>OX359280.1:14600000-15200000 GCA_947179155.2 Hedera helix
AAGGTTAATGACCCTGAGAGTGTGAGAGATGCATTTTGTATTATGTTGAAGATTAGCATATGTAATGTATATTAATGGTAATTCTGGGTAGTGATTAATGTATGCGATATTATGAATAGTGAGCACCAAATTGAGGTTCTAGGAGCCTGATTTTGGGGGCGTCACAGGGTGGTATCAGAGTTGAAAGATTTAAGACTATAGGTGAGGGGAAAAACTTTAGGTATAAGCACGCAACTCAAATCGAGTTTAAGAAAAAGGGGAAGTAGGGAATTTAGGACGTTCAAAAGTCAATAAATTATGTATTACTTAAAAAGTTATTATATAATGGTTAGATTAACGTTGATAAAGGATTATTGTATTGTTGTTTTATAGGATGACGGAGGCAGGCGAACCAAGTGGGGCTAGGATTGAAGAAGAAGAGGTTAGAGATATATATGTAGTACCTGAACGAGTAATTGCTAGTCCACCAGTGTCTGAGCCAGGGTCAGAGTATGGACCAGATTTTGAACCAGAAGAACATATGGAAGTAAATGAAGAAGAAGAAGAAGGATTAGGAGGGTCTTCTGAAGGTACTCCTCCCGAAAACTTAGACCCAAATAAAGAGTTAATAGCTAATGCCATAGACACTATAAATGGTTTAGAGATTCAGGTGGCCGATCTTACACATCAAGTACATGAGTTAGAAGCCCAAGCTATAGCTCAAAATGTTATGTCACAGCAAAGAGAGGAAGAACTCCAGGTCCTCACTCAACAGAAAAATGAGGCAATAAATAAACTAGCCCAAACCGAACATAGAATAGAAGAGTTGTCTACAGAAAGACAGATTCTTGTTGATAGGTTGAATAGAGAGGTGGCAGATAGGACGAGAATTGAGAATGCTTGGGGTAGAGCAACTAGACAGGTAGGCCTCACAGAAAACGAGGTGAGAGCTAAACAAGTAAGAATGGATGATATGGAGTATGCTTTTAAATGTGCATCGGAAAGGGCACAACATAGAATTCGATATTTTCGAGTAGAGGAAGGTCAGTATTGGCGAGACATTGATCGTGATGTGGCGATCAATATTATAAGACAAGAATTTGAAGATGCGATGGGAAGAGCAATGAACCCGTGGAATGTGGGATAGTGTGATACTAATGTATATATTGACGTTTATATAAATAGTATGAAACCCTACTTTTGATGTAAATAGTAGGGATATGATATGTAATTAGGATGTATGTGTGATCTGGGGTATGTAGGTATCTTGTAAAATAGTTGGCTGTTAATGTAAATATTTGAAGACTAGTGTTATAAAGTATGTTTTGATATAAATTGCTAGTTTTAAATTCTGTATTGTAAAGATAGTAATGTAAAATAATATAAAGTTCATATTTCAGAATGCCGCCAAAAAGAGGTAGACCTGCTAGAAAAGCACAAGAAGAATCAGTGAATGAAGTTACTGGGACGGATACAAGAATAGAACCAGAAACAACCCCAGTTGATCTAGTGCAGAGGTTAGTAGATTTACTAGCAGGTGCAATGCAAAATAGGAATCCAGTTCCTGCTGAACAGAATAACCAACCCCTAAATTTTGTAAATTTTAAATATTTTAAACTAGCCGAACCACCAGAATTTAAGGGCTCTATAAACCCTATAGAAGCTCAAACTTGGATTATGGAGATGGAAAGGTTTGAGGTGGTTAGGGTAGTTGAGGAACAGAAGACTGCTTTTGCAACCTTCATGATGAAAGGAGAAGCTGCCCACTGGTGGCAAGCAAATCGAAATAGAGAGGTGGGAGAAATAGTTCCTTGGAAAAGGTTTAAGGAACTGTTTTTCGAAAATTATTTTCCCACTAGTATGCAGAACTGATATGTAATTAGGATGTATGTGTGATCTGGGGTATGTAGGTATCTTGTAAAATAGTTGGCTGTTAATGTAAATATTTGAAGACTAGTGTTATAAAGTATGTTTTGATATAAATTGCTAGTTTTAAATTCTGTATTGTAAAGATAGTAATGTAAAATAATATAAAGTTCATATTTCAGAATGCCGCCAAAAAGAGGTAGACCTGCTAGAAAAGCACAAGAAGAATCAGTGAATGAAGTTACTGGGACGGATACAAGAATAGAACCAGAAACAACCCCAGTTGATCTAGTGCAGAGGTTAGTAGATTTACTAGCAGGTGCAATGCAAAATAGGAATCCAGTTCCTGCTGAACAGAATAACCAACCCCTAAATTTTGTAAATTTTAAATATTTTAAACTAGCCGAACCACCAGAATTTAAGGGCTCTATAAACCCTATAGAAGCTCAAACTTGGATTATGGAGATGGAAAGGTTTGAGGTGGTTAGGGTAGTTGAGGAACAGAAGACTGCTTTTGCAACCTTCATGATGAAAGGAGAAGCTGCCCACTGGTGGCAAGCAAATCGAAATAGAGAGGTGGGAGAAATAGTTCCTTGGAAAAGGTTTAAGGAACTGTTTTTCGAAAATTATTTTCCCACTAGTATGCAGAACAAGTTGGAAATTCAGTTTTTAGAATTAAAACAGAATAACATGTTAGTAGCTGAGTATGCCGCCAAATTTAATGAATTGGCCCGGTTTGCTCCATACCAGGTCAGTACAGAAGAGCGGAAAGCCAAAAGATTTGAACAGGGATTGAAACCCTGGATTTATAGCAAGGTGAATATGTTTCAGACAATAACATATGCTGATGTGTTGGAAAAGGCAATTTTAGCCGAGGGAGGTAGTGAAGCTATTACGAAATATCATCAAGAGCAAAAGAAAAGAAAGAATGAAGGAGATTCCAATGGGGGAAGTGGTAGTAGTACTAACCCTCCTAGCAAAAAGAAGTGGAGTGGTAGTACCAACACCGCCGGAAACAAATCCGGAGATGAAAAGAAGAAAGTCGAGCCGTGTAGCAATTGTGGAAAGAATTATTCTGGGGTTTGTCTGAAAGGGAAGAAGGTCTGTTATAAGTGTCAGCAAGAGGGACACATTGCACCAAATTGCCCAAAATTGAAGAAAACAGGATGTTATAACTGTGGAGCGACAGATCATTTTGCTCGAAACTGTCCAAAGAAGACAATGAAGGTAACAAGTGGAGGGAAACTGACACTCCCCGCACCAAGTCCACCAGGTCGTCCTACCGCTCGAACCTTTAATATGATAGTGCAGGATGCGAAAAAATCTAAAGATGTGGTGTCAGGTACCATTTCAATTTGCAATACTAATGCATGTGTGCTTTTTGATTCGGGTGCTACGTGCTCTTTTATTTCTAATGAATTTGCTAGAAGACTAGGGTTGACTCGTGAAAATTTAGAACAACCCTTGAATATAGAGATTGCAAATAAAGAAGTGATACCTGTTAATCATGTGCATAAACATTGCCCTATAGTGATAAGAAAACATAAGTTATATGTGGATTTAATTCCGATACGTCTTGGGGAATTTGATGTCATCCTAGGAATGGACTGGTTGTATAACCATAAAGCAATGATTGATTGTCAAAGGAAGTGTGTAACTTTACAGACCCCTTAAAAGTCAAAAATAGTATTTTATGGTAACAAATTACCGAGACAATTTAGTTATGTGTCAGTCATGCAAGCTAGTAAGGCGTTAAGGAAAGGAGGCACGGGATACTTAGCGTATGTGATAGATACCCAGAAAGGGGAGATAAAAATGGGGGAAATACCGGTAGCGAACGAATTTCCCGATGTATTTCCGGATGACTTACCTTGTCTTCCTCCAGATCGGGAAATCGAATTTGTGGTTGATTTAACACCAGGAACTGCTCCCATATCTAAGGCTCCGTATAGAATGGCCCTAGTGGAAATGAAAGAGTTGATGAAACAACTACATAAGCTATTAGATAAGAAGTTTATTCAACCGAGTGTGTCCCCATGGGGAGCACCAATGCTATTTGGTAAGAAGAAGAATGGAACTTTACAGTTGTGTATCGATTATAGAGAGTTAAATAAGACGACCATCAAGAATAAATACCCGTTGCCAAGGATTGATGATCTTTTTGATCAATTGAAAGGAGCAAAACATTTTTCAAAGATTGATCTTCAGTCAGGGTATCATCAGTTGAAAATAAGAAAGGAGGATGTGCCAAAAACAACATTCAGAACTCGTTATGGTCATTACGAGTTTTTGGTTATGCCGTTTGGACTGACAAATGCACCAGCGGCATTCATGGATATGATGAATATGATTTTTAAACCCTATTTGGATAAATTTGTAGTGGTGTTCATAGATGATATCCTGGTATATTCTAAGTCTCAGGAAGAGCATGCAGATCATTTAAAAATAGTGTTGGAAACTTTGAGAAAAGAAAAGTTATATGCCAAATTTTCGAAGTGTGAATTCTGGTTGGAAAGGGTTCACTTTTTGGGTCATGTTATTGATAAAGATGGAATTTTGTGGACCCTGCAAAAGTTGAAGCTGTAATTAATTGGGAACAACCAAAAACACCCACAGAGGTAAGAAGTTTCTTAGGTTTAACGGGTTATTATCGACGATTTATTCAAGATTTCTCTAAGATAGCAACTCCGCTAACCAGTTTAACTAGGAAGTCTGTAAAATTTGTGTAGACAGATAAATGTGAGGAGAGTTTTTGTGAGTTAAAGAAAAGGTTAAGTGAAGCCCCGATGTTAACTTTGCCTGATGAAACAGGGAATTTTGTGGTGTATAGTGACGCCTCGCATAAAGGGTTAGGCTGTGTGCTTATGCAGAATGGTAAGGTTATTGCATATGCGTCACGACAGTTAAAGAATTACGAGAAATGATATCCGACACATGATTTGGAATTGGCAGCAGTAGTCTTTGCATTGAAAATATGGAGACATTATCTTTATGGGGAGAAATGTGAGATATATACAAACCACAAAAGTCTGAAGTATATCTTCACACAAAAGGAATTGAACATGCGTCAAAGGAGGTGGCTGGAATTGATAAAGGACTATGATTGTGAAATTCTCTACCATCCAGGAAAAACTAATGTAGTAGCTGATGCGTTAAGTAGAAAGGAGAGAGAAAAGCTGATGAAATTAACCGTTCAGGATAAACTAATTCAGGAAATGACAAAGTTGGAAATTGAAGTGAAGTACCCCTCTAAAACAGATGAGATGTTGTTTATTGTAGGAATGCAACCAACACTGTTAGATAAGGTGAAGGAGGCCCAATTAGCCAATGATGAATGTATTTAAGTAAGGAATAGGGTTACCTCAGGTGATGAAGTAAAATTTCAGATAGATAGTAATGGAATTCTCAAATTTGAGGGACGAATTTGGATACCAGCAGTAGCTGAATTGAAGGAGGAGATATTACAAGAGGCACATAATTCAAAATTTTCAATTCACCCAGGAAGTACGAAAATGTACCAAGATTTACGAAAGCATTTTTGGTGGCCAAACATGAAACGAGAGATTGCGGATTGTGTAAGCCGATGCTTGACGTGTCAACGAATCAAAGTTGAGCATCAAAAGCCAAGTGGGCTGTTACAACCTCTTGAAATTCCAGAATGGAAATGGGAGCATATTACCATTGATTTTGTAGTAGGACTTCCGACCACTCAAAAGGGTTACGATGCTGTATGGGTGATCGTGGATAGACTAACAAAGTCGGCCCATTTCTTGCCAATTAAGATCAAATACAATTTGGATCAATTGTCTAGAATCTACATTAAAGAAGTAATATCACGACACAGGGTACCAGTGTCAATCGTGTCAGATCGTGATCCGCGATTTACATTAAATTTTTGGAGAAGTCTACAAGAGAGAATAAGAACACAATTGAGGTTGAGTACGGCTTACCATCCTCAAACCGATGGTCAAAGCGAAAGAACGATACAAACCTTGGAAGATATGTTGCGGGCCTGTGTTATGGACTTCAAAGGGAGTTGGGATGATCATCTACCTTTGGTGGAATTTGCGTATAACAACAGTTATCACGCAAGTATAGGAATGCCACCTTATGAAGCTTTATATGGAAGAAAATGCAGAACTCCTTTGTGTTGGGATGAAGTTGGCGAACGTCAGTTGCTAGGACCCGAACTGGTTCAACAAACGACGATACAGCCCGGTTGATACGGTCCCGGTTAGTGGTAGCTCAAGATTGATAGAAAAAGTATGCAAATTTGCATAGGCAAAGTCGGAATTTTGAGGTGGGAAGTCACGTGTTTCTTAAAGTGTCTCCATGGAAGGGAAAAATCCGATTGGGAAAGAAAGGTAAATTAAGTCCTAGATTTATTGGACCGCTCGAAGTATTAAGAAAAGTTGGGGAAGTAGCTTATGAAGTGACTTTACCTCCAGAGTTAGTGCACATACACAATATTTTTCACGTGTCAGTGCTACGACCATACAAACCAGATTATAAGCACGTTATATAGCCTACGAACCCATTCAAATAGAGAAGGATTTAACCTATGAAGAGATTCCTGTCCAATTATTAGATAGGAAAGAGCAAGTCTTAAGAAATAAGGTGATTCCTTCTGTTAAAGTGCTATGGCGAAATCATAACGTTGAAGAAGCCACCTGAGAATTAGAAGAGAAAATGCGAAAGAATTATCCTCATTTATTTGAATAGTTAATGTAGAAATTCCAGGACGGAATTTTTATAAGGGGGGAATAATGTAATATCCAGGATATTATGACATGTAAAAAGTTTAAATAAATAAAATGTGTATATATTTTAATTATTTAAACTAGGCAATTAATGTGAATTTTGTAAATTAATTATATATATATATATATATATATATATATATATATACTTGATTGCTATGGTTAATAATTTAATGATGTATGTTAATGAAAAGAGGATTAATATTGAAAATTAATCCTAAATTAAATTAAAAGTTAACGAGGTAAATAACGAAGTTAAAAATTATTGATCATGGATTAATTAATAATTATGAGGAATATTTGGAAATTATTAAGAGGGAAATTAATTATATATAGAAATAAATAATATATTTTATATAAGGAAATATAATTAAAGATGGAGGAATTTTGATAAATATATAATTTATATAAGAAAATAAATTTTTGAAGGAAAAGGTTAACAATTATATAAATTATACGAAATTATATTGTATAGTTTATATAAAATATATGAAATAGTAAAAAGGAATAATTAATCAATATGGATAATTCTTATTTTAATAAAATAATGTATGTTTATGCAAAATAGAATTATTTCTATTTTTATGAGATTTAATATTTTTGTAGATTAAATAGGTAAAAAAAAAAAAAAAGAAGAAGAAGAAGAAGAAAGAAATTGTTATAATACATAATATATATAATAATTAATTTATGTATATATTATGTAGTAATAGAAAATACATGTATATTTACGTAATGTATATGTAATAAAGTTGAAACATAGGAAAATTAATTTTATTAAGTTATGCGAATTATTTTATATTTTATTAATTTTGGAAGTATAAAGTACTTCATATAGTTACATGCATGTCCTTATGCGTTTACAAAATTTATCAAGTAATGTACATTAAAAATATGTGAATATTATTTATAAATCATTTTATGAATTTTGGTAAATTAAAATAAATATTTTATATACATTATGTAAAATATTTATTACCCGAATTAATTGCGTAATGTATTAAAAAATACGCATGCATGGAAATTTTTTCTCACCGACTTAAGTAAGTCGGTGGAATCAAGTGAAGGAATTAAAAGTGCTTTAAAGTTGGGCAAGTTATCTGTATATATATATATATATATATATAGATAGATAGAATAATAACAATAACAATAATGATATAATTGCCAAAGCTTAAAAAACCAAACCAAACAAATGCTCCTCTTCCTTTATCACCATCGTCCACCGACCACCAACGCCACCACTAACAGGAGAGAGAAAGTAATTCTCAGCCATCCGAGTGCCCACAAAGCTTCAAATGAAGGTATAAAATAAATTATTTGAATTATTAGTGTAATTTTTGGTGATAAATTAATTGTATGAAAAATTGGTAAATAATTATATAATTGTTCTATATAATTTTTAGATGTGTATCTATGAATTTTGTGATATTTGGGATAATTTTGTGGTGTAAATAATTATCAAAAATGAAATTTTTTTCTTCCAGTTGGCTACTGTTAACGCCAGGAAGAAGAAAAAAATTAAGGCCGACTGCGCATGGCGCGACGGCCATAATTTTTTGCTGTAGCCGGCATTAAACGGCGTCGTTTTGGGACGCCAGACGGGGGCCGCGCCATGCGCGGCTGTTGATCTTCCTGGGTAGGGCCAAACGACGTCGTTTGGTGCTGCGGAAGGCTAGGCACACGCCATGCGCGACCGACCTGTTTTTCACGAAATTACCATTTTGCCCCCGGTTCCGGTTTTCAGATTATTTACAGAAATGCCATTGGAATTAAATTTAATTAAAATAATTGTTTAAAAATTTATAAAAATTATATAAAATCAGAAAAATGTATAAAAACGTTTTATAAATTAAATTTAACAATTTTTCAATTTTGAGGAATAATTCCAATTAATTATTAAATGTTTAATAATGAGAATTAAAAGAACATAACTAGAATTAATAACCAAATGAGGTTATAATTAATTATAAATACCCATATAGAGCCGATGGGTAGAATATTAGGTTGAGAGTGATATTAATTATATAAATTAATATCATGAGTTACTAAATTATTATTATTTGATTATGATATTATTATAGGTTACTCAAGAAAGGATAGTTAGCCGTTAAATTAATAATCGGACAACGAGACAAGTTCCTAAACCCTAACTTTGAACTATTAATTATATGTTAGATGTTAAAATCTTTATTAAGCTTTATTTCCCAAATTTTATCATTATTCCATTTCCTTGAATGTTGAATTCGATTGATGTTGTGAATTGTTTAATGAAAAAATTAAAAATCTCTGTTGTTACTCACATTCATTCTTAAACGTCATCCATAACGAATCATAATTGTTGATTAGTGAGTTAATGGTTGTAAGTCTATGCCACTTGTCCGGCTAAACTTCTGATACAATGAAATTTCAAATTACTCTATATTTGTTTAATGCTGAGCCAAACCAAATTGTTTTGGTGCAGACTCTTAGAAACTGAGATGAACAACCCTATTCCAGGGGATATTGCTTGTCGGATGCTTTAAATTTCGATCCCCCGCAATATGCAGTAATATGATGTGCCTCATAGGTACGAGAGGCTGATCACCTCGAGTACGAGTTTAAGGTTTTATGGTCTTTATGACATAATCGAGTTATCAATATTAAAATTGATTAACCTATGTTCAATGGTCTTGTGACCCTCAGTTAAAGTCATTTATATCATGTTTCAAAAGATTATTCCTGCAATTATTTTCCTTCGTTTTAATTGAATTAATGTTACATTGTTGATATAAATTCTGATCCTCATAATGCATTGTTATTCAGTTCATTATACTTGCTGAGCACTTTAGTTGCTCACTTTTACTTGCTTAAAATGTCGCAGACAAAAATGTAAAACCCGAGAATCTAGATAAGAAAGACAAAGGCAAAGGAAAGATATCGGACTAAAGAAATTGATGTATTGTCTCCAGCCGGTAGTCTTAAACCTACGTTGTGACGTTAGATAGGAAATGTTATCCTAGTAATGCTATATGTATGTAAAGGTTAATGACCCTGGGAGTGTGAGAGATGCATTTTGTATTATGTTGAAGATTAGCATATGTAATGTATATTAATGGTAATTCTGGGTAGTGACTAATGTATGCGATATTATGAATAGTGAACACCAAATTGAGGTTGTAGGAGCCTGAATTTGGGGGCGTCACAATATAATTGTTCTATATAATTTTTAGATGTGTATTGATGGATTATATAATATTTAGAGTAATTATGTGGTGAAAATAATGACCAAAAATAGCTTAAAAATGTTGTTGCTGACTACTGTTAACGCGAGAAAAAGAAGGAAAAATTTTAAGGCCGCCCGCGCATTACTCGACGGTCATATATTTTTTTTCTAGAACGAGAGTTAAACGGTGTCGTTTCAGGGCGGAAGGGAATAAGTCGCGCCATGCGCGACGACCAATTTTACCGGACGCTTCAAACGACGTCGTTTGGCTGGATGGGGAGGGGGGGGGGGGGGGGGGGGGAATCGCGCGCTATGCGCGACCGATCGAAGTTCGACTTATTTACCGTTTTGCCACCGGTCTGATTTTTCAGAATAATTACGAAAATGCCATTGGAATTTAATTTAATTAAAATAAATCTTTTAAAATTGATAAAATTATATAAAATCAAAAAAATATTTTATAAATTAAATTTAACAATTTTCCAATTTTGAGGACTAATTTCAATTAATAATTAAGTGACTTATATATAAAGACATAAAAAGGGCACGATTAAATTAAAAAACCAAATTTGGTTATAATTAATTATAAACACTAATATAAATCCGATGGGTAGAATAATTATATTATGAGTGATATTAATTACATAAATTAATATTGTAGATTAATAAATTATTATTATTTGATTATGTTATGATTATAGGTTGTTCAAGAAAGGATAATTAGCTGTTAAGTTAGTAATCGCACAACGAGGCAAGTTCCTAAACCCTAACTTTGAACCATTAATCATATGTTAGATATTAAAAATCCTTATTGAGTTCTATTTTCTAAAAGTTTTATCATCATTCCATTTTCTTGAATATTGATTTCGGTTGATGTTGTAGATTATTCAATTAAAATTGAAAATCTCTATTGTTACTCACAGTCATTGTAAGACCCTGAATTTTATGAAATACAAAATTTAATTTTTCTTCATATATATTTTTCCTGAAACAGTAAGTGGTTAAATTGATAAAGTTAAAAGTTAAGGATGTTATGTGTAAATTATTTTATGTCGGACAATATTCGTTTGGTCGGGGAATATTCGTTCTGTCGAGGAATATTCGTACGACAACGCCGTATGAACCAATCATTGGTGGACCCCACAACGAATAATTGTCGGATATAAAAAATGACATAAATAATTTTTAAATGGTAAATGGTACTATCACTTTTAATAGTTAAAATATCATGTGGTAAAAGAATAGTAATATACGGTATTGCACAGTAGCATACGGTATTGCACAGTAGCACACGACATTGCACAGTGTTTCGTATTATTAAACTGATAAAGTGATTATTGTACAATATTTGACTTTATTGACACATGCACAATAATTCATATTATTAAATTTATAATTGTCACAGTAGCATATGCACAGTAATTCACATTATTGAATCAATAATTGTCATTACACAGTAATGTATTCTTTCTTTTACATACTTTCTGCATTATTATTATCTCTATTATAATGTTAATAAACTTCATTACTTGTTCTTTCTTTCACTCTCTAAATACTTCTTTGTGTAAGTTCTCTCTAAGTGTGCTTAAGTCATATTGAGTATTTGTGAAGATCTATAAGTGTACGAGTATTGTTCAAGTTAATCAACCTCATTTAAATCAATATTCAGTCACGTGTTAAGGTAAGAGATTATCATTCTTTGATTCTCGAAAATAATATTGTTTCTCTCTTACTCATAAGATGTGTCATTTATTTCCATGTATTAAATTGTGGGAATAACCTTACTGCGCGGATTACCGCCTGTTGGTGGAATAACCTTTTGCATTCATTCATTATTAATCTTTGAGAATAACCTTACTGTGCGGATTACCGCATGTTTGGTGAATAACTCTTCATATTTAATTTTTATTAAATTGTGGGAATAACCTTACGGCGCTGATTACCGCGTGTTGGTGAATAATCTTTCGTATTAATTCCTTATTAATCTCTGAGAATAACCTGACTATGCAGATTACCGCATATTTGGTAAATTACTCTTTGTATTCATTTATTATTTGTCTCTTGTGAAAATAATTTGTCTACACGAATTATCACATGACACTTTTATTCCATATTCGTTTGTAATATCATTTTCTTTCATATTCGTAAGTGATATTATTTTCCTTTATACTCATAAGGGATACCATCTTTTTCATCTTTCATTATTCAAACTTATTACGGTAAGGGGTATCATTCTTTTAATATTCTTAACTTAGTATGGTAAGTACTATTTGGTAAAGGTCTTGAAATGATCATATGTTTCATAATAGTTTGTGCTTCATCTAATATCATTTCAATTGAACCTTCCTATTTTTCTAAACATTTCTATTGAACTGTAACCCTTATTCTGAACTGTGGATTTGAAATATAATTTTTGAATTTTTACTCTACATCATGTTGACAATTTGAACATTATTTAAATCTGCACAAAGTAAACTTTCGATACTTATTGTTTATCATGTTTCTTCTGTTCATCATTTGTATCACTATTATTTGTATTAATCATAAAAAATTAAGTTGTTGTGAATATCTGTGACCGGGGGCACAGATGCGATATAATTGTTGAACAGATGATAGGTTAAAGGCGAAATAATATGTTAAAGGCGATACATCTGTTCGGTGTCTTTAATGACACGTGGTGAAAGTTCTGTTTGGCCCGTAGTGCAAAGATGAACTGTTGTTTGGTATGATTATGACCAAAGGCTGAATACTAGTATAATCATGACTGTTTGTGTTATATTGAATATCTTTGGCCCGTAGTGCAAAGATGAACTGTTGATTTGAATGATTATGACCAGGAACTGTGAGTTTGTATTCTCATGGTCAGTGGTGTTTCAGATAATAAAAGTTGATGATGTTTTTCCTAAAAAGAGAAGCGAGTGGACACTATAGTCTACATTATTCTTCTAATAGATTGTTCATTCCGCTGCTATTATTGATCTGAACGTTGTTCAAGAATTTAACTGTAGTTTTTGATATAAACCTTGTAGTCTATTGTATTCTATCAAGGACTCAACTGTTGAAGGCTAACGATAATTTATTCGTCATTATCTTAGTCATGATATTCTTTACTGGGCTATTTGAGCTCACCCTTTCTTTTTGTTCCATTGTGTTTCAACAGGAGATGAGAACATAGTTGGGTCTAGCCAGGGGATGGAGTGAGAGTCCGAGGGATAGCTATCGTAGTCTTCACGTGTTGTAAAATAGTGTGACAATAATCGTGAAAGACTTAGTTATGTATTATTATACACTGTATTATTGTACATTGCACTACTTGTAATAATTTTGTTTTAGTCTTTTGACAACTCAAATTTGGGTTGTGTGGGCCCAGATTTGGCAGTGTCACAGTTGGCATAAGAGCTTAGGGATATGGTCTTTAATGGAGATCCGGGGTTAGAACTAGGAGAGGAGAGACCAATATAATTAATCACCAGTGTGTCCTACATAAATGATATTTTATCTAATGAGTCAATTTGAATGTAGGGACATGAAGTGATGAGTCAGTTTGTTTAACTAACATTTACTTTGTGAAAACAGTTTAATATGACATTTGGAAATCAGGAGGTTAACTATGGAATGTCTGAAGCGAATGTAGCTGAGAATCAAGATGCCACAAACAATCTTCCTGCCAATTCAGGAAATAATATTCCTGATAACATGATGAATGATGGATTCTTTAGGAATTTCATGCAGTTCATGCAGAATCAGGCAAGAGGAAATCCAGTCAACAATAATGGTAGAAATATTGGTAATTCGAGGATGGTCACTGTCAAACAATTTAAAGAGTTGGGACCACCTGAATTCCTCGGGAAGCCTGATCCACTCAAAGCAGAGGCGTGGCTAAAGCAGGCAACAAAAAGATTTGATGTCTTACAATGCGCTGATGATCAAAAGGTGTCATTCGCCACTTTTATGTTACGAGATGAGGCGGACCACTGGTGGAAAGCTGTAAAACGTATCCACCCTTCAGCACTCGAGATGTCTTGGGCAGAATTCCAAGAGCTATTTAATGAAAAGTACTTCCCAGAAAGTATCCGCCATATGAAAGAGGTGGAATTCATTAAGTTGGAGTAGGAAAACATGACAGTTTCTCAATATGAAGCTAAGTTTGCCGAACTATCTCGTTTTGCGACCCATCTAGTGGATGATGAAGCACGAATGAGTCGGATGTTCTTACGTGGTTTGAGATTCGAAATTCGTCAACAACTTAACTCTCATAAATTTAATTTGTATTCAGATGTTGTTGATAGGGCTCAAAGGGTAGAGCAAACAGATGAAAAATTACAACCAAGAGTCAATGATCAGAAAAATGATAACAACCACAGGAATGAGAACCACAGAGGAGGTAACAAGCACTTTGGTGGTAATCCCACATCGAATAACGAAAGAGGAGATTCCAGTGAGAACAATTTTAAAAGAAAGAGATTCCATAATAATTATGGAAGGGCACCGACACCAGTACCAACACTGGCCCCAATTTCAAGGGAAGAAGATCGACCACCAGTGAGATGTTATAGGTGTGGTCAGGAAGGTCACATCAGCCCAAACTGTACACAACAGTCCAAAAAGTGTTACAGTTGTGGGAAGGAGGGTCATGTTGCTAGATTTTATCCTGCCACAAAATTAAGTCCAGCTGCAATGATGATACCAAAAGCTAGCGCGAATAAGGGAAAATCTGTAGTTCAAGGAAAAGCTTTTGTTGTGACATCCTAAATGGCACGAAACTCGAACGAGGTGATAATTGGGAAGCTATTCATAAATTCTCGTGAAGTTTATGCCCTATTAGATACTGACTCTACCCATTCTTTTATCTCACCTATATGTGCTCAACGTTTAAATTTGACTTCTCAAAACTTAGACTTTGACTTATCAGTTGAAACTCCATTGGGAGAAATAGCTATCACATTTACTGTCTATAAATCTTGCCTAGTTCAAATTAATAACCTCACATTACCTGCTGACCTTATTTCTTTGGAGATACATGAATTTGATGTGATTTTAGGAATTGATTGGTTGACTACCCATCATGCTAAAATTAATTATTTTCATAAGATTATTAGTTTTCATATTCCTAATCAACCTGTCATGCAAATTCAAGCAACTAAACCATTGAAATCTATAACTATTATTTCTAGCCACAAAGCCATTCGTTTATTAAAAAATGGATGTCAAGCCTTTTTAGCTTATGTCACTGATTTGAATAAAAACACATCAAACTTGAATGATATTCTCGTTGTTAATGAGTTTCCTGACGTTTTTCCTGAGGAACTTCCTGGCTTACCCCCAAACCGTGAAATTGAATTCTGTGTTGACCTTGAACCCGGTACTAAGCCTATTTCCAAAGCTCCATATCGAATGGCTCCCATTGAACTTCAAGAGTTAAAAGTATAACTACAGGAATTGTTGGATACCGGTTTCATTTGTCCGAGTGCATCACCTTAGGGTGCTCCTGTTCTATTTGTGAAGAAGAAAGACGGGAGTACGAGATTATGCATTGACTATCGAGAATTGAACCATGTCACCATCAAAAAATAGGTACCCGTTACCTCGGATTGATGACATGTTTGATCAATTGCAAGATGTTCAACATTTCTCAAAGATTGATCTCCGTTCTGGATATCATCAGTTAAAGGTTAATGCTGAGGACATTCCAAAGACTGCTTTCAGAACTCATTATGGGCATTATGAATTCTTAGTCATGCCTTTTGGACTAACTAATGCTCTTGCAG
Source organism: Hedera helix (assembly GCA_947179155.2). Taxonomy (NCBI): domain Eukaryota; kingdom Viridiplantae; phylum Streptophyta; class Magnoliopsida; order Apiales; family Araliaceae; genus Hedera; species Hedera helix. The sequence goes on from OX359280.1 coordinate 14,615,579, forward strand.
CTTTCATGGACATGATGAACCAGATATTCAAGGAATATTTGGATCATTTTGTATCTTTATTGATGACATTCTCATATACTCCAAGAGTCGTGAGGATCATGAACAACACCTGAGATTAATACTCCAAAAGCTACGTGAGAACAAGTTGTATGCCAAGCTGAAGAAGTGTGAGTTTTGGCTTGGGGAAGTCACGTTCCTTGGGCATGTGATTACCAGTAAGGGAATATCAGTTAATCCTGCAAAGATCAAAGCAATATTAAATTGGGAGAACCTCGGTCAGTAACTGAAGTCCGAAGTTTTCTGGGCTTAGCTGGTTATTATCGGAGATTCGTAGAAGGATTTTCTCGAATCGCCACCCCATTAACTCAGCTTACTCGGAAAAGCACCAAATTCATATGGAACGAAGAATGCGAGAAAAGTTTTCAAGAACTCAAGAGGAGACTTGTTTTAGCTCCTGTTCTAACCATACCATTGGGATCGGGAGAATTTGTCATCTAAAGCGATGATTCAGGCAAAGGTCTAGGTTGTGTTCTTATGAAATATGGAAAGGTGATAGCCTATGCATCTCGATAACTCAAAGATTATGAGAAAAATTACCCTACTCATGATCTAGAGTTGACAGCGGTCGTTTTCGCATTAAAGATCTGGAGACACTACTTGTACGGAGAGAAAGTGGATATCTATACGGATCATAAAAGTCTTAAGTATTTCTTCACCTAGAATGAACTCAACATGCGACAACGACGTTGGCTTGAGCTATTGAAGGATTACGACCACACAATCCAGTATCACCTAGGAAAGGCGAATGTTGTAGCTGACGCTTTGAGCAGAAGATCTTATGCGAGTACAAGTGCACTGCTGACAACACAAAAGCGTATTTTGTATGACTTGCAAAAGATGGAGATAGAGCTAAAAACACCAATGACCCACTTGAAGATTGCGTACGTACGAGTAGAACCAGCTTTAATCGATAAAATTAAAGCTGCTCAAGCTACTAATCCAAAGCTGATGAATATGATGAAGAAAGTACAAGAAGGTGCTATTCCTGAGACAAGAATCGACGAGAAAGGAATACTTCGAGTCAATGCTTGACTCTGTGTTCCTAACGACCCTGAATTGAAGCATAAAATCATGATGGAGGCACACAACACGCCGTTTACAATCCACCCACGAGGTACCAAGATGTATCGTGATCTTCGACATACATTTTGGTGCAACAATATGAAAAGGGAGATTGCAGAGTTTATCTCAAGATGCCTAACTTGTCAACGTGTCAAGGCAGAGCATCAAGTACCTAAGGGTCCATTGCAATCACTTGAGGTTCCCGAATGGAAGTGGGAACACATCAATATGGACTTCGTGACGGGTCTTCCCAAGGTTTCTCAAGGCTTAGATGCAATTTGGGTGATCGTAGATAGATTGACCAAATCAACTCATTTCTTGCCTATACGAGAAAACTTTTCACTTGAGCGTCTTGCCAGTATGTACATAAATGAGAATGTGAGATTGCATGGCATGCCAGTTTCCATAGTTTCTGATTAAGATCCTAGATTCACTTCACGCTTTTGGATCAGTCTACAAAAAGCTATGGGCACTGAACTACGTTTTAGTTCTGCATACCATCCTTAAACGGACGGACAATCGGAAAGGACAATCTACACCCTCGAAGATCTTTTGAGACTTTGCGTACTAGACTTCAAAGGAAGTTGGGATAAGTACTTGTCATTGGTGGAATTTTCCTACAACAACAGTTACCAAACAAGCATAGGAATGACTCCATTCGAGGCTTTATATGGAAGGAAGTGTCGCTATCCAGTATGTTGGAATAAGGTAGGATAAGCAAAATTGTTGGGACCCGAGTTGGTATGCTTGACAACAAAAAAGATTCAAATGATCCGACGACGAATACAGACCACACAAGAACGACAAAAGAGTTATGCTGATCTTCATCGGAGAGATGAGAGATTCAACGTCGGAGATCATGTATTCTTACGTGTTTCTCCATGGAAAGGGGTTATGAGAATCGGAAAAAGAGGAAAGCTCAACCCTCGATTTATTGGCCCATTTGAAATCCTCGATCGAGTAGGAACCGTAGCCTACAAACTAGCCTTACCACCAAGTATGTCTCGCATCCATAACGTTTTTTACATATCTATGTTACGTAAATATGTGAAAGACCCAGACCATGTCATTGAGTTAAAATCGGACGTTATAACAGAGGATTTAACGTACGAGGAGGCACCTGTCAAAATCTTAGATAAGAAGGAGCAGATCCTACGCTCAAAGGTTATACCTCAAGTCAAGGTTTTATGGAGGAACCAAGATACTGAGGAAATGACCTGGGAGCTAGAATCTGAGATGAAATCTAAGTATCCTTACCTCTTCAAAATATTAGGTACGTCAATTTTGGGGACGAAATTTGATAAGGAGGGGAGGTTGTAAGACCCCGAATTTTATGAAATACAAAATTTAATTTTTCTTTATATATATTTTTCCTGAAACAATAAGTGGTTAAATTGATAAAGTTAAAAGTTAAGGATGTTATGTGTAAATTATATTATGTCGGACAATATTCGTTTGATCGGGGAATATTCATTCTGTCGGGGAATATTCGTACGACGGCGCCGTACGAACCAATCATTGGTGGACCCCATAACGAATAATTGTTGGATATAGAAAATGACATAAAGAATTTTTAAATGGTCAATGGTACTATCACTTTTAATTGTTAAAATATTCGGTGGTAAAAGTGTTGGTATGCAAAAATATGGCATACATATAATCAAATTATATAAGCGCAACAGAAGCAAGAAAATCATATTTTAAAATTTTTGTACAAACCAATAATCCGGATCTTTCTTATGCGACTATTATTAATTGAGGAAGGATAAAAGAATTTATACCTTTGTAGAACCAAGCTTCCATGGGTACAAGTTCATCTCCCTTTAATCCTTCATGTTCTTCTTCAAATTCATCGATTAGATTCCACGGATCAATGTTAGGTCCCCAAGTGTTGAGCCTCTAGAGGTGATCCACCAAGAGATCTATGACTTAAAGAAGTGGATTTTTGGTTTCTCCAAACCATGGGTGGCTAGCCTTAATTCTCTCTTTCTCTCTAACTCCTTAGATGTAGAGAATTATGGAGTACTCTCTCTATTCTAATGAAAGAGTGTGTAACCTTAATCTATGATAAGACTTCTCTTATTTATAGATATAGTCAACCCTTCTAAACTATTTAGGATTAGGGTTTTAATTTAATTCCCAATTTAATTAGGAACTTAATTAATTAATTAATTACAATTCCTAAACCATTTAGGAACTTAATTATTTAATAATGAGAGTACTTCTTATTAATTAATTATTATAATTATAATTCCTAAACTATTTAGGAACTTAATTATTTAATAATAATATTACTACTTATTAATTAATTCCTAAACCATTAAGGAACTAAATAATAATACTAGCAGTAATAATAATAATAATAGTAATAATAATAATAATAAGATTTTTCTTATTAATTTATAATTAGTATTTCTAAAATACTAAATTATAAATATGATGGTATTTAATTTATTCTATCATCATAGTATAAATTAAATATACTTAATTTATTATTACGATTATCCCATCCAATTCTAAAATAAATATTACTCTTTTGCGGTGTGACCCTTTAGGTTCTCCATATTAAACCGGTTGTATAATAAATAAATTAGAACAATTCTAATTCATTTATTATGAATTAACTCTTTAATTCAGAATAAATAATTATTCCACAATAAGGGTAAGCCCCCTTAGCGATTAGTCGACTTTTCAGATAATATAGATTTTAACATTTGATCGTAAAAGAACCTTTCAGCAAATAGTTACCGTACAATTCAATCCTTCTACCATACAATGTCCCAATCAAATATAAAACACAAAATTTCTGTCAAGTCTTATTTATTTGATCATATGCATTTCAATTCACAAATACACAACTTTAGTTAATGTAAATTAGAAACTCCTTTCTAATTCTATTCAACCCTGGCCAGGGATTTCTGAGTTTTCACTTATTGAATCGCATAAGACATTCTCTCCCTTTACTGGAAGTGGTAAATCATTCGTTGATCATTCATCTATCTCTATGTGTACCTTATTATACCCAATCATATCCTTTGATATACCAATAGGTCTTAAAGAATATGTCAAAGTATAACTTACTACACACAAGATACTATGATGATCTCAAGTCCAAGGATCACTTGTACGACTATCATATAAGGAACTCCTATTGACAGACAAGTAAAACTCCATTAGGTGTTCCTTGAGCGAGTCACGTTCAGTGAACTTATTCTTTAATAAGCACCTACATACTTGCTTTAGTGTTTGTACACAAATGATTATGAGATCAATCATCATCTTCATAAGAGCAAGCATAGTATGTACCAATCTATCCGGATCTACTAATCCCCTTTTTAGTGATCCAACGATTAGGAACAATTTTAGTTTTGAGCTATCTTGAATTTAGATCTCATTAGCATGATCCTCATCATGGTTCTAAAAGCATTGCTCGAAAACTATGGGTTTATCCATTTAATTAATTCAAGTAATTAATCATGAATAAAGAAATGCCTTGATACTTTTATTAATAAATGAACAAGATTACAAAGTATATGCTTATCACGTCAAATGTGATTGGCTTGAGGGCATACTACTTTCAAAAAGAATAGTAATATACGGTATTGCACAGTAGCACACGGTATTGCACAGTAGCACACGACATTGCACAGTGTTTCGTATTATTAAACTGATAAAGTGGTTATTGCACAATATTTGACTTTATTTTCACATGCACAATAAATGATATTATTAAACTGATAAATGTGTCAGTAGCATATGTACAGTAATTCACATTATTGAATCAATAATTGTCATTACACAGTAACGTATTCTTTCTTTTACATACTTTCTGTATTATTGTTATCTCTATTATGATGTTAATTAAACAGTTGTATTTCATTATTAATTGACTTGATATCTAACTCAGAGAGCCAACTACACTGTATTTATAACAATTAGTCATAATAATGAATAAGTGTGAATTATTGTTGAATAATTAAATTGATAAAGTTATTTGTTTATTATAATAAATAATATAAAGTTAGGTGATATAAAATGAATGGTATATATTAAAGATAATGTAATAATTATAGAATTTTAAATGAACGGTGTAGATTGAAGATAATATTTAAATGAATGGTTTAGATTAAGAAAAATATTAAAAGATGAAATAAATGGTATAGATTAAAGATAATATAGAATTTGAAATAGATGGTGTATATTAAAGATGATCTTTAAATGAATGGTTTAAATTAAAGAAATCTTAAAAGATGAAATGAATGGTAAGTATTAAACACTATCTTGAAATGAACGGTTTGGATTAAATTAGAAAATCTTGGTTATGATAATATTTTTTGGCTAAAATAGAGGCACTAACTTAAGAATTTTTCATAAACTTCCTTACTTGTTCTTTCTTTCATTCTCTAAATACTTCTTTGTGTAAGTTCTCTCTAAGTGTGCTTAAGTCATCTTGAGTATTTGTGAAGATCTATAAGTGTACGAGTATTGTTCAAGTTAATCAACCTCATTTAAATCAATATTCAGTCACGTGTTATGGTAAGGGATTATCATTCTTTGATTCTCGAAAATAATATATTTTCTCTCTTACTCATAAGATGTGTCATTTATTTCCATGTATTAAATTGTGGGAATAACCTTACTGCGCGGATTACCGCCTGTTGGTGGAATAACCTTTTGCATTCATTCATTATTAATCTCTGAGAATAACCTTACTGTGCGGATTACCGCATGTTTGGTGAATAACTCTTCATATTCAATTTTTATTAAATTGTGGGAATAACCTTACGGCGCTAATTACCGCGTGTTGGTGAATAATCTTTCGTATTAATTCCTTATTAATCTCTGAGAATAACCTGACTATGCAGATTACCGCATATTTGGTAAATTACTCTTTGTATTCATTTATTATTTGTCTCTTGTGGAAATAATTTGTCTACACGAATTATCACATGACACTTTTATTTCATATTCGTTTGTAATATCATTTTCTTTCATATTCGTAAGTGATATTATTTTCCTTTATACTCATAAGGGATACCATCTTTTTCATCTTCCATTATTCAAACTTATTACGGTAAGGGGTATCATTCTTTTAATATTCTTAACTTACTATGGTAAGTACTATTTGGTAAAGGTCTTGAAATGATCATATGTTTAATAATAGTTTGTGCTTCATCTAATATCATTTCAATTGAACCTTCCTATTTTTCTAAACATTTCTATTGAACTGTAACCGTTATTCTGAATTGTGGATCTGAAATATCATTTTTGAATTTTTACTCCACATCATGTTGACAATTTGGACATTATTTAAATCTGCACAAAGTAAACTTCCGATACTTATTGTTTATCATGTTTCTTCTGTTCATCATTTGTATCACTGTTATTTGTACTAATCATCAAAAATAAGCTTTTGTGAATGTCTGTGGCCGGGGGCATAGATGCGATATAATTGCTGAACATATGATAGGTTAAAGGCGATACATCTGTACGGTGTCTTTTATGACACGTGGTGAAAATTCTGTTTGGCCCGTAGTGCAAAGATGAACTGTTGTTTGGTATGATTATGACCAAAGGCTGAATACTAGTATAATCATGATTATTGGTGTTATATTGAATATCTTTGGCCCGTAGTGCAAAGATGAACTGTTGATTTGAATGATTATGACCAGGAACTGTGAGTTTGTATTCTCATGGTCAGTGGTGTTTCAGATAATAAAAGTTGATGATGTTTTTCCTAAAAAGAGAAGCGAGTGGACACTATAGTTTACATTATTCTTCTAATAGATTGTTCATTCCGCTGCTATTATTGATCTGAACGTTGTTCAAGAATTTAATTGCAGTTTTTGATATAAACCTTGTAGTCTATTGTATTCTATCAAGGACTCAACTGTTGAAGGCTAACGATAATTTATTCGTCATTATCTTAGTCATGATATTCTTTACTGGGCTATTTGAGCTCACCCTTTCTTTTTGTTCCATTGTGTTTCAACAGGAGATGAGAACGTAGCTGGGTCTAGCCGGGGAATGGAGTGAGAGTCCGAATGATAGCTATCGTAGTCTTCACGTGTTGTAAAATAGTGTGACAATAATCGTGAAAGACTTAGTTGTGTAATATTATACACTATATTGTTGTACGTTGCACTACTTGTAATAATTTTGTTGTAGTCTTTTGATAACTCAAGTTTGGGTTGTGTGGACCCAAATTTGGGGGCGTCACAGTTATTCTTAAATGTCATCCATAACAAATCATAATTGTTTATTAGTGAGTAGATGATTATGAGTCTATGCCATTTGTGCGGCTAGACTTTTGGTGCAATTGAATTCCAAATTAATTTTTATTGTTAAGTGTTGAGCCAAACCAAATAGTTTTGGTGCAGACTCTTAGAAACTGAGGTGAACAATCATGTTCCAGGGAATATAGTTTGTCGGAGGCTTTAAATTTCGAAATTCCGCAATATGCGGTAATATGATGTGCACAATCATAGGTACGAGAGGCTGATCACCTCAAGTACGGGCTTTAGGTTTTATGGTCTTTATGACACATACAAGTTATCAGTATTACTATTGACTAACCTATGCTCAATGATATTGTGACCCTCAGTGTCTGAGCCAGGGTCGGAGTATGGATCAGTCTTTGAACCAGAAGAACCTATGGGAGTAAATGAAGAAGAAGAAGAAGGAATAGGAGGATGTTCTGAAGGTACTCCTCATGAAAACTTAGCCCCAAATGAAGAATTCATAGCTAATGCCATAGACACTATAAATGGTTTAGAGATTCAGGTAGCCAATCTTACACACCAAGTACCCCAAGCTATATCTCAAAACGTTGTGTCACAGGAAAGAGAGGAAGAACTCCAGGTCCTCACCCAACAGAAAAATGAGGTAATAAATAAACTAGCCCAAGCCGAACATAGAATAACAGAGCTGTCTACAGAAAGACAGGTTCTTGTTGATAGGTTGAATAGAGAAATGGCAGATCGTACGATGATTGAGAATGCTTGGGGCAGAGCAACTAAGCAAGTAGGCTTCACAGAAAACGAGGTGAGGGCTAAACAAGTAAGAATGAATGATATAGAGTACGCCTTTAAGTGCGCATCAGAAAGGGCATAACACAGAATTCGATACTTTTGAGTGGAGGAAGGTCAATATTGGCGAGACATTGATCGCGATGTGGCGATCAATATTATAAGACAAGAATACGAAGAAGCAATGAGAAGAGCAATAAATCCATGGAATGTGGGATAGTGTAATGTTGGGATATATATATATATATATATATATATATATGTGACTTGGGGTATGTATGTATCTTGTAAAATAGTTGGCTGTTAATGTAAATATATGAATGGTAGTGTTATAAAGTATGTTTTGGTAAAAATTGCTAGTTTTAAATTCTGCATAGTAAATATAGTAATGTAAATTAATATAAAGTTTATATTTCAGAATGCCGCCAAAGAGAGGTAGACCTGCTAGAAAGGCACCAGAGGAATCAGTAAATGAAATCACTGGGACAGGTACAAAAATAGAACCAGAAACAGCCCCAGTTGATTTAGAGCAAAGCTTAGTAGATTTACTAGTAGGAGCAATGAAAAATAGGAATCCAGTTCCTGCTGAACAAAATACCCAACCCCCTCATTTTGCAAATTTTAAAGACTTTAAACTAGTTGGACCACCAGAATTTAAGGGCTCTATAAACCCTATAGAAGTTTAAACTTGGATTATGGAGATGGAAAGGGTTTTTGAGGTGGTTAGGGTAGTAGAGGAGCAGAAGACGACTTTTGCAACTTTCATGATGAAAGGAGAGGCTGCCCACTAGTGGCAAGCAAATCAGAATAGAGTGGCAGGAGAAATAGTTCCATGGTTGAGGTTTAAGGAACTGTTTTTCGAGAATTATTTTCCCACTAGTATGCAGAACAAGTTAGAAATTCAGTTTTTGGAATTAAAGCAAAATAACATGTCCGTAGCTGAGTATGCAGCCAAATTTAATGAATTGGCCTGGTTTGCTCCTTTCCAGGTCAGTACAGAAGAGCAGAAAGCCAAAAGATTTGAACAGGGATTGAAGCCCTGGATCTATAGCAAGGTGAATATGTTTCAGACAACAACATACGTTGATGTATTGGAAAAGGCAGTCTTGGCTGAGGGAGGTAGTGAAGCTATTACAAAATATAATCAAGAACAAAAGAAAAGGAAAAATGAAGGAGATTCCAAGGGGGGAAGTGGTAGTAGTACCAACCCTCCTAGTAAGAAAAGGTGGAGTGGTAATACAAACACCTCCGGAAATAAATCCGGAGATGTAAAGAAGAAAATTGAACCATGTAGTAGTTGTGGGAAAAATCATTCAGGGGTTTGTCTGAAGGGGAAGAAGGTTTGTTATAAATGCCAACAAGAGGGACACATTGCACCAGATTGCCAAAAATTAAAGAAAACAGGATGTTTTAACTGTGGAGTGACAGACCATTTCGCTCGAAACTGTCCAAAGAAGATGATGGAGGTAACGAGTGGAGTGAAAGGAGCGAACACCGGAGGGAAACTGACATTCCCCCCCACCAGCTCAACCAGGATATCCTATTGCTCGAACCTTTAACATGACGGTGCAAGATGCAGAAAAATCTAAAGATATAGTATCAGGTACCATTTCAGTTTACAATACTAATGCATGTGTGCTTTTTGATTCGGGTGCTACGTGCTCTTTTATATCTAATAAATTTGCTAGAAGACTAGGGTTGGCACATGAAAACTAAGAAAAACCCTTGAATATAGAAATTGCAAACAAAGAAGTGATACATGTTAATCATGTGCATAAGCATTGTCCTATATTGATAAGAAAGCATAAGTTATATGTGGATTTAATTCCGATACGTCTTGGGGAATTTGACGTCATTTTAGGAATGGACTGGTTGTATAACCATAAGGTCGTGATTGATTGTTAGAGGAAGTGTGTAACTTTATAGACTCCCAAAAAGTCGAAAGTAGTATTTTATGGTAGCAAATTACCGAGACAATTTAGTTGTCTGTCAGTCTGTCAGTCAGTCATGCAAGCTAGTAAGGCGTTAAGGAAGGGAGACACGGGATACTTAGCATATGTGATAGATACCCAGAAAGGGGAGATGGAAATGGGGGAAATACCGGTAGTGAACTAATTTCCCGATGTGTTTCCGGATGACTTACCTGGTCTTCCACCAGATCGGGAAATCGAATTTATGATTGATTTAGCACCGGGAATTGCTCCAATATCTAAGGCTCCGTATAGAATGGCCCCAGTGGAAATGAAAGAGTTGATGAAACAACTACATGAGCTATTATATAAGAAGTTTATTCAACCGAGTGTGTCTCCATGGGGAATGTTATTTGTTAAAAAGAAGGATGGAACCTTACGATTGTGTATTGATTACAAAGTGTTAAATAAGATGACCATCAAGAATAAATATCCTTTGCCAAGGATTGATGATCTTTTCGATCAGTTAAAGGGAGTAAAATATTTTTCAAAGACTGATCTTCGGTCAGGGTATCATCAGTTGAAAATATGAAAGGAGGATGTGCTGAAAACAACATTTAGAACTCGTTATGGTCATTACGAGTTTCTGATGATGCCGTTTGGATTGACGAACGCACCAGCGACATTCATGGATATGATGAATAAGATTTTTAAACCCTATTTGGATAAATTTGTAGTGGTGTTCATAGATGATATCTTGGTATATTCCAAGTCTTAGGAAGAGCATGCAGATCATTTAAAGATAGTGTTGGAAACTTTGAGAAAAGAAAAGTTATATGCCAAATTCTCGAAGTGTGAATTCTGGTTAGAAAGAGTTCACTTTTTGGGTCATGTTATTGATAAAGATGGAATTTCTGTGGACCCTGCAAAAGTTGAAGCTGTAATTAATTGGGAACAGCCAAAGACACCCACAGAGGTGAGAAGTTCTTAGGTTTAGCGGGTTATTATCGACGATTTATTCAAGATTTCTCTAAGATAGCAACTCCGCTAACCAATTTAACTAGAAAGTCTGTAAAATTTGTGTGGACAGATAAATGTGAAGAAAGTTTTTGTGAGTTAAAGAAAAGGCTAAGCGAAGCCCCGGTGTTAACCTTGCCTGATGAAACAGGAAACTTTGTGGTATATAGTGATGCCTCTCATAAAGGATTAGGTTGTGTGCTTATGCAGAATGGAAAGATTATTGCATATGCATCACGACAATTGAAAGATTATGAGAAGGGGTATCCGACGCGTGATTTGGAATTGCCAGCAGTAGTCTTTGCATTGAAGATATGGAGACATTATCTCTATGGGGGAGAAATATGAGATACATATAGACCATAAGAGTCTGAAATATATCTTCACGCAAAAGGAGTTGAATATGTGTCAGCGAAGGTGGCCGGAATTGATAAAAGATTATGATTGTCAAATCCTCTACCATCCGGGAAAAGCTAATGTAGTAGCGGATGCTTTAAGTAGAAAGGAGAGAGAAAAGTTAATGAAATTAACTATTCAGGATAAACCAATCCAGGAGATGACAAAATTGAAAATTGAAGTGAGGTACCCCTCTGAAGCAGATGAGATGCTATTTGTTGTAGAGATGCAACCAACACTATTAGATAAGGTGAAGGAGGCCCAATTAGCCAATGATGAATGCACTTAGGTAAGGAATAGGGTTACCTCAAATGATGAAGTAAAATTTCAAATAGACAGTAATGGAATTCTCAAATTTGAGGGGCGAATTTGGATAACAGCAGTAGCTGAATTGAAGGAGGAGGTATTACGGGAAGCACATAATTCAAAATTCTCGATTCATCCAGGAAGTACGAAAATGTACCAAGATGTACGAAAGCATTTTTGGTGGCCAAACATGAAACGAGAAATTGCGGATTATGTAAGCCGGTGCTTGACGTGTCAGCGGATCAAAACTGAGCATCAGAAGCCAAGTGGACTGCTACAACCTCTTGAGATTCTAGAACGGAAATGGAAATATATTACCATGGATTTCATGGTAGGGCTTCCGATTACTCAAAAGGGCTACGATGCTATATGGGTAATCGTAGACAGACTAACAAAGTCAGCCCACTTCTTGCCAATTAAGATCAAATACAAATTGGATCAATTGGCCATAATCTACATTAAAGAAGTGATATCGCGGTATGGAGTACTAGTGTCAATTGTGTCAGATCGGGATCTGTGCTTTACATCAAATTTTTGGAGGAGTCTGCAAGAGAGATTAGGGACACAACTGAGGTTGAGTATGGCCTACCATCCTCAAATCGATGGTCAAAGCGAAAGGACGATACAAACTTTAGAAGATATGTTGATGGCATGTATTATGGATTTCAAAAGAAATTGGGACGATCATCTGCATTTGGTGGAATTGGCGTATAACAACACTTACCACGCAACTATAGGAATGCCACCTTACGAAGCTTTATATGGAAGAAAGTGCAGAACTCTTTTGTGTTGGGATGAAGTTGGCGAACGTCAACTGTTAGGACCCGAAATAGTTCAACAAACGGCGGATACAATCAGGCTGATATGAGCTCGACTAGTAGCAGCTCAGGATCTACAGAAAAAGTATGCAAATTTGCATAGGTAAAGTCGGGATTTTGAGGTGGGAAGCCACGTGTTTCTTAAAGTGTCTCCATGGAAGGGAAAAATCAGATTTGGAAAGAAGGGTAAATTAAGTCCTAGATTTATTAGACCGTTCGAAGTATTAAAGAAAGCTGGGGAAGTGGCATATGAAGTAGCTCTACCTTCAGAATTAGAACATATATGTAATGTCTTCCACGTGTCAATGCTCCGACCGTACAAGTCAGATTATAAGCATGTCATAGCATATGAACCTATTCAGATATAGAAGGATTTAACTTGTGAAGAAATTCCTGTCCAAATATTAGACAGGAAAGAACAAGTCTTAAGAAATAAAATGATTCCTTCCATTAAAGTGCTATGGCGAAATCATAACGTTGAAGAAGCCACATGAGAATTAGAAGAGAAAATGCGAAAGAATTATCCTAGTTTATTTGAATAGTTAGTATAGAAATTCTAGGACGAAATTTTTATAAGGGGGGAAAAATGTAATATCCAGGATATTATGACGTGTAAAAAGTTTAAATAAATAAAATGTGAGTATTTTAATTATTTAAACTTGGTAGGTAATGTGAATTGTGTAAATTAATTATGTATTAATTATGTGTGTGTATGTATATATATATATATATATATATATATATACTTTATTGTACGATTATTAAATTTAAATGAATGGTGTCAATAAAATAAGGATTAATAGTGAAATTTATCCTAAATTAAATTAAGAGTTAATGATAGAATTAACAAGGTTATAATTGTGTTTATAGATTGATTAAGAAGTATGGTGAATTTTTGAAAAATTATTAAGAAGGGTAACTAATTATATAAAATATATAATAATAAATTATATATTTTATATATAAGGAAATATAATTAAATATAAAGGAATTTATGATTATATAAATTATATGAGAATAAATATATAATCTATACAAGAAAATAAATTTGTTAAAGAAGGGTTAATAATTATATAAATTATTCAAAATTATATTATATAGTTTATATAAAATATATGAAATAGTGAAAAAGAATAATAAATAACTATGAATAACTCTATTTTTAATAAGAAAATTTATATTCATGCAAAATAGAATTATTTCTATTTTTATGAGATTTAATATTTTTGTGATTTAAATATGTGAAAGAAATTATTATAATATATATATATATATATATATATATATATATATATATATATATATATATATATATATATATATAATTTATATATGTATATATTATGTAGTAATAGAAAATACATGGATGTTTACGTAATGTATATGTAACAAAGTTGAAACGTGAAAAAAATTTAATTTTATTAAATTATGTGTATTATTTTATTAATTTTGGAGGTATAAAAGACCTCATATAATTACATGCATGTCATTATGCGTGTACAAAATTTATCAAGTAAAGTACCCTAAAAATATATGAATATTATTTATAAATTATTTTATGAATTTTAGTGAATTAAAATATATATTTTATATACATTATATAAAATATTTATTACCCGAAATAACTGCGTAATGTATTAATTTAGGAGGTGGAAGAAGTTTTATCGACTTTATAAGGTCGGTGGACCTCAAGAGCAACACTTAAAATTAATTAAGCACAAGTCATATATATATATATATATATATATATATATATATATATATATATATATATATATATATATATATATAAGAGGAAAACAAAACAAAATAAAACAAACAATTAGTATTAGCCAACACAAACAAACCACTTCATCTCTTTCATTTTCTTTCTTCTTCCACCACCCCCGAACACCACCACTACCAAGAAAAGGGATTTTTTTTTTTAGTACCATCAAAGGAAAGAATAAGCTTTAAGGGAAGAATTTCCAAGCTTTTGGAACTATAAAAAGAGTTTATTTGATTTATTTTTGTATTTGTAGTGATAAAATAATTTTGTGAAAAATTAGTAAATAATTATATAATTGCTCTATATAATTTTTAGATGTGTATTGATGGATTATATTATGTTTAGAGTAATTATGTGGTGAAAATAATGACCAAAAATGGCTTAAAAATGTTGTTGTTGGTTACTGTTAACGTGAGAAAAAGAAGGAAAATTTTTAAGGCCACCCGCGCATTGTGCGGCGGCCATATTTTTTTTTCCGGAACGAGAGTTAAACGGCGTCGTTCCGGGGTAGAAGGGAATAAGTCACGCCATGCACGACGACCAATTTTATCGGACGCAGCAAACGACTTATTGCGCGCCATGCGCGGCCTACCAGATTCGACTTATTTATCATTTTGCCACCGGTCTGATTTTTCAGGATAATTACGAAAATGCCATTGGAATTTAATTTATTTAAAATAAATGTTTTAAAATTGATAAAATTATATAAAAAAAATGTTTTATAAATTAAATTTAACAATTTTCTAATTTTGAGGACTAATTTCAATTAATAATTAAGTGACTTATATATAAAGGCATAAAAAGGACACGATTAAATTAAATAACCAAATTTGGTTATAATTAATTATAAACACCAATATAAATCCGATGGATAGAATAATTATATTATGAGTGGTATTAATTACATAAATAAATATTGTAGATTACTAAATTATTATTATTTGATTATGTTATGATTATAGGTTGTCCAAGAAAGGATAATTAGCTGTTAAGTTAATAATCGGACAACGAGGCAAGTTCCTAAACCCTAACTTTGAACCATTAATCATATGTTAGATATTAAAAATCCTTATTGAGTTCTATTTTCTAAA
This sequence comes from Hedera helix, assembly GCA_947179155.2. Classification (NCBI taxonomy): domain Eukaryota; kingdom Viridiplantae; phylum Streptophyta; class Magnoliopsida; order Apiales; family Araliaceae; genus Hedera; species Hedera helix. The sequence goes on from OX359280.1 coordinate 14,631,035, forward strand.
AGTTTTATCATCATTCTATTTTCTTGAATATTGATTTCCATTGATGTTGTAGATTATTCAATTAAAATTGAAAATCTATGTTGTTACTCACAGTCATTCTTAAATGTCATCCATAACAAATCATAATTGTTGATTAGTGAGTTGATGATTATGAGTCTATGCCATTTGTTCGGCTAGACTTTGGGTACAATTGAATTCCAAATTACTTTTTATTGTTAAGTGCTGAGCCAAACCAAATTGTTTTGGTGCGGACTCTTAGAAACTGAGGTGAACAATCATGTTCCAGGGAATATAGTTTGTCAGAGGCTTTAAATTCTGAAATTCCGCGATATGCAGTAATATGATGTGCACAATCATAAGTACGAGAGGCTGATCACCTCGAGTACAGGCTTAAGGTTTTATGGTTTTTATAACACATACAGGTTATCAATATTACTATTTACTAACCTATGCTCAATGATATTGTGACCCTCAGTATGATGTTCAATTATCATGTTTCAAAGGACATTTTCCTCAGTTATTTTCATTCATTTGAAATGGGTTCATGTTACGTTATTATTATAAATTCTTTTCCTCATACTGCTTTGTTATACAATTCATTATACTTGCTGAGCACTTCAGTTGCTCATTTTTGCTTGATTAATGTGACGCAGACAAAGATATTAAACCTGGGGGTATAAATAAGAAAGACAAAGGCAAAGGAAAGATGTCAGATTGAAGAAATGGTGAAATGTCCCTCGCTAGTAGTTTTAAATCTATTTTGTGAATGTAGATGTGAAATATGTATCCTAGTAACGTTGTATGTATATAAAGGATGATGACCCTGGGTGTTTATTAGATATCTTTTTACATTATGTTGAACCTTAATGGATGTAATATATATTAATAATACTTTTGAGTAGTGGTAAATGAAGTTAGAATAAATGAATCGTGAGCACCAAATTCGAGGTTCAAAGAGCCCGAACTTGGGGGCGTCACATATTTACAACGTCTTTGTTACTAAATCAATAACTCTTTGTTGTTTTGAACTTTTCAACTCACTGCAGCACCGTTCAAGGTAATCGTATTAAATGAAATAGATATGCTGTTATCTTGGTTAGTCTGAACAAACTTGAGTCTGTTAAGTCCTCTAGTTTTATATCAGACCCATAATTAGAAACTCTTTCTAATGTTCTTCTCCAGAATTGAACTGATATCTGCTTATCATACATAAGCAATATCAAGTTTAGTACATATTAACGAATCTAAGTACATCCCTTAGGTCAAGCCGAGCATCTTTCATGATCTATCTCTATAGACCTTTATCCTGAATAGAATGTTAAGATGCTTCTCCCAAGTCCTTAAAGGAGAAGTTTTTAGACAACCACATCTTTACTGTTTATAGCATCGGTATGTCATTCTTTATCGGTAGTATATCAACATATAATACTAGGAATGTCACAGTGCTCCCACTAACATTTTGTGCATACTTGGTTCATCATCGTCTTTGATAAAATAAAACATTTTTTATTATCTCATCAAAACAGATGTTCCATCTTCAAGAAACTTGTTTCAATCCAAAATTGGATCGTTGTAACTTTCATACTTGATTTACTTCATCTATATGGAGACAAATCCTCTTGGTTGTATCATACATAAATCCTTTTGTATAATAAGCTACAACTGCAAGTAAAATCTAAATGAATATATGCATTTTCACTAGTGAAAAGTTTCATTATAGTTAACTCATTGACCTTGTTTGAAATACTTTTACCACTAGTTAGGTCTTATAGGTCTCCACCTTGTCATCCACTTTAGTCTTTCTCCAAAGACCCAATTCAGATTTTATGGTCATCGACCATTTGTCTTGAGTATCTAATACTCATGCCTCATCGTATTTAACTAGATCATCATCCACTATGATGCGTACCTCATCATCATCATCTATGATGAATCCATACCTTTCAGGTATCTTTGGTATTAGACCAGATTTATGATTTAGTTGTGGTACAATAGGTTTATCTACTTGTACAGATTCCTTCACTTGATCTGTAGTGTTTTGTGGTTCTTGAACTTGTTCAAGATCTATTCTACTCTCATTAATCCTTTAAGGAAAAACTTCTTTTCCTTTAAGGCAGCATGTTTCAACAAACACCTTTTAATTTGCCAAATTATAGAAGTGATACCCTAAACTTTCTTTAGGATATCCCACAAGTTTACACTTTGTAATATCCCAAATATTTCAAAAATGATATGACAAGATCTAATTAAGGTTGTCAATTCAAAACCTAAAAACGATTGTTCAAGCATACTTTGAGCTATCTTAAAGACAAAATATAACTCAAAACTATGATCGTATATAATTAAGAGGTTACAAATCTTTAACCTAATTTGTGTTATGTGAATAGTAAAGCTTGAATTGAGCTTTTAAATGTGCTATGTGAATTATCTATGTGTATGATTTTGTGTTTTGGTTTGAGTAGTTAACCTTAACACTTATTAAAAATCAGAAATTAATTTAGGGCAAAAACCTAAATTGGAAAAAAAGTTAAACCCTAAACCCTAGAAAATAACCTAGGCCCTTGAGCAAAACGTGAAGGTAAAATTGACATTCCGTTTCAAGATTCATCCTTCCCATGCTTTGAAAACACGAAATAGTCAGTAAAAGTTTTTTTTCGAAAAACATATAAAAGCACTATTCAGGAGAAAATATTTTTCATTCGTTTGACTGTTTCTTTCATCTTTAGGACTTCTTGTATTTCATAACATAGTGTTAATATGAGGTTTAGATGTCAGGGAACCAATAAATTTTTTTAGGGAAAAAGACGAAAAATGCAAGATTTACGAGAAAACGTTTGTCATCTTTCTGACTGTTCTTTTCGACGTTTTGACTTTTTACATTTCACAAAATAGCGTTTATATGAAGTATAGTTATTATTTAGCCAATTAAAGTTTTACTCAAAAAACGTGTAAAACACTATTTATTCGAAAAACTTTCTTCCGAATTTTGCAAATTCACATTCCTGAATAGCGTTTTTATTACCAGTAGATGCATTTTTACCAATAATTTTTTTACCCAAAATAATTTTGGGAGAATACTATTCATGTATATATGATGAATACGTAGCGAATACAGAAGGAATGCGAAAAATAATAAAATATACTGTAATGTATAAATACGAGAATTATACGAAAGATTATACGAGATTAATACAAGATTAATACGAGGTATAGTACAAGTATAATACGAATATTAGACGATGTATTATACGTAGAAAATATGTATAAATATTAATGTATTATACTATTTAATTAATTAGTTGAAATCAAACTATGTTATGTGTAACTAAGTTAGTGTTACTAAACTAGGGAAAACTAGCACGATTACACTAACTGGAAAAGAACTAGCACGATTTGTTTGGAACTAAATCCAAGTGAAAATGAATCGACCAATAAAAAGAAGGGTGATTTAAGCGATGATGCAAGCGATAGGGTGCAAAATGTAATAAGCCGGGGTAAAAATGCGATTAATGAAACTTGGTTTTTCTATAAATAGGAAGCTAAGATCTTCATTTTTCTCATCATTTTCAAGAGCAAATTCAAGAGCAGAAATACTCTCTATATATATTCTACATAGTTATAATTCAAGAAAATTGTAAAGAAATAGTTAAAGCTTGCAATAATAAAAGGTACGATTCTTAATCGTTATTATGCTTAAATTTTTATTTTACCGATGAGGCTCAAGAACATAAGTCGTAGCTGTGACACCCCAAGATTTTACAGAAATTCTAAATAAGGATTATGGATAATTAAGTGAAGGTTATAAAATAAAACCTAGTTAAAATGATTAAATATGATTATTATGTGATTAAATTGAATTATTAAGTGATCAATGCGTTAGAAAGAACTTGTGTGGTTGAAATATTAAAGAGAGACCTATGTGGTCGAATATAGAAATATGAATTTAAGTTAGAAAATTATGGAAATGGGAAATTATAATGAAAAAGGAGTTTTGAGAATTTAATGATAGTGTAATGGATTAAGAACGAATGAATTGATGTTAATACCTACAAAAGGTGAATTGATAGGAATTAGTGTAAGACGTTGTGATATGTCAGTATGTAATAGTTTGAATGTATGAATATGTGTATATTAAGGTATGTGATCGAATATAGAATGAAAAGTACAAGGGGATGAGGAAATAGTATGTAAATTAATTGTAAGTTATGAGAATTAATAATGAGACTAATGAATAAGCCTGCAGGGGCGAGGGTTCAGAAATGAAAAGTTAAGGTAAGGCAGAATGTGCAGAAAAGAAGAAACAGTTTGACTTAATTGTCATATTAGGAATAGACGGAATATTAAAGGAATGATATATGAATATTTGAAAGTTATTATGAAATTTATATTAATTGACGGTCGTAAGATAACCGATAATTCGATTTGTAAATACGGAAAGTAACACCCCTGTGAATGTGTAGGAAGAATATAGATTTTAAATATGGTGTAAATTAGCACGTGTATTATGTAAATAGGTGAATGGACGTTAAAGTCGTAATTATAGTATTACGAGTTTAAATGATAAAGGACGATGGATTTTGGTAATCCGGTTGAGGTTCACTTATCGGAGAAGTGGTTTATGGAAAAATATGAGTAATGCGATTATTGAGATATCGGAAATCGGAATTTTATTGAATATGGAACAAAAAAATGGTTCGTAGATAATTAAGAATGAATATATGAAAATTGACAATTATGATGAATTATTGTTATTCAGTTAAGGAAATTTAATGTTTAAAATGTGACAAGCGATATGGGACAAGCAAATTATGGGGTATTTGATGATGGAATTAAATTCAAGTTTAAGGAAACAAGTTTGGGTCAAAATGGACTTGAATTGGTGCAAATTTAGCAAGTATGAATTAATTAAGAATTTAATTCTCTAGATTTTGGTATTAATGACCATGTTGCCCCTAGCAAGTTATTAAATGGCAAATATGTCCTAGAAAGGTTTATTGACTATTATGTCCTTATCTAAGCATGTGAAATGACATAAGTGCCCCTAACTAGGCTTAAGTTAACTTAACCAAGATGGTTAAGTGTTGGAGAGTTAATATATTTATATATGTATGTAACATGCAAGTATTTTCAGCATTTTTGTTTCTTCTCCCTTCGAAGTTACTAGAAAGTGAGAGAAAGAGAGAAAAGCTAAGGAAGCTATGGATGAAGGCTTGAAAATCTTGGAGCTAGGGTCCTTCAATGATTAAGGAGCAAGAAGGAAAGATGAAGCACTCATCATAAGGAAGATTTTGATGTGAAGAATTGGCCAAACATGAAGGTATAAACATGTTAATGTTATAAAATTTGATGTTCATGTGTTTAGGTTTAATAATAAGGGTAGCCATGCATGATTATGTGGCTAGATGTAAGTTTACATGAGTCTATGTGTTAATTATAGGATGGTGGATGAAACCCTAGATGTTGAAGTTTATAGAACAAAGGTGATGCATGTGTTCAAGTTAAAAACTATGAATCATTGGTTGATCATGAGGTTTATGTTGTGAATTTTGATGAACACATAATTCAAAGTGTTGATCATGTTGGATACATGAAGAGTTTTGTATTAAATAGCATTCAAGGTGTATTGAATGTAGAAAAGCAAATTTAGTTAAGAAAAGTGTGATATTAAACTATGAGTGATGGACAATTTTGTGTACTAAGTGGATGGTTTTGTTGAAAACCTAGCTTGAGGTGTTGAGTATGTGTAATTCTTGTATAATATTTTCTTAAATAGTTTATAAGATGCCTTGAAGGTGGAAAATTATGATTTATTTAAAGAAATGACAATATTAGGCTATACTTTTTGTGTAGATTACGTAATAATCTGTAAAGTGCATTAGAAGGTGTAGTTAGAAGTTATATGGACTTGTAAAGTCATTAAATGTATATGTGTCAGCCCATGTGATGTTTGGAGATCAAAATGTCAAGCGAGCTTAAGTTTGAATTTTGAAAAGTTTGGAAAGTTTTATGAAAATCCAAGTCATAAGTGATTTTTGGCAATTTTGAAGGACTAAAGTTAAAATGAAGTGAGATGGCCTAGTTTTGGGTAAATACACGTGTTAGGATTGGTTTGGTAACCAACGGATTCCAAGTTGAACGAAAAGGCGATTCGAACGATCGAAATCGATCGTTTCGAATCAAAATGGATTTTTACGGACAAAAGTCGCCTTGTGCGAAATTTTATCGTTTTGAAAGTTTGGACATGTCATATATAGGTTATATGAACTATGTCAAGTGTTGAATTGATGTTTTAAATCAAATGGCCAAAAATCACAAGAATTGCAAAAGTTAAGTTTTGAAAAGTTCTGAAAATTTCCTAAGTATAAAATTGTGCTGAATAGCCTTCCTACAAGCCAGTATATCTCTGGTTTAGAAAGTCCAAATGAGGAATAGGAAAATTTTGTAAAATACTATGTAACAAGGTCTAGATCTGTACCAAATTTGGTATCAATTGGATGTATAGTTAAGGAGTTAAAAATCAGTAAAGCAAGACCAAAAAAATCAGATTCTGCAGAACCAGGACTGCGTCGGGGCGCAGTCATTTTGCCTAGACACTGCGCCGGGGCGCAGTGTCACTGTTCATCGGCCGAGAGCTTCTCGCGGCCAGCGAGATCTGGAAGAAGAAACTTGGCGCCGGGGCGCAGTGAACAGTGCCCAGAAAATTTTTAAAGTGTCCGAAACGCTATGTTTTGATACAAAATGATAAGAATGGGTTATGTAAACCCTAAATAAATACAAATGGACTATATAAAGGATGTCAAGGTATAATGAAACGATATACGGCATAACATCATATGCCTTAAGCTAAGTCAAAGCGTGTGATGAATATGAAAAAGGTTGATAGCAAGTTAGGATGTATTATTAACCTACATAGGGTATAGTACATCATATGTGAAATGATTAGAGACGAAGGGTCATGTAATTATAAGTTAAGTTTGACCAATATTATAAAGTTTTATGATATTATAATAACATGTAAGTTCAATGTGAACAGATAAGAGTTTGGAATAAGCGAACTGAGGCAAAGAAGGATTGAACGGCCAAACGAGGTGGTAAAAGGTTAAGCTAAATAAATGCATTCCAGGCAAGTGTTCAGACTATAAGGTGCTATGTTCTAGGTGAACTGCGTGTTAGTGGAATATTTGAAATGTGTCTTACGTGCAACTATATGTTTTAACTGTTAAGTGTAATACGTGGCATTCATGTATAACATGATTAGGTAGAGAAGCATAATGCATAAATAAATTGTGAGCATGAAATGTGCTATCTGAATTACTTGCTGAGCGTTATGCTCACCCTTGCCATGAACTAACATTTCAGGTAGAATACAAGAAGGCCGGAGGTTCCAGTGATGCTAAGGTAAAAAGTGTGAATGCATGAAGATGCGTGAAGAGATTTGAAATTGTATCTATGAGATATTCATGTAAAACAGATGGTAAATTTGTATATATGCAAGTTATGTAATAACCGATTTTAAATGTTAAACTTAGATGGTAGAAAGAACAGTATGATCTGCTAATTTGTGTTATCGGAGAATAAAAAAAATGTATGTATGGATGGCATAGAGTTGTGTAAACAGGATATATATGTATATATGATGCAAATGTATGAATACAGGAATATATAACCAGGGCCAGATATAGATGAAATTATGGCGAAATTTTGTTTACAAGTGATGAAATAATTATATATATGTATGTTTATAATAGGTCACAAACTATTAATGGGTGACTTAAGTTCTAATGAAAGGTAAATGAATGTTGCGATCCTGAGACTAGTAAGGAATGTAAGTTAAATAAGTGTTAAAAAAAAATATGGACCAAATTTAAGGTCAACTCAATGGGTTTAAAGGTCAAAGGTATAAAGTTTAACGCACGGGATCTCGGTTAACAAGGTTTTAAGTTAATCACTATGTAATCCAGATATAATTGGACTTAATTAAGGAAGGTGGGATCTCGGGGCGTTTCAGTAGCTATGTACGATTTTTCGTTCTCCGTATTCCTTATGACTTGAGCAAGTCGTTGTTATGTTTATTTCATTTTATAGTTAGAAATAAAAGCTCAAGAACGCATGTCGTAGCCATGTATGATTGTCATTCTCCGTGTTCTTCACGTGTTCTTGAGCTTTTCTTCATTTTGCAGTAGTTATAATGTCGAATTTCATTTCATAGTTTAAAGCTCAAGAACGTACGTCGTAGCCATGTACGATTGTCGTTCTCCGTGTTCTTCGTATGTTCTTGAGCAATTATTATAATTCAATTTACAAGCCGTTATAATGACCAAATTTTGTCAATTACAAAGTGTTATAATCATATATGTAAGTAGTTATAATGCTTAAATTATTTCAAGTATGAAATTCAAAAGCTCAAGAACATAAGTCGTTACCATATACGATTTTTCGTTCTTCGTGTGTTCTTGAGCAAAAGTCATAATTTCTTACATAAGTAGGTTTATGATTTTGTAAGTTAGTGTTATGGGATGATGAAACATGATGGCCTTGCTAAATAATGCTTGTGGCGTCAAGTTTTAGTAGTCGAAACGAAGAACGATGAAACTTTATTCTTCGTGTTCTTGAGAAAAAGTCATAAATCGTACATAAATAGGTTTATAATTTTGTCATTTTTATGTTATGAAGTGTTATGGAGTGTTATAACATATTATCTTAGCAAATTAATGCTTGAGGTATTATGTTTTACCAATCGAATTAAAGAAAGATAAGTCTAATATACTCGCAGACTGTTTTTGCTAAAATCCAAAATTTTAAAGTCTGAATATGCCTTAGTAACCTAAAGGAAAGTTGTAGATCATGAAATTCTAAGTAATTTTAACTCAATAATCACTAAAAAATATTTTCGTATGATAAAGTTATGACTGTCACAATAAAAGAGGTTAAAGCTGAATGTTTTTAAGGGCATTCAGATTTTAGGGCTTAAAAATGAGTTTTTAAGTTAGCCAACTTTTCAATTAATTCCACCTATAGAAATAGTCTAGTTAATTTATTCTAAGACTTATTCAAAAGAAAATTTTGATAAACTAACATTCGGGGTCGCGTAACCCTTTTTGTAGATGTTTAACGATTTTTCGGGAAATCATAAAACAGTTTCAAGATAAGTTCTAAACCTTTATGTGTTATTTATGAAAGTCTTATATCTCTTGCTATGTCCTACTTATGTAGTATTGTTATAATTATAAATGAGATGTGTAATGTCATGTTGATATGTGATAGATGTTATATGAAGTCTTTAACTGATATTTGCAAACCTTCTAGCTGTTATGTGTTATGTTTACGAGTTATGAACATGATTTATATACTTTGTCTGTCAATATGATATAAATTGTTGGAATGTGAGTTATACGTGATATTAAATGGAGAATTATGTTCAATCAATGCATGTTAAAGTTTATATGAAAGCATAAACTGCGTATGTGTTATATGTTAGACTTGCTAAGCCGTCGTGTTCATTCTTGCGAATAAAACTTTATTTACAGATTAAAGATGAACGTTAAGAAGATCATGAAAGTAAAGATGAAGTGTAGATTATGTTTTCATGTTTATTACTAGTATTTCTATAAGTCATAATGACTGTTGTAATATGAACAAACAAACATGTAACTGAATATTAAATGAATGATATAAATTATTATCATCAGAATGTTGTTATGTCTTTATTTTGATATAACTTAGAAATGTTAAGACTTAACATAGTATTGATAATGATCTATTTATCTGGATGAGGATTGGTAAATAACTTGTAAGTGTTGTACATCTAAGACAGGACTAAGCGATGTTGACTGGTCAAATCCATCGTTAAGGTTTCTCGGACCCAGGTATAACTCGTTATTACTATTCTGATTGTTAGATAAGTAGGATTATTGATATAAAGAGATATCACTATAAATAAATGTGTTTCGAGTGAGGGTTTTAACTAGTTGGGTAATGTTCTGTACGGAAAGAGAATTTTGCACTGGACAAAGATACAACCATTTGTTACGGATAAAGATGAAAATATTTATCACTGGTGAAGATACAAACATTCACCGTGAGATTATCTGTTCCTGTGAGGACCCAAATTCTCGGGATTATTTTAATAAAATTAAATAAGAATTTAATTAATAAAATTATTAAAGTTGTTTAAATTATTTATGATGTAAGTGATTTAAAGTGTGTGATGAGATTTAATTGATAAATTAAATCTGTACAGAGATCATGATAAATTGTGTGGAATTAAAGTAATTGAAAAGTAAATAAATTGTTTAAAAATAATTTATTAAGAATAAGAGAAATTATATGTAATGGTACAATTAAATGATTATAGAGGTACATAAATTATTATTTAAATAATGTTATGTGGTAATGTGAGGTATGGATTATATGTATATATATATATATATATATATATATATATATATATATATATATATATATATATACACACACACAATAAAATTGTACAATTAAATGATTATAGAGGTACAGAAATTATTATTTATATAAGAAAGTTAATGTAAATAGTAAAGAAATGAAAAATAAATAAAGAGAATGAATGTTTTAATTTATTAAAAAAATTATGTTTATGTATAATGGAATTTTTTATGATTTTTGTGGAGGATAATATTGGAGAAACGTGAACATGTTATTGTAATATGTTGTCCAAGTAAAGGAGTGAAAAATTATGGAAAATAATTTTTATGAGGGGTATGAATTATTTTTTGAATTTTGGAGGTATGAATTATCTCATATAATTACATGCATGTCATTATGCATGTACAAAATTTTTCAAGTAAAGTAACCAAAAAAGGTATGAATATTATTTATAAATCATAATATGAATTTTAGTGATTTAAAATAAATATTTTACGTATATTACGTAAAATATTTATTACACAAAACAATTACGTAATGTAGTAAAATACACTAATTATGCATGTTTTGGTTGCAAATTTCGGATGGCAAGTTGAGGCGGTGGAATTATTTTTACTTTCCAATTTGGTTAAGTGTTAGTATAATAAAAGGAAAGGAAAAGTAACAAAAAAACAATGAAAAGGAAGAAAAGAAAACAAAAACACTCTCATTTTCTCCTTCTTTCTCCCGACCGAAAGCCACCACTACACCACCAGTGCAACTCCATGCCACCAAGGAGAGGAAATAACAAGTTTCAAGGAGGGTTTTTTCATGCTTTTATGAAGGTATAAATTAAATTATTTGATTTATTTTGTATTTATGGGTGATAAAATAATTTTTTGAAAAGTTAGAAAATAATTAGAATAATTATTCTAAATAATTTTTGGATGTATATCTATGGATTATATGATTTTTGGAACAATTTTGTTGGGAAGAATTAGAGCAAAATGGAAGAATTTTGCTTGGGTTGGTACACTGTTTCGGCAGGAAGAAGAAAAGAATGCGCGGCAGCCATTTTTTTTCCAAACGCGGGTGTTAAACGACGTCGTGTTGGAGCGATAGGGCAGGGTCGCGCCATGCGCGGCTGTGATTTCGTCCGCCAAAGGCCAACCGACGTCGTTTGGTGCGGCCTGAGAGGGGGCCGCGCGCTATGCGCGGCCGACGGCACCGTTGAAAATTACCAGCGTGCCCCTGGCCTTTTCGACAAATATCGAACGTGTCCCTAGAGCGTGGAAATTATGAAAAATAGCCTCAACCTTTTCAGAAAATGACCAGCGTGTCCTTGAACCGCGGAAATTACCAAAATGTCCCCAGCAATTATTTTTAATTGAAATAAATGTTTAAAAATTGTTTAAAAATTATAGAAAATTATAGAAAAATACTAAAAACATTGAAATGATGTTTGGGCATTAATTTAATATTTTTTATAAAAATATTAAATAGTGGGGATTAATATTTAAATATTTTAAATATTAATCTATTAAGTTTAAAAGTTAGAAAATGATTAAATGAAAATTCGGACAACCAAATATGCTAAATTTTATCTGATGAGCCGGGTTGTCCGTATTGAATGTGTTTGATATTAAGTTAAATTAATATATTAAAGAATGAGGTTAATATAATTAACCATATTATTTATTTATTGACTCGGTACCCTAAAATAAATCGACGGGTAGGGTTAATTACATTATAGATGATATTAATTAAGTAAATTAATGTCATAAAAAGATGAATAATTATTATTTGATTATTTTATGATAATAGGTTGTACGAGAAGCATTATAGAAAGGGTATTTATTATTTAATTCCACAATCCAGGCAAGTTCTTCAGTATTGTGGTGTTAATTGTTTATCTGTTATAGTATGTTAATTCTTGTTCAAATGCACATAGAAATTATATGTTATGTGATACGTGATTAATGTGACAACAATGTGTACTTTGTGCAACGATATAAATATATATGAGATATAAACACAACACATGATGTATGACACACACAAAACATGTTATGTTACGTGTTACATGAAGCATGAAAGGTGTAAACTGTTAAACTTGCTGAGCCGTTGTGCTCATTACTTGTTTAAAATAAACTTTTGCAGGTAAAGAATTGAAATTCAGGAATATTGGATTACATTAGAGATGGAATAACCTAGAAGGTTATGAACGTTGTTATTATATTTTTAATATTATAATTCAATGTGGATACAATTGCTAAGTTTATATTGATGTCTCGTATGTACATATATGTTGGATCCGGATATGATGAATAGAGTTAAATTGTGAACTGTAATGGCTCAATGATAAGTGTTACGGAAAAATGTATTATATGACTAATTATGAATTATGAAACAAAGAATATTGTATGGATATAAACAATATTAAATTTTGAAGGTTGAGTTTAATGGTATGTGTAATAGAAAGAAAAAGTAAATGTTGCGATCCAGGGACTAGGATCAAGATATTAAGGATTTTAAATATCCAAATATTCTAATACAATGATTGAGAAAAGAAGAAAAAAAAAATTATATCGAAAAATTTGGTATTTGATGACTGTAGTGTTAATTAATTAAGGTGATTAAAGATTTATTAACGAACCGAAATTTGAACGTTAAGGAAATAAGGTTTAATAATCATGAAATTTAAGGTAATAAGGTTGGTCGAATTTCGGGGTCGTTATAGTTCCCAAGAGTCGTCCTAATGATTTAATGCCGTGAATATTGGAACATGTAAAATTATAAAATATTTAAATCTTAAGGTTAACATAGGACCGTTATATATGGTGTTATCCATTTATACGGATGAAATACAAGTTGATACTTGTATAAATAATGAGACCAAGATCAAGTTAAGATCTAGGGACAAAGTTAAGAGAAAATTTGAATGTATAGTCTAAAATAAGACTAATTCAACCAATATGATTATGAGATCATTGGTTAAGTCGATAGATGTATGAAATTAACGCACAAGGTCTGTCGCATAGTGAGTGCGGGGATTTTGGGGGCGTTACACACTTGTTAGATCTTGTCCCAAGCTTATCATGTTAAACCTTTGACATAAGCTGAACAATCCAAATCTTAACTAACATACTTAAGACTTGGTTTCCTCCCTATCCATAATTCATATGAAATATGAGTGACATAATTTGAAGGTACCTTGTTTAGTAGATAGGGCATAACCCTAGAAGGATACTGGAAGATCGGTAATACTCATTATGGATCATCACCATGTCCATTCTGTGAGAATACCATTTCGCTTGAGATGATCTAAAAACTTACTGCTTAAGTATTCCCTTCTCGATCTAATAGATAACTTTAATACTTTTGGCCTTTAGTTTCTATCTTCACTTTTGAATTCTTTGAACTTTTCAAACGATTTGTATTTGTATTTCATCAAATACATATATTAAAATCTAGAATTATTAGTGAAAGTAATGAATAAATACCATCCTCTTGCATTTGTTGTCATAGGTCCCACACACGACTGTGTGTACCATCTCTAACAACTCTGTAACTCTCTCTCCATGTCCACTAAATGGAAATTTAGTCATATTTTCTATGATACAAGATTCACAAGTTGTATTTGATTCATAATCAAAAGACTCTAAAAGCCTATCTTTATACAATCTTATTTGGTCTTGTTTCATTAACGTGATCGAGTTAATAGTGTTGCATGAAGGTATAATTCATATCATCTCTTTGCCTTTAGTTTGTTCAATTTGGAATATTTTTCATGTAAATCAAGTATACAAAATCCATTAAGTAATCAATCAGTTCTAAATAAAACATTATCATTATAAACAGAACAACGATTGTTCATTATTATAATGTTAAAAACCCTTCATTGTCATCCCATGGAACTGAAATAATGTTTCTAAGAACTGAAACATAGTAACAACTTACTAACTTAATAGACTTGCCTGTAGGCAATGTTACACTATAAGTTTCTATGGCTAATGCATCAACTTTTGCTTCAATCCCCCCACACAGGGTTACTTCTCTTTAGTTCAGCTTTTGATAAGTAGATTTTATATCTATTTATTAAGTATTTTATGCTTAATTATTTATGAGTTTTTAAGTATTTTTAGTGTTTTAGGTAATTTATTTAGTTTTATGCATTATTATTATTATTTTTAGTATTTCTATATTATTTTTACTTATTTATAATTAATTTATATTTTATTTTGTAAGAAAATTGGAGCTGATGGCAGTTTGGCTTTTGTTTCCGCGTGGCGTTCCATCAACAGATAAATTAAAGGATAATTTAGGAATTCAATTGCAATTTGGATAGGGAAGATAAATAGAATTTTTTTTTTATTATTTGTATTTTAAATCCTATTAGGGTTTGGAAAGTGTAATTCTTATTAGGGTTAGGAGGATTATGTAGCCTATAAATAGAGGGCTTGAGATACACAATTGATATACAACTTTCATTCTAAGAATTCCCTCTTCTATTCTTTGGTGTTCTCTACAACTATGAGTAGCTAAATTATTTTTCTTGGTTTAAGTGATTGAAGCCATCAAGATTTATACACTGTGAGATCTAATTTATTTTAATTGTTCAATTTATATTTTGAGTATTGGATATTTTTCTATGTTTAAATTTATGATTTGTTTGTTTAATTGCTAGGAGGCCTACTAGTTTATTATTCACATTAATCTACTGCTATTTGTGAAGCAACTAAGTTTAATAATTGTTTTGCAGATCAAAAGATTATTTTATCTTAGGAAGAATGTTCATCTAAATTAAATGCAAACGCGTGGCTTGTATTGTTTAGTTTAACTATCTCTCTAATTCTTAAAGCTGCTATTAAATTAAATCTTTAACACGTGCTGTAGGTTGTTTAGTAGTAAGGGTAATTTAGAACGCGTGTGTCTACTTAACTAAAATTAAGGAGAAAGGAGAAAAATTATTCCATCTGCGAGTAATTATTTCTACGGTGAATGTTCAAAATATTAATTAATTTATTTTTGTATCAGTGATCAGTTGTAAATTCTTGATGGTGGATATTAATTTAAACCAAAGCTTTTTCTTCTGATTTAATTCATTAAATTACTTGCATATTTATTTTAGTTAATTTTATTTAAATTATTTCTTTGATTAAAAACCCCCCAATTTTCGTTTACGAAAACATAAAATTAAATTAATCATTCTCTGTGGGATCGACTCTTACTTGCACTACTACATTAATATTTTTCCAAATTAAGATTTTATTTTTGGGTGTTGGCGACATCACACCAAATTTTGGCATCGTTGTCGGAGACTGATTTTAATTTAATTTTGTGCTTTTGTAAATATTTATTTAATTTAGTAATTTTTCTTAGATTTTATTTTTCTAGTTTTTCATAATTTAATTTAGTTGTGCAGGTCCAGGATGGAAGTCATGCATGATTATGTCAATGAGGTAACTATTTCTTCTCTTAAACAAAAAATTAATGATCTAACTTCTCTTGTTTATCAATTGGCTGCAGGTAATGCACAACCAATGGAAGCTTGTAGGATTTGTGCGGTGGTAGGACATCCAACTAATATGTGCCTCATTCTTCGAGAGGAATCATATGAACAAGTCAATATAGCAAGTGGTTTCCCTGGTCAACCTCAATGGAAATATGATCCCTATTCAAAAGCGTATAATTCTGGATGGAGGGATCATCCTAATTTTGGCTATAAGAATCCACAAATGAATCCGCCCACAAATCAGAAATTTTTAAGTTGTCAATAATACATTCAGCCATATCCCCAACAACAACAGGGCCAATCATTTAATTCTGACATGTCTTTAGAGGATATGATTAAATTAATTAAAATTAATAATTTGCAATTTCAACAAGATACTAATGCAATTATTCAGCGTTTGGGTACTCAAATGGGATAAATGACAATCACAATTGATCAATTGGAGGAGCAAAGTTATGTGCAAGTACCTTCTCAAACGGTGGATAATCCAACGGAGAATACAAATGCACAAGTGTTAAGAAGTGGTAACGATGTAGAAGATCTAGAAAAGACAGTCACTCCATCACCGAAGCAAGAGAAAGCAAACAATATGAATGAAGCGAACAATGTTAATGTAGACGATGATGTTATTTTTGATGATGATATACCTAAAGTGGCAGAAGTTGTTGAGAAAATAAATAAGAAAAAATTAGAGATTGCAATTACCAACAATTTGGAGTTAGAGGAAGAAGAAGCAATTGAACTGAAACAAGATTTGAACGAGGATGAAGCTCCATTAAATTATTTGCCGATGATTTTTGATAATAATGCAATTATTTTCATTCCATTGTCTGTTACTCATAACAAATTTATATCTTTTATTTTGCAGGATCCCATTCTAAATTTAAAGAATCTTCATAGTCATCTCTAATATTTATTACTTGAAAAGGGAGTTGAACATTCATGTCGAATGCAAATGAGATTAAATCTATCGATGAAGAATAACATGATGGATGGGGTACTCAAAATTCATGAAGTTGGAGTGACGTGATGTTTTATCCTACTATCAAGCCAATGAAAATAAACAAAGGCGTTGCTTGGGAGGCAACCCAAGGGGAGTATAATTTTCTTTCGTTTTATTTTAGTATTTATAGTTTAGTTATTTGGGCTTTTTCTTTACATTTTACTTTACATTGGGGACAATGTAAATTTTAAGTGTGGGGGAAGGGATTTAGGATTTTTGTTATTTTTAGGGAATTTTAAAATTTTTTGAAAATTTTGAATTTTGTGGGTAAATTCACTACAAACCCTAACGAGACAAAACTTGTCCACTTGGGGTAACCTTGGGGTTTAAAGGATTGTTGCACATGCTAAGTGTAACCGTATTTCCTACGAAAATGGGGTAGTTTTTTTATTTTATTTTTTGGATGAGTCACTTGAGTAATGAGTTAATTGAATTTTATTTTTTAGTCAATGATAAAATTTAAATTTTTATTTAATAACTCTTGGAAAAATAATAAATTTTTGCTTAGTCTGAATTTTGATTTATTGTTGATATGTACTTTGCTTAAGATCCTTTAAATTTTTATGCACTTATATCCATTTGTTTGAGCTAGTTTTAAATTAAGGAAAGTTTAAATGGTTAAATGCTTATGAAAGATATTTTTGAGCTCTATATCTTATTTGATCATTATTCAAAATGAAATATAAGGCAAAATATACTTTGGAGGAGATGATTTAGGTACTTTTTCTAGAATTGTTAATTTTTTTTTTCTTATGATGGCTTATCCCAGTTTTGATTAGTTTGATTCATTTAGATTCACACACACACAAAAGGTCTTGATTAAAGTAAAATTGATAAATATGTTGAAGTTCTAGATTTTGCATAGTTTTAAAATATTTCTTTGATTTATCATTTAAAAAATCTTTGAGGCTAATATTGAATTCATATTAATTTGTTGCTCAGGTAAATCAGTCGAGTTAATTAATTTATTTAGTAGAGTTTTAATTTTATAGTTTTTGTTCTTGTTTTGCTTGAGGACAAGCAAATATTTAAGTGTGGGGGTATTTGATAAGTAGATTTTATATCTATTTATTAAGTATTTTATGCTTAATTATTTGTGAGTTTTTAAGTATTTTTAGTGTTTTAGGTAATTTATTTAGTTTTCTGCATTGTTATTATTATTATTTTTAGTATTTTTATATATTTTTTATTTATTTATTTTTAATTAATTTATATTTTATTTTGTAGGAAAATTGGAGCTGATGGTAGTTTGGCTTTTGTTTTCGCGTGGCGTTCCATCAGCAGATAAATTAAAGGATAATTTAGGAATCCAATTGCAATTTGGAAAGGGAAGATAATTAGAATTTTTTATTTTTTTTATTATTTGTATTTTAAATCATATTAGGGTTTGAAAAGTGTAATTCCTATTAAGGTTAGGAGGATTATGTAGCTTATAAATAAAGAGCTTGATATACACAATTGATATACAACTTTCATTAGAAAAATTCTCTCTTCTATTCTTTGGTGTTCTCTATAACTATGAGTAGCTAAATTATTTTTCTTAGTTTAAGTGATTGAAGCCATCAAGATTTATACACTGTGAAATATAATTTATTTTAATTGTTCAATTTATATTTTGAGTATTGAATATTTTTCTATGCTTAAATTTATGATTGGTTTGTTTAATTGCTAGGAGGCCTACTAGTTTATTATTCACATTAATCTACTGCTATTTGTGAAGCAACTAAGTTTAATAATTATTTTGCAGATCAAAAGATTATTTTATCTTAGGAAGAATGTTCATCTAAATTAAATGCAAACGCGTGACTTGTGTTGTTTAGTTCATCGATCTCTCTAATTCTTAAAGCTGCTATTAAATTAAATCTTTAGTACGTGCCGGAGGTTGTTTAGTAGTAAAGGTAATTTAGAACGCGTGTGTCTACTTAACTAAAATTAAGGAGAGAGGAGAAAAATTATTCCACATGCGAGTAGTTCTTTCTATGGTGAATGTTCAAAATATTAATTAATTTATTTTTGTATCAGTGATAAGTTGTAAATGCTTGATGGTGGATATTAACTTAAACCAAGGCTTTTTCTTCTGATTTAATTCATTAAATTACTTGCATATTTATTTTAGTTAATTTTATTTAAATTATTTCTTTGATTAAAAACCCCCCAATTTTGGTTTACGAAAACATAAAATTAAATTAATCATTCTCTGTGGGATCGACTCTTACTTGCACTAGTACATTAATATTTTTCCAATGTAAGATTTTATTTTTGGGTGCTTGCGACATCACACCAGCCTTCTACTTCTGCCTAGTCTTTGCAACGACTTCATATGTGAGACCACCAGCCGGTATCTAATACCTAAGTAGAAACTTGATTTATAGAAAATTCTATTTCATTATGAACAAATCTATATCTGTAGCTAAAACTTCACTAAACTTCTTCTACTTAACTACTGCAACTTTCTTGCAGTTGTTCTTCCAGTGTCTCAGCTTATCGCAATTAAAGCAAACTCCTTTACCCTTAGGATCACTTTTATTTATGTCCTTTAATTAGTGCCTTTCTTTTGCCTTATATTCTTTCTGACTCCTCAGAAATACCTTTGGCCATCTTCATCTACTTAGAAGATTCATCTACGAGTAAGACTTGGTTTTTCTAAGGAGGAAAGTGACTCTCAACAGTCTTCAACATAAGTAAGCAAATCAGTTAAACTGACGTCTAGCTTATTAATGTTTGAAGTTCACAACTAATTGTGAATATGAGTCAGTGAGTGATTGCAAGAACGAATCTTAACTCAATTCTTTATCCTTAACAAAACTTGTTGTCCTAATTGATGAATCGAATTGATCATCTTTAGGACATGTGTCTGTACTGTAATGCCATTAGTCATTATAGATCGGAAGAGCTCCTTAGATATCTTATATCTAGTTGACCTACTTTGCTCACCATGCAACTATTGAATGTGCAACAATATAGTAAGTGTATCCATTTTCTCGTGTTGACGCTGTAACTTGATACTTATGGATGCGAGCATGATGCATTGAGCCACCTTTGCATCATCTTGCCATTTCTTAAACTAGCAATCTCTTCCTCAGAGGCTTAGTCTGCAACGTTTGCAGGGATATGCAAATTAAGGACATTTGCTAGCTTTTCAGCATTGAGAACTATTCTCAAATTTGTTTAATGAATTCGAACAATGCGGTTCGATTAATTGTTAGCATCCAATATGCTATGCAGTGTGAATTAAACATAGCAATATTCTTTAAGTGAATTAAAAATAACATTATCATGCATTCATTTTATTAATTATCAAAATAAATTAGGTCTTTAATTAAAATTGCGTCTCCCACTATTTTCTTCAAACTATATTACCCTTTTTATATAGTTCGACAAATCTAATTAAAGATTCACTAGTGAGAGTAAGGATCATATTTCAAATGTATATAGTCTTCTGTGACACAACAAACTATATATAAATAAATAGGTAGATAACTCTTATCAATTACATTAACATGTAACTTCTTTGTATTTTATCTCTTAGATTATTATGATCATGTGTGTGCACATCTAAATCAAAATTATCTAAGTTAAGTCCAACCTAGCACTTCCATATAAGTAAAGAGAAAAAGACTGTCCTTGTGTGTGCACAACAAAACAGTAATGTTCAATTATTTTATAAGCATCAAATGTGATAAAAAAAAACATCTCAAATAATCGATATAAGCCTTGTGTGTGCACAACAAACGTATATTGACTATTTGATACTCTATTGTTTTATCATGCTAGAAGGCAACGTTTGATATTTTTAATAAATATCTTTGAACGTTACAACTTAATATTATGAGTAGAAGAATAAATAAATTAGAACCATTCTAATTTTATTTAGTTGAATTAAACTCCTTTAATTCATGAATTAAACCTTTTAATTTATTTTATAAATAATATTTATTCTACATCATGAGGGGTTTGTTAATATTAATTGTCTCATCTTGTTTAGTGCGCATGCACACACAGATATATATATATATATAAAATACGCGTCATATTATTTAAAGTGTGAAACATGTTTGAATAATATATATTAAGTATGCACATATAGAATACTATATTCTACTTGGATTGATTATGGAATTATTCTACTTTGATTTATTTGAGCCACCAAATAAAACAATTGGTCAAACCTAGGGTGCAAGAATAAATACATAAATGCAACTTTTACATTTAACTCAGGCTCCATTACAAATGAGTCTTTATGCGCTTCTTACTCTTCGGCTCTAATTCTTCAAAATAATTTTAACTAATCATATTACAAACTATTTTCATAAAATAGAAACCTTAATCAGCAGTCAAGGGAAAGTAAATAAGAGAGAGATATAATTTTACATCAGAAAAATTAAAAAAGATGAGGTACGCATTTAATTCATCCACTTAAAATAAATCTAATCATATTGGTCAATAGTCCATAATCAATCCCATTTATTATCATATATATCAACATATATATTAATAAATAATATTCATCACATGAATTAAATGAATCATTCTATATATATATATATCGGTATCATTTAATGGGTAATTTAAAGTTGCATGAAATCTAATTTCATAATTAAAATAAACCTTTTATTTTAATTATAAAATAATGTAAAAATAAACTATTTATTTTTATTATATTTTTAGTATTTTTTGGATTTTTAAAATCACACAAAATAAACTATTTATTTTTTTAATTTAAAAATCTACTCAAAATATAAAAAATAATTAAAAATTCAAAAGTTGCATTTATTTACGAAAATGCCACCACCTATGTGCATTGCGCGCCTGGCTAGCACCCGCGCAATGCGTGATTGGCCAGCTCCCGCGCAATGCGCGCCTACAGCTTCTGCGCAATGCGTGCCCACACAATGCATGCAGTGTACTCTGTCCACGCAATGCGCACCTTGTTCTGTTACTGTAGCAACACAGAAATAATAAAATAAACTTTTTTTTTTCTTTTCAAAACACGATTTTTGCAATTGATTTTTAATACCCATGATTCTATACAATAAATTATGCCCAATAAATTGTTCTAAACACATACCCATACAAAACTCCACCACGCCGTAGAGGCGGGGATTTGTTGGTTTGCAAAAAATATGACATACATATAATCAAATTATATAAGCGCAATGGAAGCAAGAAAAATCAGATTTTAAAATTTTCTACAAACTAATAACCCGAAACTTTCTTATGCGACTATTATTAATTGAGGAAGGATAAAAGATTTATACCTTTGTAGAACTAAGTTTCCACGGGTACAAATTCAACACCCTTTAATCCTTCACGTTTTTCCTCAAATTCACCGATTAGATTCCACGGATCAATGTTAGCTCCCCAAGTGTGAAGCCTCTAGAGGTGATGTAGCGGCTCGAGATCCCAACCTTCTTTAATTATATCCGATTAACTCTGGATAACATAAACATTAACTTTAATCCACATTAACTGGAATTTCGTGTATTAAAACATAACATTTAACCTTCAAAACTATTCAGTTGACTATAATGCGGTCCATATTTTTTTATATTTTATATTCCTTACCTGTCTCAGGATCATAACCTTCAGTTTACCTTGCACTAGACTTAGATCAAATATAAATAAATTATGACCTAGTCTATTACATTTATCAGAATCATATATATATATATATTATGATTTGCATAACCTGTAAATAAAATTTCGCCATAAATTATTCATACATGGCCATGTTTACGTATACCTGTTCTGTACCTGTTCTTGTTCATATATACATGTACACATACACAACCTGATCCATGCATATTTACCATACATGCGAGTTCGAGTATATATCAGACTCGACTTAAAATAATATAATACACTATCTCTTTACTTCCTCTCTCTGGATATTACATACATACATACATACATTTGTACACCATACATTCCTTAATACCATTATGCATTTACATTTATCTGGCTCATTTGCAAACTACACAAACACATATATCCAATTTCCTCATGCTGATCATCTATTCACATTATTTACCTTAGCTGTACCGGAACCTCCGGTCTTCTTGTACTTTACCTGAAATGTTAGTTAATAGCAAGAGTGAGCATAAAGCTCAACAAGTATTCAGATAACACCTTTCATGCTCGCATTTATAATATGCGTCATGCCTCTTCACTTTATCATGCTATGCTTAATGACACATAATTCACTTAACAGTTAATACACATAGTGGCACGGAGTGCACATTTCAACTAACACATAGTTCACATAGAACATTTAATACACCTAAGTTTGAAAAACATGCCTGTTAGCATTTATTTACTTAACCTTTACCGCATCGCTTGACCTTTCTATCCTTTCTTGCCTTAGTTTGCTACATCGAGCACCATTTGTCAACATACAGTCTATGTACATCATTAAAGGATCATAACTTAATAATCTTTGTTAACTCAATCCATAATTACATAACCATTAATCTCTATTTATATCACAATTGATGTATTACACCCTATGTAGGTTAATAATACATCTTAACTCGTTCCTGCCTTTTAACATAATTCATAACATACTTGGCTTAGCTTTAGGCATATTATATTATGCCATTTATCATTCCATTATATCTTGACACCCTCTATTTTGGCCATTCTTTAACTATCTAGGGTTTACATAACCCATATTTATCTTTTTGCATCAAAACGTCACATTTTGGACACTTAATTTTTTTTGTGCTACAGTAACATTTCGCCCCGGCGCCTTCAGACTTCGCTGGCCGTGAAATCCTCTCGGCCCATGAACAGTACACTGCACCCCAGCGCAGTGTTCAGTGTTGAACACTGTGCTGGCCGTGCAGTCCTGCAGAAACTGAATCTTGATTTTTTCTGCTGCTTTTGTGATTTTTAACTCCTTCAATATACATCTAATTAACTCCAAATTTGGAACATAACTTAGTCTTACTACCTAGTATTTTACAAAATTTTTACTTGCCTAATTTGGCTTCTTAAAATCATAGATACACTAGCCCATAGGAGCGCTATTCAACACATTTCCAGACTTAGAATTATTTTCTAACTTTCAAAACTCAACTTTTCCAACTTTGTAATTTTTGGCCATTTGCTTCCAAATTTCATTCTAACACTTGATAAAGTTTACATAGGTCATATATGAGATGTCTAGGCCTTTCAAACCATTAAATTATACCCGAGGCGGGTTTTGTCCGTAAAAGTCCATTTAGGGTCGAAACGATCGTTTTCGATCGTTCGAAACTCATTTTCATTCAAATTTCTATCCGTTGATTACCAAATCAACGTATACACGTGTCATAACATAAAATCAACTCATTTGACTTCATTTCCCTTTTAATTCTTCAAAATTGCCAAAAATACACTTTGATTGTCAACTTTTGCAAACTTTTCAAATTCCAAATCTTGAACTCCCTTAACATCTATACACCACATAGGCTTTCACATACACATTTAACAACTACATAAGCCCACATAACTTCTAACTGCACATTCTAATGCACTTTACATATTATAATTTGGTTTAATGGCAATTTATAGCCTAATATTCAAACTTTCATACCAAATCATACATCTCAACTATCAAAGCATCTTATATGCTATCCACCATTTTAATATGCATGAATCCAACATGTTCAATTCTTCAAACTAGGTTTTCATCAAAATCATCAACTTATTACACATAAACATATCTTAAATCATGATTTTTAGCCTTAAACATGAACTTGAATATCATAACATCTTTGTTCTACCCACTTGAGTCTAGGGTTTCATAATAAATCATATACCTATCATATAAATCACATAATCAACATGTATCTCCATAGATACATGCATGGTTACCTTTGTTCTTGAATTTAAATACATAAATACCAAAATTTATGGCTTAACATAAATATACCTTCATGCAACTCCTTTTTCTTCTTGCAATAACCTTTCTAAGGTTGAATTCTTTACTTTTGATGGCTAATATCCTTCTCTTGACACTTTCTTGCAATCTCTAGCAAGCATCTTGGCAACCCTAGCTCCATTCTCTCTTTTCTCTCTTAGCTCTCTTGTCCTTCTAGCAAATTTCGAGTGGTAGATGAAATGAACAAGCTTTCATACTTACATATATCATATATAACATTCCAACAACTAACCATTGATGGTTAGCTTAACTCTAGCATGGTTAAGAACATTTATGTCATTTCTCACCACCAAGTATGGATACAATAGTCATTTAATCGCTTTAGGACACAAATGTCATTTCTCAATTTGTCAAAGGTATTTTGGTCATCTTGCCAATTGGGGACACAATGGTCATTAACTAAATTGTTGAGGGCATTTTGGACTTTTGTCATTAAATCTAGAGAATTAATTTCTCATAAATTCGTACTTGCTCAATTTTGCTCCAAATCAAGTCCTCGCCGATCCAAATTCGTTTCATCATGCTTGAATTTCATTCTATCATCAAACAATCCATACTTGGCTTGTCCCATTACACTTATCACACTTCAAATATCAATTTCATTAATTACTTATAATAATTTACAATAAATACCAATTTACATAATATTTCATTCTTAATTATCTACGAATCATTTTTGGTTCCACATTCAATCAATTTCACTTCCCAACATTTCAATATAATCGAATTGCTCATCTTTTTCATAAACTGCTTCATCGAGAAGCAAACCTCGACTGAGTTATCATAATCCATCATCATATAACCTTTTTAAACTCATATTGACGTTTTACAACTCTTCCTTCCTTTTGTTCATTTACTAAATCCTCATATGGCAATATTCAGCCTATATACAATCTGTATTCCTTTTGCTCACATTTGAGAGCATTACATTCCATATTTACACGTCGTATCACGATTATCTTATTTCAATCAATTAACCTCAATTTCTTAACAATCTTCCGCGCGTTCATAAATCATTATCTTTAATCCTTAATAAACCGATTAGGTCATACGGTTTCTTCTTCACTGCACTTACATACTTATCTCAACTTGTCACTTTCATAACCTCGCCTCACTAGGCCTATTTGCTACATTTATTGTTAACATTCATCACTAGAGCATCAATTTAATTATGTTTTCCTCAATTCTCGCTTTTCACTATACTTAAAATCCTTCTTTCTTATCCGATCAAATACACATATACACATATTCAACATATCACATGCTGACACATAACATCGTGTCTTACAATAATTCCTTTCAAATCACCTTATTGTAGGTATTACAATATATCTATCATCAATTAATCCATTATATTTCCATTTAATCATCAAGATTCATATTTATAATAATTTTATGATTTGCTATACTGCTAATACACTTAATAAATAGTTGATCCTCGTACAATCCATAGACCCTTATTTACCTCAAGAGTCTTTCTTAAACATTTCAACCACAAAGGTTATTATAACACCATGATCATATAGTGATCTATTTTAAATCGTTCTTACACTTTCTGCCATCAAACACTAGGTTTTTAACTATTAACATTTACTTAATTTACCATAATGCTTGTTTAGCAATCTTGTAAAATCCTGGGGTGTCACAGGTGATCCACCAAGAGATCTATGAATTAAAGAAGTGAATATTGGTTTCTCCAAACCATGGGTGGCTAGCCATAATTCTCTCTCTTAGCTCGTTAGATGTATAGAATTATGAATTACTCTCTCTTTACTTGTGAAAGAGTGTGTAACCTTAATATATGATAAGACTCTTCTTATTTATAGATATAGTCAACCCTCCTAAACTATTTAGGATTAGGGTTTTAATTTAATTCTTAATTCAATTAGAAACTAAATCAATTAATTATAATTTCTAAACTATTTAGGAACTTAATTATTTAATAATGAGAGTACTCTTATTAATTAATTACTAAACTATTTAGTAACTTAATTAATTATTATAATTACAATTCCTAAACCATTTAGGAACTTAATTATTTACAATACTACTACTACTCATTAATTAATTCCTAAACCATTTATGAACTAAATAATAATACTAGTAATAATAATAATAATAATAATAATAATAATAATAATAATAATAATAATAATAATAATAATAATAATAATAATAATAATAATAATAATAATAATAATAATAATAATAATAATAATAATAATAATAATAATAATAATAATAATAATAATAATAATAATAATAATAATAATAATAATAATAATAATAATAATAATAATAATAATAATAATAATAATAATAATAATAATAATAGTAATAATAATAATAATAATAATAAGATTCCTCTTATTAATTTATAATTAGTATTTCTAAAATACTAAATTATAAATACTAAGCTATTTAATTTATTCTATTATCATAGTATAAATTAAATATAATTAATTTATTATTACGATTATGCCATCCACTTCTAAAATAAATATTGCTCTTTTACGGTGTGACAATTCTTATTCATTTATTAAACCGGTTGTATAATAAATAAATTAGAACAATTCTAATTCATTTATTATGAATTAACTCTTTAATTTAGAATAAATAATTATTCCATAATAAGAATAAGCCCTCTTAGCGATTAATCGACATTCCATATAATACAAATTTCAACATTTGATCATAAAATATCCGTTCAGTAAATAGTTACCGTACAATTCAATCCTTTTACCATACAATGTCCCAATCAAATATAAGATACATAATTTCTGTCAAGTCTTATTTATTTGATCATATGCATTTCAATTCACAAATACACAACTCTAGTTAATGTAAATTAAAAACTCATTTCTAATTTCATTCAACCCTAGCCAAGGATTTTTGAGTTGTCACTTATTGAATCACATAAGACATTCTCTCCCTTTACTGGAAGTGGTAGATCATTTGTTGATCATTCATCTATCTCCATGTGTACCTTATTATACCCAAGTATATCTTTTGATATACCGACACGTATTAAGGAATATGTCAAAAGTATAACTTAGTACACACAAGATACTATGATGATCTCAAGTCTAAGGATCACTTATACGACTATCACATAAGAAACTCCTATTGACAGACCAGTAAAACTCCATTAGGTGTTCCTTGAGCGAGTCACATTCAGTGAACTTATTCTTTAATAAGCACCTACATACTTGCTTTAGTGTCTCTACACAAATAATTATGAGATCAATCATCCTCTTTATAAGAGCAAGCATAGTATGTACCAATCTATCCGGATCTAATAATCCTGTTTTTTGTGATCCAACGATTAGGAACAATTTTTGTTTTGAGCTATCTTGAATTTAGATCTCATTAACATGATCCTCATCATGGTTCTAAAAACATTGCTAAAAAACTATGGGTTTATCCATTTGATTAATTCAAGTAATTAATCATGAATAAAGAAACGTCTTGATACTTTTATTAATAAACGAATAAGATTATAAAGTATATGTTTATCATATCAAATGTGATTGGCTTAAGGGCATACTACTTTCAGAAGCACCAACAACGACAACGTTAGGACAGCCAAATGGGGAAATCCTTTGGTCCAAAAACTTTTGAGAGACGAGCCAGGGCTACCGGTAAGAAGTCGTATTCGTCTCCTTTCATTAAGAAATTAGAGGAAACACCGATTGAATGGTCTCTTAAAGTACCGGTCTTAAAAGAATATGATGGAGCTGGTGATCTTCATGATCACACATATGCTTTTGAGTATATAATGCGGTTCCATAGTTACAATGCAGTGGGAATGTGCCATCTTTTCATTTCAACACTGACAAAGACTGCTAGAGAATGGATAATTTTGCTTCCCCAAAGTTCCATCGACTTATGGGAGGAGTTACATGACCAGTTTCACACACGCTTCGATATGAATTGTAAGCGTACAGAGTTAATTACCTCTCTGTTACAAGTGAGGCAGAGAGAAAATGAAACTCTCCGACAGTTCTTGAGGAGGTTTAGAGAGGCTATAGCCGAAATCCTTGTCCTAGACTCAACACAGGCTATTCAATTTCTGACGATGGGACTGAACGCGGAAAAATCTATCCGCCTCATAGAAGAGATAATTTTAAAGGCGCCCCAATCTCTGCCCGAAGCCTATGAGATTGTTGACAAATTTATTGAGATTGAAGAAGCTTTGGCCAATCTTAGGGGCTCTTCGAGATGTGATGATAATCATTAGAAAAGGGACCCTAGAGGCGAGAACGTCAGAAAACATAATGCTGGCCGAAGATATGAGATGAAGAAAGACACCAATCAAAACGACGATGGCCGAAAAGACTCCAAGGGAGATTGGCCTCAAGGCGAGAAAGGAGTACACTCCCTTAACTGCTAGCAGAGCCTAGATAGTGGGTGAAATAAAGAATCAACCCTTTTTCAGAGACCATAAAAAATTAGAGTGCTCGTTAGACAAAAGAATAGCGATAAATACTGTACTTATCATGAAACTTCGGGCCATGACATCGAGGATTGCTACCAATTGAAGGACTTCCTCAAAGAGCAGATCCAAAGCCGAAATTTGGACTGCTATACAGCCAAAAGACCTAGGAGGTCTACTTTTGACAGAATTGCACCACCCCCATCTTCTTTAACACCAAGGGGAGTGGTTAACATTATCTTTGGTGGATCGGCGGTAGACTTATCAAATAAAAAAAATTAAAGCTTTTGTTAGAGCGGTTCATCAAGTGTCAGATCAATAGAAAGGATTCAGTACCGAACTCATTACATTCACTGATGAAGACTATCGACTTGACATGGTCCTACCTCATGATGATGCACTGGTGATTACTATATGGTTGGGACCATGGATATTAGGCAAATTCTTATGGATAATGAGAGTTCGGTAGATGTGTTATATATGCACGCTTACAATCATCTAGATTTGGGGGGCAGAAAGATGGTTCCATGCGAGGGCTCACCCTTATATGGCTTCGGGAATGCTCCAGTCCCAATTTTTAGAACAATAGAAATGTCGACGGTCTTTAAATCAACACCAAAGCCAACCTCCATAATGGTAAAATTCTATGTCGTGAATGTGGAGAATAGCTATAATGCCATTTTGGGGAGAACGACTTTGTCAGTGTTAAGAGCTATTACCTTAATTCCCCACCTAAAGAAGAAGTTCCCAACTAAAAATAGGGTAGGAGAGGTTGTGGGAGATCAGTACATGTCCTGAAGGTGTTACCTCCAGCCTTTACAGGCAGCCTCTGTTAGGGTAAGCAAACAGAAATAGACAATGAAGATAGAGTTAGAGCCTTTTACAGAGGTAGGTCATGAGCTGATTGTAATGCTGGTAGAGGAAACAGATGAGGTAGAACTGTTTCTAGGAAATAAGGAAAATGTAGTTCAGATTGGGATCAAACATGAAATAGATTTCAGAGATCGTCTAATCACCTTGTTGAGGAATTATTATTATATTTTTGCTTGGTCCCTAACTGATATGTCGGGAATTGATGAACCGGTGGTTGTCCACAAGCTGAGCATGGACCCTCATGTTAAGCCGGTTAAAAAGAAATGCCAAAGCATCACTCCCAAAAGACAGAAAGTGATAGATGATGAAGTTGCGAAGTTGATAAAGGTGGGGTTCATATTTGAAATAGATTATCATGAATGGTTAGCTAATGTTGTCCTGGTCAGGAAGCACAATGGGAAATGGAGGATGTGTGTGGACTGCATAGATTTGAACAAAGCTTGTCCGAAGGATTGTTACCCATTCCAAGTATTGATCAGTTGATTGATTCCACCTCCGGTTATGTTATGTTGATTTTTCTCGTTGCCTTCTCGAGGTATAACCAGATCCGTATGTGGACAAAAGACACCCCGAAGGTAGCATTCATCACCCATAGGGCCATTTACGCCTATAAGGTAATGTCTTTCAGAATAATCAACGTCGGGGTAATTTATCAACGGATGATGAACAAGGTTTTCAGGAATCAAATAGGCCAGACATGGAGGTCTATGTAGATGATATGATAGTTTTAGCAACTCCGAAACCCCATCTTTTACTAATGGCAATTTCGTGAGCTAAAACATACCTTTATCCTTTAAAACCATTCATTAGAACATAATAAAGTTCATAAATCCATTTATTTGACTTACATTCTTTACCTGCCTCAGAATCATAACCTTCAATTTTCTTGCGCTAGAACTCCGTGAAAGTTATATGCCCTCAAGCCAATCACATTTGATGTGATAAGCATATACTTTGTAATCTTATTCATTTATTAATAAAAGAATCAAGACATTTCTTTATTCATGATTAATTACTTGAATTAATCAAATGGATAAACCCATAGTTTTCGAGCAATGCTTTTAGAACCATGATGAGGATCATGCTAATGAGATCTAA
This sequence comes from Hedera helix, assembly GCA_947179155.2. Classification (NCBI taxonomy): domain Eukaryota; kingdom Viridiplantae; phylum Streptophyta; class Magnoliopsida; order Apiales; family Araliaceae; genus Hedera; species Hedera helix. Next base: position 14,662,263 of record OX359280.1, read on the forward strand.
AGTCAAGATAACTCAAAACTAAAATTGTTCCTAATCGTGGGATCACTAAAATGGGGATTAGTGAATCCGGATAGATTAGTACATACTATGTTTGCTCTTATGAAGAGGATAACTAATCTCATAATCATTTGTGTAGAGACACTAAAGCAAGTATGTAGGTGCTTATTAAAGAATAAGTTCACTGAACGTGACTCGCTCAAGGAACACCTAATGGAGTCTTACTTGCCTGTCAATAGGAGTTCCTTCTGTGATAGTAGTACAAGTGATCTTTAGACTTGAGATCATCATACTATCTTGTGTATGATGAATTATATTTTGACATATTTCTTAAAACCTTTAGGGTGTATCAAAGGGTATGATTGGATATAACAAGTCATACATGGAGATAGGTGAATGATCAACAAAGAATCTACCACTTCTAGTAAAAGAAGGGAATGTCCTATGCGATTCGATAAATGACAACTCAGTAGTCCTTGGCCAAGGCAGAATGGAAATTAGAAAGTAGTTTCTAATTTACATTAATTAGAGTTATTCATTTGAGGATTGAAATGCATATAATCAAATAAAATAAGACTTTACAGTAATACTATGTCTTATATTTGATTGAGACATTGTGAGGTAGAAGGATTGAATTGTACGGTAACTATTCGCTGAATAGGTTCTTTTGTGATTAAATGTTGAAATCTATATTATCTGAAAAGTCGTTGATCGCTAAAGGGGCTTATCCTTATTATGGAACAAATATTATTTATTTAAATGAATTAAATAGTTTAATTTATTTATATAAATAAGATTAGAATAGTTCTAATTAATTTATTCTATAATCGGTTTAATATGGAGAACCTAAAGGGTCACACCACAAAAGGAAAATAATTATTTAAGAAGTAAATGACATAATTGTAATAATAAATTAAGTATACTTAATTTATGCTATGTGGATAGAATAAATTAAATAGTTTAATATTTATTATTTAGTATTTTGAAAATACTAATTATAAATTAATAAGAGGAGTCTTATTATTATTATTATTATTACTATTATCATTATTATTTAGTTCCTAAATGGTTTAGGAATTAATTAATAAGAGTACTCTCATAATTAATAATTAAGTTCCTAAATAGTTTAGGAATTATAATTATTATATTAAATCAATTAAGTTCCTAATTAGATTAGGAGTTTAATTAAAAACCCTATTCCTAAAGGTGTTAGGAGGGTTTACTAAATCTATAAATAAGAGAAGTCTTATTATGGATTAAGGTTAGACACATACACTTCCATAAGTTTTGGGAGAGTACTCATATATTCTCTAGAGAGAGAAAACTAGGGTTTGCCATCACCCACTTCTTGAATTATTATTATTCCTTGGTGGATCAACTCTAGAGGCCAAACACTTGGGTGGTTAACGTTGATCATTGGAATCTAATCGGTGAAATTCAAGGAGAACACGAAGGATTTGGAGGTGAACTTGTACCCGTTGAAGCTTTGAGTTCTACAAGGGTATATCTCTAACTTCTTCTTTATTAATTAATAGTTGCACATAAAGGTCGATCCTGGATTATCGTTTGTAAATTTTTAAATTTGATTTTACCATGCTTCCGCTATTTTATGCAATTTGATTGCGTGTCTATGAATATTACAAACCAGCACTCAGATCATATACAAATAAGTTATGATCTAGTCTATTGCATTTCAAAATCATATATATTATGATTTACATGACATAACCTGTGAATAATTTCACCATTAGTCTATCTATACATAACCCTGCTTGTTTATACCTATTTCATACATAATCCTGTTCCATACATATGTACCAATAATACATTAATCTTACATTATTACAACTTTACTCTGAATATACATACATATAAATCAATTCCTATGGATTTACAATCATTCGTTGTTTTATTAACCACGAAGTTTAATATGCGAAACTATGACGTCAATACTTATATCATTATAGGTTTACATTTATCTGGCTTGCGTGCACATTACACAAATGCATATAACCAATTCTTTATGTCATTCTAAACGTTTCTCATTCTTTACCCTTTAGTTTTACCGGAACCTCCGGTCGTCTTGTATTTTACCTGAAATTGTTAGTTCATAGCAAGAGTGAGTACAAAGGCTCAGCAAGTCTAACATATAACACATTTCATGCTTGCAGTTCATAGTCATGCGACATGCATTCCTTACTTTACCATGCTGTGCATAAATGTTGTAATGACCACGAATTCTATTAGACATTGTAATTATATTTATTAAATAATTAACAATGAATTAAAAAAATTTGGTACTAATTAGTTGTGCATTAGATAATTGAATGAATATACTTGCGTATGTGTATATTTATTTAAAATAATAAAGCAATGTGTTATAATTAATTAAAGCCAGTCTAATTGGATTATATTTCAAATCCAAATGAGGTATTAAACTAGGTCAAATTAATTAACCTAGTAGTTCATGTAATTTAATTAAACCTTGATCCATGTAATAATTAAACTAGCCCAATGCTTGATTTAATTAAATGTAGCATAGATTATGTAATGTTAGCCCAATAGAACAATTAAATTGAGCCCAAATAAATTAAATGAATGAGCCCAATATATTTAATTTCTAAGTCCAATGTGGAGCCCAATAGAAAGTCAAAATATTGGTCAATGGTTATATATATATATATATATATATATATATATATATATATATATATATATATGCAATAAAAATAAACCCAAATTGGTAGAAAAAGGCCTTATGGCCGGCACATTGAGGGGCCCCACTTGGGGGTGGCTTGTTTGCAATGTTGCTTCAATTTCACTCTTTGTCATAATAGCTGAACCACTCTAGTCATTCACATTGTCAATCAAATTGTTATTCACTCCAATATTAATCCTAATTAGCCTTTAAGTTGACTATATTAGTGAATTAGGAATAGTTGATGGTGGTTAAGTAGACTCTATAAATAGAGTGCTCTACACCTTAGATGAGTTTGTTAGTCATTTTTTAGCATTTCCTAGAGAGCAAAGTGAGAGCTTCTAAGAGAGAAATAGAAAGATACACTTGTGATTTGAAAGAGATAGCTAGAGGAGAAGCTCGACGAATGTCAAATAACTTCATAGCTTACTTTGGAAGGAGAAGAAGAAGAGCTGTGACGACCCCAAATCCGGGTTCCATAACCTCGAGTTTGGTTCTCACTATTCAACACATTACTAACAATTAAATACATACATTGCATTTAAATATCGCGGAATAATACATATTGGTTCCCTTCAAAAGGTTACAATACCAGGGTCTATCAACCTTAACATAAAAACAGTTCCTATCATAAGGAATTACAAAAGGTTTAACAACCGTAAATACATAATTAAAGATCTAATTAGCATGCATAGGCTAACTTAAACTCTGGTTTTTCCTTTTCCCTTATCCTTCTTTGAGCAATCGGGTATATCTGAAAATAGTTCATGATATAGCAAGAATGAGCAACTAGTTTGCTTAGCAAGTTTAGAACAATCATAGAGATTTAATATATCATGAATGAATGGGAAATGTCATCCATGGTTCAACAATAGATATAACAATTGTGAATGAAACATGATTCAAATTTTAATAAACAGAAGATTTGAATCTTAAAATGCTGAGTGGTCACTAAGGACCCTGAACTAACGAGGGTATAATAGAGTTTCCTCTGACCCTTTGAGTTGTTTGGTTTTCAAGAGGATCGGCCTATTCAACCCGCTGTATATGCATTACATTTAGTCACTGGCGCCCAAAGTCGGTTTCCCGACACAAAATCCCCTAATTTAGGGTTATTCAATTCTCAGACTTAATATAAGAAATCCGCACCCAACAATGGTTTGGATAAGCTTTTAAAAGTATTCAAGTATTGAATTTATAAACGTAATGTCTAGCTGAACTATTAGCTTTTGACATTTTTAATACAGTTCATGAATCAAGAACAAATAAGCTTCAAGTGCACTAAGTGCGATTTTTATAAACAATATGGATGTGGGATAATTTTAAATAATTAAACCACTTCAAGCTTTGACAATAAATACAAGTATAGAAACTTGTTCAACAATAAATGAGTAGGGTTAGAGAACTTGCCTGTCTGCTCAACTACAATAAATGTCTAGCTTTAACTAACTTGTTTTGAAAGACCTAACATTAATAAAGTCGGTCTAATAATTAGTGCGGCGTATTTGCATAACTATACGTTAATAATGAACTTATTTACCACACATAAGTACTAACACATAATTTACATTAGTCAAAACAATATTATTAACCTTATAGACCCTTAATCATTTTAGGTTAATAATTTAATAAGTTAGAAAATATTTTTCTTAAGTGTTGGAAACTTATTAAACCCTTAAACAACTTATTACAATTGTTTAATTAAAGCATAATTAAATTTAATTTATTTTATTAACTCAATCTCTATTTAATTACTATTTAATCTTGGTTAAATAGAAATTAATTAATTAACTCTAGTTATTATTTAAAATAAATAATAACTAATTGTACATACTTATTATTTAATAATAATTAAATAATAAATAATTATCGACTTAATTTTAACCTTCTTTAATTTAATATTAATCAACCAATAATTAACTAAGTAATTAACTTTACTTATTATTTAATTTAAGGAAATTAAATAATATTTTACTAATTTTAATCCTCTTTAATTATTATTTAATGTCAATCAAATAATAATTAATTATTTAATTAATTTTAATTATTATTTAAGGTTAAATAATAATCAATTCATTCTTAATTTCCATTAATCGTTATTTAATGCTAATTAAATAATAAATAATTACTTAATTATCCTTATTTATTATTTAATAATATTTAAATAATAAATAAATAATTTTTAAATTTTATCTCTCTTTAATTATTATTTAATAGGAATTAAATAATAATTGGTAATTTATCACCTTTATTTATTATTAACATTTAAAATAATAAATAAATAATAAATTTATTTAACTTAACCATGATTTAGCTAACTAGATTAATATTTAAAATATTTAAATATTAAACTTAATGAAAAATATCCTCCCCAATATTATTTTTGTATTATTATTATTTTTGTTAAAATTTTAAATTAATTTTCAAATATTTAAATTAATAAAAATTAACCCGAATGACATTTTCGTAAATAAGTTGAAAACTGATACGAGGGCAGAAAAGTAAATTCGCCAAGAAAAACACGGAGGGGCAGTATGGTAATTTCGTAGAAAACCAGTGCTCGCGCATTGCGCGCGTGTTTAGAAACAACGGCCCAAAACGGTGCCGTTTTGAGAAGCCGGAAACGGCTTACGCGCGGAGTAATTTTTTTTACAGATGGCAAACGACGTCGTTTGGCTCCGCGTTTTTTCTGCCAAAAGCCTTGCGCGCATTGCGCGAACTTTTTTTTTTTTTTTTTTTTTTTTCTTCCGGCAGAATGTGAACAGTGTTCCGGTAATAAAAATCCAAAAAAATTACCAATCACCTTATATTAATTTATAACATGAAAAATTAATTTTTCATGATTTAATATCATTATTTTTTTATAAAAATTTTTACATCACATAAACTACCACAAATCATAACTTTTTGTGTATAACTCCATTTTGAGTGATTCAAACTTTATTTTTCTCATGATTTAATGCTCTATAATATTAGAACATTAAACCTAAGGTTTATAAAAATATTTTTGGTCATAAATTCCAAAACTTGTTTATACACTACTAAACACATATTTTAGCATATAAAATATACCAAAATACAAACCAAACATATTAAACTCAAGCATGACATAAATATTACAACTACACATTAATAACTATATTAACATGTTTATACTAACATGATGATTTATTTAATTTAAAAACAAAATTTCATTTAAAATAACCATTACCTTGATTTAATGGCTATTCTCCTTTTTCTTCCAAAATAAGTGGTGAATCTTGAAGACATAAATCAAGAACTCTTTCTCTTGATAATTTTGCTCTCAAAATATTTTTCTACACTCTCAAATGCTCTCTAGTTCTCTCTTTTGGACTTTGAGAAAATAATGAAATAACATCTACCAATTTCAAGTATACTTACAAATTATTAGATACAAAAATTATATCTATAAGTCATGATGCTCCTACTTGGATACTTGCACAAGAAAGTTAGCCCATGACTTAGTTGGTGAGGATTTTGTGGGAAAAGACTTTCCCAAAAATCAAAACAAGCAACATAATATTAAATAAATAAAAATAAAACAAAATACAAACAAAACTCATTTTTTTTCTCTCTCCTTCCATGTTGCACGGCTGATGGACTCCTTCCTTGTCCCAAAATCATTGTCATCTTTTTTTTTTTTAAATTAATAATAGTTAAATTAAGTATTTTCCAAGTGGGCCAATTATTGGGCTTTATTTAAAATACCAATTGGGCTTCTATTAAATTGTTTGGGCTACTAAATTGTCAAATTTTATTATTCTCCACTTGGGCTACTAATTGACCCATGTTGGGCTAATTTAATAATTTACACATTAATTATTCAATCCATGATTAAATAAATAATTAGATTGAATAAATAATTAAATACTCTAACTTATTAGTATTAAATTACTAAATGGACTAATAAATATTATTATTAATATTTCACATTATTTACATAAATTAATAATCATATTAATTAATTTATTATATTTAATTAACTCATTATATTCAATTTAATTGAATATTTAATTAATAGGAAACTTATCAATTATTTTGATATTAAAATTTTAGGGTTTGTTCACTAATTTAATAACATATTAGTGACCCCCTTTAATTAATTCTAGAAATTAATTACATAATTATTTAATCACATAATTAATTAATCAAATAAAAAGATTTAAATAATCTCGTAAAACTAACTTGTTAGAAATTAAATTAATAATTTAATTAATAAAGACGTGAAAATTCTAGGACATTACAAGAGCACACAAGTCACTAAGGTTAAAAAGTTCTCTAACCCATTCTAAGTTCATTTTATAGTCTATATGTGATTTGAATGGTTAAAATATATTTTTAACTGATCAAAAATTGTTTTGATGGTCTAGAATTCTTAAACTATGTTATATAGGTAAATTCATGGTTTGATATGTTTAAATCATGTTTTGGTATGTGTGGTATGCATAAAAATGAATGAAATGTCTATATCGAACTTTACCAGTAAAGCCCTAGTTGAGCATCTGCTAGTTAATGTTGTAGTTTGAAATGTACAACTTAGAAAATGGATTTCTATGACTAAAAAGTTACATATATGAGTTTTAAAGAAAACCCAACTCTTTCAAATATATAAAAAAAATAAAGAAATTATGGCTTTTACCGTAAAGTAGGTCATTTTTAAACCCTAAGTGGTTCGATCTTTAAATTTGTGTCAAAACAATTTCAAAAATGTGATCGAACCATGAAATGTTGTAAAACAAGAAGTTGGGAACACATCAACACTGATTTTGTGTCATTTGAGTGTGTAGATTTCATTTTATATAAATTTTAATCAAAATAAATCAAACTTGAAAAATTAAGGTTTTGAAAAACACAACTACCGCCGCAGCGGTTGGTTCCACTGCCGCAGCGATGGAACACCCTGTAATTAAAAATTAAGCCATCGCCACAGCGGTAAATCCCACCGCCGTAGCGGTGAAACTTTCTGTAAGTCACTGCCGCAGCGGTGGTCTTCACCGCCGCAGCGGTGGTCTTCACCGCCACAGCGGTGAAACAGACAGTTTGAAAAATTAATTCCAGACCGGGTCGGGTCGGGTCGGTTTTGGTCGGGTCCGGGTCAGAAAATAAAAAATATTTTAAAAAATATTTTATTATTTTTGGACTCAATAAAAGTATTTTTAAAATTATAGATAGTTGATTTAATAAGTAAAAGAGGATAAATTTAAAGGTTTAATAATATAAATTAAATTAATAAAATATTATTATTAATATAATAATATTAGAAAACTATTAAAATATTATTAAATATATAATAATATTATAAAGTCAATAAAATATTATTAAATGGGTAATAATATTAGTAAATCGATAAAATACTATTAAATGAATAATAATATTAGAATATAAATAAAATATTATTAAAAGAATAATAATATTAGAAAAAGATGTAAATATTATTAAATGATTAATAATATTAGATAATTAATAAAATATTATTAAATAGTTAATAATATTAGATAATGATTAAAATGTTATTAAATAATTAATAATATTAGATAATTATTAAAATATTATTAAATAGTTAATAAAATTAGATAATAATTAAAATATTATTAAATCATTAATAATGTTAGATAATTAATAAAATATTCTTAAATATTTAATAATATTAGATAATGATTAAAATATTATTAAATGATTAATAATATTAGATAATTGATAAAATATTATTAGATGGGTAATAATATTAGATAATAAATAAAATATTATTAAATAATTAATAATATTAGAAGACTAATAAAATATTATTAAAGGATTAATAATATTAGGTGTTTAATAAAATATTATTAAATGATTAATAGTATTACAAGGTTAATAAAATATTGTTAAATTATTAATAATATTAGATAATTAATTAATATAGATTTTATGTGATTGAAATATTATCAAGTAGTGATAATATTACCTAATTATTTATATAATTATGTTGTAATATTCCGGATATTTAAATGAATTAGAAATAAAATATTTAATATTTAATAAAGGTTGGAGTTTGATAACCTAGTAGTGATAGATAAATAGAGGTCCAAATTAAATTTAACGGACTAACTTAGATATGGTGATATCAAAATTTTTGATACGTTAGCAAGCAAAGTGATAATTCAATAAACTTGACTAACAACAAGTCTAATTAAATTAAGAGAATTAATTAGTGGAGTTTTGTAATTATGCGACGTGGTTGCGTGTAAATTAAATATGTATTTATATGAATATATATATGCGTGCATATTTAGTAACATAATTTAATGGTTAATTAAATTGTGATAAATAGATAGATTAATATTAAATTAATCCGAATTGAATTAAAAGGTTTATTGTGGAATTAATTATATTCATTAATCAACAATTATGCAAATTGTTGATAAATTATTTGTGAGGAATAATTATGTAATTTATATAATTATAAATTATATAAAGTAGTTGAATTAATGAAGGGAAATTAGTAATTGTATATATGTACAATATTTAAGTTCATATATATGTACATATATATAAAGGGATTAAATTAATTGTGTAATTTTAAGTAGTAATTGAATATGTTAAATGAATATATTCTATAATTAAATAAATCATTGTAAATGATTTATGAGAGTGAGAAATTGAATTATACAATTATTTGTGTAATATTAATTAAATAATTTAATAAATTATTTAAATAAGAAATTGAGTAAATATATTATTATTTCAATGTATTTTCGGGTAAATGGAATTATTTCCATAATTGATGATAAATGAATTATTTAATGTAAATGTATTAAATAATTTAATTTGTGGCCTAAATAATATATATTAAATTATATATTGTATTTATTTAATTTCATAATTTATTGTGAAATTACTTTCGAGGTAAGGTAATGTGTATAAATAATATATATAGATTATATATATTATTCTTAGCAAACACACTCTAAAGTTTTAATATCAAAATAATTGACAAGTTGTCATTAATTAAATATTCAATTAAATTGAATATAATGAGTGAATTAAATTTTATAAATTAATTAATATGATAATTAATTAATGTAAATAATGTAAAATATTATTAATAATATTATTAGTCCATTTAGTAATTTAATACTTATGGGTTAGAATATTTAATTATTTATTCAATCTAATTATTTATTTAATCATGGATTGAATAATTAATGTGTAAATTATTAAATTAGCCCAACATGGGTCAATTAGTAGCCCAAGTGGAGAATAATATAATTTGACAATTTAGTAGCCCAAACAATTTAATAGAAGCCCAATTGGTATTTTAAATTAAAGCCCAATGATTGGCCCACTTGAAAAATACTTAATTAAACTATTATTTATTAAAAAAGTGAGAAAGTGACAAACATTGTGGGACAAATGGAATGTATCAGCCGTGTATATGGAGTGTAAGAGACCAAAAATGATTGTATGGTTATTTTATTTTTCATTTATTTTAATTAGGATTGCTTGCATGGATTTTTTATTACATGGACCATACTTATTCTCACCAACTAAGGCATGGATTAAATTTCTTGTGTAAGTATCCAATAGCTAACTTGTGTTGGTCTAAATTCATAGATATAAGATATATATCTATACATCATGGAAGACTTAAGTAATTAGAGAGAGAGAAATGTTAGTCATTTCTTCTTCTTTCACCTTTCAAATTAGAGAGAAAATTATTTGAGAGCAAGGATATGGAAGGAGAATGAATTCTTGGTTCATGCCATCCTCCTTCACAACCCATTTTGAAAGAAAAATGAAGATAGCCATTAAAATGAGGTAATGGTTATTTTAAATGAAGTTTATTTATTTATTTATTTATTAAATAAATTATCATGTTTATATAAAAATGTTATTATAGTTAATAATGTGTAGTAGTAATATTTATGCCATTCTTGAGTTTAATATGCTTGGTGTGTATTTTGGTATATTTTGTATGCTAAAATATGTGTTTAGTAGTGTATAAACAAGTCTTGGAATTTATGACCAAAAATAATTTTTCTAATATTTAGATTTAATGTTATAATATTATAGAACATTAAATCATGAGAAAAACAAAGTTTGAATCACTCAAAATGGAGTTATACACAAAAAGTTATGATTTGTGGTAGTTTATGTGATGTACAAATTTTTATAAAAAATTTTTAATATTAAATCATGAAAAATTAAATTTTCATGTTATAAATTGATATTAAGTGATTGGTAATTTTTTTGGATTTTTAAAGCTTACTTGAAGGTGTAATTTTTATTAAAGTGGTGTATTAAAGTTACTGTTCACAATCTGCTTGGAAGAAGAAAAAACCACTGTCCACGCAATGCGCGAGCTACTGTTTACCCGCCAGACGCGCTATAATACGACGCCGTTTTGGGTACAAAAAATCAGTTCCCGCGCGACATGCGCGGAAGCCAACAAACGGTGTTACAAAACGGCACCGTTTTGGTACAGTAGAAATGTCAGCGCGCGCAATGCGCGAGAAATAATTTTACCTGAAATTACGATACTGCCCCTCCGTTCGGTTTTCGGTTTAATTACGAAATTGCCATCGGTCCGGTTTTTCAAATTATTTACGAAAATGCCATTCTGGATAATTTAAATTAATTTAAATGTTTAAAAATTAATTTAAAATTATAACAAAAATAATAATAATACAAAAATGATAATTAGGTATTTAATATTATATTTTCCAAATATAATAAGTATTTAGGATTAATATTTAAATGTTGTAAATATTAATCTAGTTAGTTTAATATTATATTTTCCAAATATAATAAGTATTTAGGATTAATATTTAAATGTTGTAAATATTAATCTAGTTAGTTTAATATTATATTTTCCAAATATAATAAGTATTTAGGATTAATATTTAAATGTTGTAAATATTAATCTAGTTAGTTTAATATTATATTTTTCAAATATAATAAATATTTAGGATTAATATTTAAATGTTGTAAATGTTAATCTAGTTAGTTTAATATTATATCTTCTGAATTTATGATTAAATTAATTATTTATTATTTAATTAATATTAAATAATAAACAAGGATGATAAATTAATTAATTATTATTTAATTACTATAAAATAATAATTAAAGACGACTAAGATTGAGTATTTAATTATTTATTATTTGATTAACTTTAAATAATAAATTCAGTTAGTTATTATGTATTATTAAATAATAACAAATGATATTTGAGTATTTACTATATAATTTTATTATTTATTATTTAATTAACTTTAAATAATAAATGAATCTAGGTAATTAGTTATTATTTATTATTAAATAATAACTAAAGATATTTGATTATTTGTAATATAATATAATTATTTATTATTTGATTAATTTTAAATAATAAATAAATCTAGTAAGTTATTATTTATTATTAAATAATAACTAAAGGTAGTTAATTACTTACTATTTAATTAATGTTAAATAGTAATTAAATGAAATAAAGAATATGTCTTTTAACTCTTTTGTTTAAACAATTATAATAAATTGTTTAATAAGTGTTTAACACTTGAGAAAATTATTTTCTAACTTATTAAATTATTAACCTAATTTAATTGAGGGTCTATAAGGTTAATAATATTGTTTTGACTGATGTATATCATGTGTTAGTACTTATATGGTAGTTAAGTTCCTTAGTAAGCGTATAGTTGTGCAAATACGCCGTACTAATTATTAGACCAACTTTATTAATGTTAGGTCTTTCAAAGCCAGTTAGTTAAAGCTAGACATTAATTGTAGCTGAGCAGACAGGCAAGTTTCCTAAACCCTACTCAATTTATATTCGAGCAGGATACATTATTTTATTGTTCAAGTTCCTAACTCAAACTCAAGTTGTTACGTTTCAAGTATGCTATGGTTTAATTCTGTATAATTATTCCACCTCTTTAAATTGTTGATTCGCACATAGTGCTTGTTGCATGTGTTCATCAGGTATGAAAGGCTGATCACCTTCATTACCATAAGGTTCAGTTAAATTTGTTCATGGTCATTATTGACACTCAACATTAATTAATTTAGTCATTCAATTATTGAAATTATGACTCGTACTCTTTCACAATTATTATATTGTTGAAAATTCAAAAGCTTATTCTTTCTTTCAATCATGATATATCGTTATCGTATTTAAACTTGCTGAGCAAAGTCGTTGCTCACTCTTGCTATATCATGATAACAAATTTCAGAATAATACGAATGTCCAAGGAGAGACGGAGACAGAAGCAACAGACGAGATTATAGTGTTATGCATTATAACTAAATTGTTATATGATGTAAGTAATTTTGTAAACCTTTTTATGAATCTAAAGGTATATATGTAAGTTAAGGTTAGAAACCTTGGGAAATGTTGTAGAATAAACAATTTATGTTTATATATTCCGCATTAGTTATAGAACGTGTATGAAGATGATGTATCGTGACGTACCAAGTCTAGGGTTAAAGGAACTCGGATTTGGGGTCGTTACATATGTGGTTAAGTAAGAGTTATAAAGGTTATCATATGAATGTGTATATGATAATAATTTAAGATCAAATTGATTAATTTGTAGGTCTATTCAAAGAAAATTAATTGAATTGGTTAACAGTAGACTACACATGAGGCAAGTTTCCTTAACCCTAACTTGTATTTATTGTTACAAGTTTCCTTCAACCTTATTTATAGTGAGCAGTTCAATTATTGTTGAGCAATATCTACACTCGTAGATATTTGACAAAGTTTTAAGTGGATTAATTATTTAAAATTATTCCACATCATTACTGTTATTGTATTCGCACATAGTGCTTTTGCAAATGTTTTAGTTCATTAATTCAAGAACTGTTTAATAATGTCTAAGCTAATTAGTTCGGCTAGCCAACACATGTTTAAATTCATCAAGTTGAATATTTTAAAAGCTTATCCAAACCATTGGTTGGTGCGGATTCTTATAGTAAGACTGAGAATGAACAACCTTAAATAAGGGGGGTTTTTATCTGTCGGGAAACCGAATTTGCGCAAGATGTCTGAATGTTATGCATATACATAGGGTACAAGAGGCTGATCCCCTCGTATACCACGTTTTTCGAGGTGTCAGATATATATGTCTACTCTACCTTAATAGCAGTTCATGACCCTTAAAGACCACTCAATAGTAAGGAGTCAATCTATTCTTATATTGAAAAACTGATTCTTGATTTCTTTCACGATTGTTATCTATTGGTGAAAACCCTGATGTTAATTTCCTTTTCATCATGATATATCTTATGCTACTTGTTCTTAAACTTGCTAAGTCATTTAGTTGCTCATTCTTGCTATATCATGACTTATTTTCAGCTAAGCTCGAAAGTTCTAAACAAGATAAAGGCAAGGGAAAAGCCAAAGATTAGATTAGCTTAATGCATGCTAGTTAAATTACTTGTTATGTAATTTCTTTTGTAAATATTTTGTATTCTCTTAAGATATGTAGTGCTTATGTTAAGGTTAATCGACCTTGGGAAGTGTAGCCTTTTTATAAGGAATCTTTTGTATTATTCCGTGAAGTTTAAATGCAATTTATGTATTTAATTGTTAGTAAGTATTGTACAGTGGATAACCAAATCCGAGGTTATGGAACTCGAATTTGGGGTTGGCACAAATGTCACATATTGCATTTAACAGCTAAAACACATAGTTGCACGAAGTGCACATTTCAAATCTTTTAATATCACATAGTCCGCATAGAATAATTATCACATTTAAGTCTGAAAAACTTTCCTGGTACGCTTTATATATACTTAACCTTTACTTTTTACGCTTTTCCAGATGACTTTCATATCCGTCTTGTCGGTTTGCTACTTCGAGCTCTATTTGTCAATATTGAACCTATATATCATTATAGGATCATAATATGTTATGTAATCTTTTTCATACATAAATCATAAATACTAGACCACTAGTCTCTATTCATTTCTCATTTGATGTATTATAACTTACATAGGTTAATAACACATCATAACTCATTACCTACCTTTTACATAACACTTAACACATAACACATCATTAACTCATATCTTAATATCTACCACATTGATCATCTTTATCAACTTATGGCTTACAATACATATCTCAATCATTTAATATTAACCATCTCATTTTGGTTTGAAAATAATTTATTTATTTATTTTTTCTGCTACTCACGGCTGGGGCCAGATTTGGTTAAGAAGATCTATCTGGGGCCATATTTTGTAGGCAAAAATCTGGCCTAGGCCAGATTTTTTTGAATTATTTTCCTTTCAATTTTGATGTTATTTTTGGCCATAAACCATATTCCTCTATTCCAACACATGATGTAATATGCCTAACATGTATTTTTTGTTTTGCATGAGCCTTCAAAATATTTAAAAGTTTTCAAATGGTTTGATTTTTCCATAAGTTTCGTTTTAGGCGTTGGCGAACGTTTTTAAATGTTTAAAACTCTCATTTATTGCCATAAACCCCAAATGACTTTCAAATCAACTCTAACAAATGTATTTTCATAAAACTTAGCTATTAAGCTTCTTTTAACCTTCATTTGCATGAAATGGCTAAAAACTACCATTTGATAGGATTTTTACCCAGTTTTCAAAACTTAACACTTGAACCCTCCTTAAATTCTCAACTCCACACATCAAATACATTAACACTTTTTCAAATAACTACTTTGTATGCTTGTGTAACTTCTACATGCATCTTCCAAAATACTTTACATATTATGATTTTAGTTATACTCAAATTATAGCCTAATATGGCAATTTTCTTAAACAAGTCACACTTTTGGACCATTAATGAACTCATGATGCTATCTAGCTAGAAATTTCACATGTTTTAAACATGTTCATCCTTTCCAACTAGGTTTTCATCAAAACCACCAACATAAAACACATGATTCTCCATAAATCACGATTTTTAGTTTTGAAAATATGCATGAATAGTATATCACATTTGTTCTACCATACTTGAGCTTAGGGTTTTATCATTTATCAATCACATAGCACATAGACTCCCTTAAATCACATAATCTTTACTTCTAATCATGCATTCTTGTAAGGCTACACTTAAACTTCCATTTAAACATATAAACGTAAAGTTTTGTGGCTTAGACATGGTTATACCTTCTTGTAGCTCTTTTCCTTCTAGCTTTGAACCTTGCTAGTGAAGGATTCTTCACTTTGATGGTTAGTTCTTCTTCCTTTGAACACTTTTTCCTTGAAATTTCTCAAGCTTTAGCAAAACCCTTGCATTTCTTACTTTTCTCTCTTATGAACTCTCACTTGAGCAACTTGAAAGATGAAGTACGAGATAATACACTTGATACTTGCAAATTATATACATATATGTATTATATCTAATGCTCCAACACTTAACCATCTTTGGTTAAGTTAACTTATGCATGGTTAGGGTCACTTAGGACATTTCTCTTCAATAATTGATGGCATAATAGACATTTATCACCAAAAGGATACCTTGGTCATTTTTTTTATTTCCAAGGGTAGCATGGTCATTAGCCACAAAATCTAGAGAATTTTAATTCTCATTAAATCATAACTTGCTCATTTTTGCTCCAATTTAAGTCATTTTTTTTTATCAAAATTTATTTCATTAGGCTTGAATTTTATTTCTCATTGAAATAATCCATAATTGGCTTGTCCCAAAACACTTTTCACAATTTCAAATATTAATTTTATTAATTAACAATAATAATCACAACATTTTTCCAAATTGCATAACATTACTTTCTTAATTTTTCTACGAACCACCTTCGGTTCCTCAATCAATCAATTTCACTTTCTGACATCTCAATATAGTCGATTTGCTCAATTGTCCCTAAACTGCTTTCTCAAGAAATGAACCTCGACTGGATTCCCAAAATCCATCATTATTTAGCCTTTTATGCTCATAATACTTCCATTACGACTTTACGCCCTTTTACATATTTGCTTAACACACATAATACCAATTCTCAACATACATGCAATCTACGTTCCTTCTACTCATTCCCGAGAGTATTACATTCCATATCTATACATCGTATAAATGATTAACTTCTTTCAGTCCATAACTATCAATTTCTTCATATCTTCAAAATATTCAAAGATCATTAACTTTATTATTCCTTTAATCCCTAATATACCAAATAGGTCAAACTGTTCCTTCTTTTCTGCGCATACTCTGTCATGCCTTACCTTGCCATTCTCATACCCTCGCCTCTCCAGGACTATTCATTAAACTCGTTGTTAATATTCATAACTAAAGCATCAATTTAATTATGCTTTCCTTATTTTCTTCATTTTTAACTTTTCTTTCTTTGTCAGATCAAATACATACATATACACATATTCATACATTCAAGCTATTACCTACGGACATATCATAGCGTCTCACACTAATTTCTTTTAAATCACCTTATTGTAGGTATTACAGTCTATCCTTCGTCTTTAATAAATTCTATAACTTTTCAATCTATGAAATTTAAATATGTTATAATTTCATTATCCGTTACATCACTAAAACACTTCAAATTGATAAATGGTCCTTTTACATTCTGTAGACCCTTATTTACATCAAGAGTCTTTCATTACCAATTCAACCACTTAGGTCATCTTTAACACATTGATTAAATAATAAATATATTTAATCACTTTGACTACTTTTCTGTCCTTCATAACTAGGTTTTAACTGCTAACATTTACTTAATTATCAAAGATTCTTATTTAGAAATTTTGTTATAATCCGGGATGTCACTTTCACCCCTCCTTCAAAAAAATTCATCCTCAAAATTGCTATTTACTCATTTCTTATTCAATTACAACATACACATCTCTTTGCATTATATTCAGCATAACTAGGTTCTCAACTAATCTTTACATTCTCTCCTCTCTCTACCCATCTTACCCCTTTCTATCATTCATTTCAGAAGATTGAAATGTCTTTTAGGAATCTTCACAATTGTTCAATAATTATGAAGAAGTATGAATAAATAGGAATAACTTTTCCTATAAACATACAACTTTTTGTCTTTCAAAATAAAACTTTTGCTTTTTGCTAAGGGGTCACACATACCATGAACATGTTAAGAATATTAACAATCACAAAAACTGAGAATATCCACGGGTCATAAACACCAGGAACATGAGTTTCGACGCAATCACGCCACTCTTCTTCCCTGACCTATTGGTACAGTAGGTTATCAGCCTATTGCACCATTTTTCCTTTGCTTTTTGGGATGAACTACGTTAACCAACCCCTGTACCATATCCCCTTTTCAAGGTTGTTCACCTCAGACTTTAAAACATATTTCTTTATCCATTTTTGGATTTAAAAAAAAATTAACTCATTTCTTTAGCAAAATGGTCTAGCCGAAACAAATTGCATAGACTCACATCATTAAACTGTTCATTTCTTGCAAACTTGAAACTTTTCAAAAATTCACTTTCACCATGACTTCATCACATTGCATTACGTAATGAGGTATCAGTGATTCATATTTTCACCTCCACACCTTTGTTACCATGCTTTGAGAATTCTGTCATTAGTTCAAAATTTGAACCCATTTAAAAATCTTTTTAAGGACATCATAATATTGCACTATCTTAGTAGTACTTTGAGAATTTAGTCATTCAAGTCCCCTAATTACCGTACCTTCATAAAAGTACGTTGAGAATTCTGTCATTTTATCATTCCACACCATATTCAACAGTGTGACAATGATTTCATAAATACATTTTGAAATTTTCAAATAACTTTTGTCTAGCCGAATCAATTGGCATAGACCCATGAATCACATAATTATTTTAAAAATTTTCGATACTTGAACAAAACATTTTTTACGAACCAACGTGCGAGAATAAGCAAATTTTAAGACATCGATGATCTAGCATAGCTAGAAGATTGGATTGCCTATCCAATCCTAATAATCTCTTCTTTTGCTTTCTTAACTCTTGTAAACTTTCCTTTCCTTTCTTTACATCATCCAATCATTACATAAAAATTCTATCTCTTTCCTATTTTCTTAACCTTAGCCAATCTCTGAGAACTATATCTCTCAACTTATGGCTCTCTTTTCTAACCCCACCCATGTTCATCAAACTTGCCACACACTTGAGTTCAGGAACTTACTACAATTATATGGTTTGAGAAGCTTGTTCTAGTCAGGCCAAAGTCGTCCATTCGCTGAGGGGTTCCATCACACGATCATGAGTCACGAACTTAGCCATACGTTTGAGTTTTCAAAACACGCAACTACCTTAGTCTTTCTTACTTCCTATGTATCATGTACATGTAAAAGAAAATAATCACCTTCTCAACATACATAACCAATACCGTGACGCTGGATCTCTATTAATTATCATTATAGAAAGCTAAGTGGTCGTGAAACAAAACATAAATCTCTGCCCATACAAGGAAGTGTACAACCCTAGCTTATCATGTCAAACCTTTTTGACATAAGCTGAACAATCCAAATCTTAACATACTTAAGACTTGGTTTCCTCCCTATCCATGACTTATATGAAGTCTTGGGGACAAAATTTGAAGGTACCTTATTTAGTAGATATGCGATCGTTTCTAGGGCATAACCCTAGAAGGATACTGGAAGATCGGTAATACTCATTATGGATCATCACCATGTCCATTCTGTGAGAATACCATTTCGCTTGAGATGATCTAGAAACTTACTGCTTAAGTATTCCCTTTTCGATCTAATCGAAGAACTTTAATACTTTTGGCCTTTAGTTTCTATATTTCACTTTTGAATTCTATAAAAGTTTCAAATGATTTAGATTTGTATTTCATCAAATACATATATCGAAATATAGAATCATCAGTGAAAGTAATGAATGAATACCCTCCTCTTGCATTTGTTATCATAGGTCCCACACACAACTGTGTGTACCATCTCTAACAACTCCGTAACTCGCTCTCTATGTCTACTAAATGGAGATTTAGTCATATTGTCCATGATACATGTGACACCCCAGGATTTTACAAAATTTCCAAATGAAGATTACAATTAATTAAGTATAGGTTATATGATAAAACCTAGTTATGAATGACATATTGTATTAGAGGATTGAATTTTTGTGTGATCAATGTACTGTGGGGACCTATGAGGTTGAATTGATAAAGTGTGACTCTTGGGATAAATAAGGGTCTATAGAATGTACATGGATCAGTTAGAGATTTGAAGTGTCTGAGAGACTTGAGTTATGAAGAAATTTTAAATGAAAATGAATTTTGATGAGTAAATGGTTAATATAACGGAATTATGGTAATACCCACAATAGGGTTGTTTGAAAAGAATTAGTATAAGGTATAGTGATGTGTTAACAAGTAATGTATGAATATGTGTATATAGAGGTATTTGAGTAGATAGAGCAAGAAAAGCTAAAGACTAGAGAAAATGAGAAATATGTATATTGATGTTTTGAATTATGGATATTGATAGCAAGTTTAAGGAATAGGCCTAGAGAGGCGAGAGTATAAGAATGATAAATTAAGGTAAGTATGCATGTATATGCGGTGAAGAAGGAACCGTGTGATTAAATCAGTTATTAAAGATTTATGGAATATTAAATATATGATATGTGAATATATGAAATTTGTTTAGAAATTGATAATTTTGGTGGAAATAAGTTATATAGCTATACGACGTGCAAAAATGGAATGTAATACTTTGAGAATGAGTGGAAAGCATGTTGGATGCAAGAATGGTTTAAATTGATATTTTAGTTATATGTAAACAAGAAAAAGGGACGTAAAGTAGTAATAAATGTATTATGAGTTTAAAAGGATAGAGGACGATGGATTTTGGTAATCCGGTTGAGGTTCACTTCTCGAGGAAGCGGTTTATGGAAAAAGTGAGTAATTCGACTAAGCGAGATGTTGGGAATTGAAATTTGTAAAATATGGAACCAACAAGGTTTGTAGTAAACGAGAATTGTATTTATGGTTGAAAAGAAGATTAGGTAATCGATTCGCGATTAAATGGCTATTTGAGTCGTAAAATTAGTCTACGTGAACGTAGTATGACGGAAAGCGAGTGACCTAGTCGGTCGATTGGAGGAAGAACTAATCTAAATGAGCATAAAATGAATTGATGGAAGGAAAGTATGAAAGTGGTGCAAAAGAAGGAAAATGGCTAGAAAATGGAAAATCTAGCAATCATGACGAATTACCAAAATGCCCTCAACAAATTGGATAATGACCATTGTGTCCTAAAGGGTAAAATGACCAAAATACCTTTGACAAATTGGATAATGACTTATGTGTCCCAAGTGCCGAAATGACAAGAACGTCCCTCATTTATCATGGGAAATGACCAAAATGCCCATGGTTAATGTTAGCTATAGTTAAGTCAACTTAAACCATCTTGGGTTAAGCTTTATTTAAGCTAGCAAGATAATTTTTATCTTCATTTTGCTGGAAAAACTTGAGCCATATGAGAGAGAGAGATATATAGCTTAAGAGAGAAAAGAAGAAGGAAGCCATTGAAGCTTTGTGTAAAAGCTTGAAACCATGAAGCTAGGGTGCTTATATGATCAAGAAGCATGAAGAAAAGAGGAAGAGCATGACATGAGGAAACTATCCATGTCAAGAAGTTGGTCATCAAGCAAGGTATAAACACGTTCTTGTGTTAAACTTTGAAGTTTATGGGTTTAAATGTAAGAATAAGGATGGCCATGCATGTATCTTTAAAATACATGGCTTGATTATGTGAATTATGTGAGTTACATGCTATATGGTTGAGTAATCATGGAACCCTAAGCTTAAGTTTGTTAGAACCAAAGGTGGTGCACTATTTGTGTATATTCTTAAAGCTAGAAACCATGATTTAGGGAGAATCATGTGTATTTGTTAATGGTTTTGTTGAAACCCTAAATAAGGGTGTTGATTATGTGAGATGTATGCATATTTGTATGCTAGATAAGTTTAAAGATGCTTAAAAGATTAAGAAGCATGTTTTGTTAAGAAAAATTTAAATACTAGGCTATATTTTGTGTGTAAACCAATTCGTAATCTGTAAAGTATTTTGGAAGGTGCGTGTAGAAGTCACACATGTACACCAAGTTGTTAATTGTGTATGTGATAGCTTATATGGTGTGTTGAATTTAAGAGGTCAAGTTGAGTTAAGTTTTAAAAATTGAAAATTTAGCAAAAATGCCGTCAAAGTGTATTTTTGGCAATTTTGAGAATTTAAAGGTGAAATGAAGCCAAATGGCTTAGTTTTTAAGTTATTACACGTGTCTAGGTTGATTTGGTAATCAACGGATTGAAATTTGGACGAAAAGGCGATTCGAACGATTGAAATCGATCGTTTCGATTCGAAATGGATTTTTATGGACAAATATCGCCTCGTGCGAAGTTTTATCGTTTTGAAAGTTTAGACATGTCATATATAGGTTATATGAACTATGTCAAGTGTCGGAACGAAGTTTTAAAGCAAATGACCAAAAATCACAAAGTTGCAAAAGTTGGATTTCTAAGTTTTGAAAATTTTCTAAGTATGGAAACAAGTTGAACAACCCTCCTATGGGCTAGTGTATCTAAGTTTTAATGAATCCAAATGAGGCAAAGGAAAATTTTATAAAATACTAGGTAGTAAGGTCTAGATGTGTGCCAAATTTGGTGTGAATTGGAATTGTGGTTAAGGAATTAAAAATCAGCAAAGCATGTAAGAAAATCAGAAATCCTGCACTAGCAGGACTGCGCTGGGGCGCAGTATATAACACTAGACACTGCGCCGGGGCGCTGTGTCACTGTTCATAGCCGAGAGGATTTCGCGGCCAGCGAGATTGGGAAGAAGAAACTTGGCGCCGGGCGCGATGTACTGTAGCAGAAAAGTAATTTTAATGTCCGGAAAGCTATGTTTTGATACAAGAATGATATAGATGTGTTATGTAAACCCTAAATGAATAAGAATGAGCTATATTAAGGATGTCAACATAAAAATTATATAAGAAATGGCATATAATAACATGCCTAAAGCTGAGTCAAAGTAAGTTTTAAGTGACAAAAAGGTTGGAAGCAAAATGAGATGTATTATTAACCTACATAAGGTATAATACATCAGATGCGATATGAATAGGGATTAATGGTCTAATATTTATGAATTAGATTGACAAGTTATATATATGTTGTATGATTCTATAATGACACAAAAGTTAAATGTGAACAGACAGAGTTCGAGTTGAGCAAGCTGACAAGACGGATAGAAAGTGTGAACGAGGAAAGTAAAGGTTAAGTGTAAAAATTGCAGACCAGGCAAGTTCTTCAGACTCAAAAGTACCAATTGAACTACGTGATCTATGTGATAATTGAGATGGGCACTCCGTGCCACAACGTGCTATAACTGTTAAATGCAATACATGATATTTGAGCATAACATGGGAAAGTAAGTGAGGCATGACGCATATTATAAACTGTGAGCATGAAATGTGTTATCTGATTTACTTGCTGAGTTTTATGCTCACTCTTACTATGAACTAACATTTCAAGTAATGTACAAGAAGGCCGGAGGTTCCGGTGTAGCTAAGATAAAGGAATGTAAATGCCTAGACAAGCATAAAGGAAATTGTTATATGTAAATTGTAAAGAAACAATTATGTAATAGTTCAGTTTAAATGTTAAATCTAGATGATAGAAATGAGTGTATGGGTTATAAATCCATATATTTAAATGTGAATGTATGTATTATTGTAATCATAGAAGGCAATGAGACATGAGGACTATACTAGCAAGTATGTTGTAAATGTGTATAAATATATGAATGCATATAGATATGATGGTTGATTATATATATAAAATAGGAACAAGTATATGCAAACAGGGCCATATATGAATACTTCATGGCAAAATTTTAAATTTACAGGTTTTGTGATATAATAATATATATATGTTTATGAATATGTAATAGACTAGGTCACAGTGTAATAAGGTTGACCTAAGTTCAAATAAATAGTAAAGTGAACGATGCGATCCTGAGGTAGGTTTAACGAATGTAAGTTAAATAAGTTTAAAAATAAAAATAAAAAATATAATAATATGGACCGAATTGATGGTCAAATAAAGGTAATAAATGATCAAAGGCTTAAGTTTAACGCACGAGATCCCTGTTAATATGGTTTTAAAGTTAATAATTCTGATATCTAGAGATAATCGGATAATTAAATAAGGTTGGGATTTCGCGTACGTTACATTACAAGATTCACAAGTTGTAATTGATTCATAATCAAAAGGCTCCAAAAGCCTAGCTTTGTACAACTTGTTTAGTCTTGTTTCATTAGCATGACCGAGTTAACAGTATTGCATGAAGGTATGATTCATATCATCTATTTACTTTTAGTTTGTTCAAATTGGAATATTTTTCATGTAAGTCAAGTATATAAAATCCATTAAGTAATCAACCAGTTCTAAATAAAACATTATCATTATAAACAGAACAACGATTGTTCATTATTATAATGTCAAAAACCCTTCCTTGTCATCACATGAAACTGAAATAATGTTTCTAAAAAATTGGAACCTAGTAACAACTTACTAACTTAATAGGCTTACCCGTAGGCAGTGCTAAACTATAAGTTCTCATGGCTAATGCATCAACCTTTGCTTCATTCCCCAGCACATGATTACTTATGCTTTGTTTAACTTTCTACTTCTTCTTAGTCTCTGCAACGACTTGCATATGTGAGACCACCATCCAGTATCTAATACCTAAGTAGAAACTTGACTTATAGAAAGTTCTATTTTATTATGAACAAATCTATATCTGTAGCTGAAGTTTCACTAAACTTCTTCTACTTAACTACTGCAACTCTCTTACAGTTGTTCTTCTAGTATCCCAGCTTATCGCAATGAAAGCAAACTCTTTTACCCTCGGCATCACTTTTATTTATGTCATTTGTTTAGCCCTTCTTTTGCCTTCTACTCTTTTTGACTCCTCAGAAATACCTTTGGCCATTTTCCTCCGCTTAGAAGATTCATCTACAAGTAATACTTGGTTTTTCTAGGAAGGAAAGTGACTCTCAACAGTCTTCAACATATTTAAGCAAATCAGTTAAACTGACTTCTAACTTATTAATGTTTGAAGTTCACAACATATTTTGAATTTAGAGTTAGTGAGTGACTGCAAGATCGAATCTCGACTCAACTCTCCATCCTTGACAAAACTTGTTGTCCTAATTGATCAATCCAATTGATCATCTTTAGGACATGTGTCTTTTACTGTAGTGCCATTGGTTATTATAGATTGGAAGAGCTCCTTAGATATCTTATATCTAGTTGACCTACTTTGCTCACCATACAACTATTGAATGTGTAGCAATATAGTAGGTGCATCTATTTTCTCGTGTTGACGCTGTAACTCGATACTTATGGATGCGAGCATAATACATTGAGTCACCTTTGCATCATCTTGCCATCTAAAATAGCAATCTCTTCCTCAGAGGCTTAGTCTACAACGTTTGCAAGAATAGGCAAATTAAGGACATTTGCTAGCTTTTCAGCATTGAGAACTATTCTCAAATTTGTTTAATCAATTCAAATAATTCGGTTCGATTAATTGTTAGCATACATTATGCTATGTAGTGTTAGTGAATTAAACATAGCAATATTATTTAAGTGAATTAATAACAACATTAACATGCATTCATTTTATTAATTGCCAAAATAAATTAGGTCTTTATTTAAAATGGCGTCTCCCATTATTTTCTACAAACTATATTACCCTCCTTATATAGTTCGACAAATCTACTTAAAGATTTGCTAGTAAGAATAAGGATCCTATTTGAAATATATATAGCCTTGTGTGACACAACAAGCGATATATAAATAAATAGGTAGACAACTCTTCGTCAATTACATCAACATGTAACTCATTTTATTTTGCCTCTTAGATTATTATGATCATGTGTGACACATCCAAATAAAAATTATCCAAGTTAAGTCCAACCTAGCATTTTCTTATATTAGAAGAGAAAAAGATTGTCCTTGTGTGACACAACAAAACAGTAATGTTCAATTCTTTTTATAAACATCAAATGTGATAAAACAACATCTCAAAAAATTAATATAAGCCTTGTGTGACACAACAAACTTATAATGATTATTTTATACTCTATCGTTTTACCATGCTAGAAGGCGCCGTTTGATATTTTTAATAAATATCTTTGAACGTTACAACTTAATATTATGAGTAGTAGAATAAATAAATTAGAACTATTCTAATTTTATTTAATTGAATTAAACTCCTTTAATTCATGAATTAAATATTTTAATTCATTTTATAAATAATATTTATTCTACATCATGAGAGGTTTATTAATATTAATTGTCTCATCTTGTTTAGCGCGCATGCACATATATATATAAAATACGCGTCATATTAATTAACATGGGAAGCATGTTTGATAATATATAATATATATAAATAAGCATGCACATATAGAATACTATATTCTACTTGGATTGATTATGGACTTTTATTCTAGTTTGATTTATTCGAGCCACCAAATAAATCAATTTGGTCAAACCTAGGGTGCAAGAATAAATTAAATTAAATGTAACTATTACATTTAAATTTGGGCTCCACTACAAACGGGTCTTCATGCGCTCCTTGCTTCTTTGATCCAATTCTTCAAAATAATTCTAACTAATCCTATTACAAATTATTTACAATAAATAGAAACCTTGATCAACAGTCAAGGGGAAGTACATAGGAGGGAGATAGAATTTTACATAAGAAAAATTAGAAAAACGAGGTACGCAGACCCTATTTATTAAAACTCATTCATTCATGCACTTAATTAAAATTAAATCCAATCATATTAGTCAATAGTCCATAGTCCATAAACAATCCCATTTATTATCATATATATCATCATATATATTAATAAATAATATTCATCTCATGAATTAAATAAATCATTCCATATATGTATTGGTATCATTTAATGGGCAATTTAAAGTTGCATGAAATCTAATTTCATGTTTAAAATAAACCTTTTATTTTAATTATAAAATTATTTAAAAATAAACTATTTATTTTTATTATTTAAAATTACCCAAAATAAACTCTTTTATTTTGAAATTTTAAAATATGCATAAAATTAACCAAACAATTCGGCTAATATATATATATATATATTAGCTACCATGAATCATATATACTTATATATAGTAATCCGTGAATTCAAAATCCATGTGGCTGCTAACTAATATTAATATATATATTAATTGCAATTTGTGAATCAAGATCCCAGCCTACGAAACTATATATATATATATATATATATATATATATATATATATATATATATATATATATATATATCAAACCCGGAAAGTGCATTGTTGTTTTATCAAACC
The DNA here is from genome assembly GCA_947179155.2 of Hedera helix. Taxonomy (NCBI): domain Eukaryota; kingdom Viridiplantae; phylum Streptophyta; class Magnoliopsida; order Apiales; family Araliaceae; genus Hedera; species Hedera helix. The sequence goes on from OX359280.1 coordinate 14,689,355, forward strand.
GTGACACTTATTTCCACCAAATCCGAAACCATTGGATGATTTTCAAATTCGGTAATTAACTTTCGGCATTAAAAAAAAATAATTTTATACAACAAATTATGCCCAATAAATTATTCTAAATACATAACCATATATATATAAAATTAAAAATAATTATTAATTCGCATAAGTTTGGCTCTTGATGCCATTGTTGGTTTGCAAAAATATGGCATACATATAATCAAATTATATAAGCGCAACGGAAGCAAGAAAAATCAGATTTTAATTTTTTTTGTACAAACCAATAACCCGGATCTTTTTTATGCGACTATTATTAATTGAGGAAGGATAAAAGAATTTATACCTTTGTAGAACCAAGCTTCCACGGGTACAAGTTCATCTCCCTTTAATCCTTCACGTTCTTCTTCAAATTCACCGATTAGATTCCACGGATCAATGTTAGCTCCCCAAGTATGAAGCCTCTTGAGGTGATCCACTAAGAGATCTATGAATTAAAGAAGTGGATTATGATTTCTCCAAACCATGGGTGACTAGCCCTAATTCTCTCTCTCTCTCTCTAACTCCTTAGATGTAGAGAATTATAGAGTACTCTCTCTAATCTAATTAAAGAGTGTGTAACCTTGATCTATCAAGACTCCTTTTATTTATAGATCTAGTCAACCCTCATAAACTATTTAAGATTAGGGTTTTAATTTAATTCCCAATTTAATTAAGAACTAAATTAATTAATTATAATTCATAAACTATTTAGGAACTTAATTATTTAATAATGAGAGTACTTCTTATTAATTAATTACTAAACCATTTAGTAACTTAATTAATTATTATAATTATAATTCCTAAAGTATTTAGGAATTTAATTATTTAATAATAATATTACTACTTATTAATTAATTCCAAAACCATTTAGGAACTAAATAATAATACTAGTAATAATAATAATAGTAATAATAATAATAATAATAATAAGACTACTCTTATTAATTTATAATTAGTATTTCTAAAATACTTAATTATAAATATTAAGCTATTTAATTTATTCTATCACTATAGTATAAATTAAATATACTTAATTTATTATTACGATTATGCCATCCACTTCTAAAATAAATATTACTCTTTTGCGGTGTGATCCTTTAGGTTCTCCATATTAAACCGGTTGTATAATAAATAAATTAGAACAATTCTAATTCATTTATTACGAATTAACTCTTTAATTCAGAATAAATAATTATTCCACAATAAGGGTAAGCCCCCTTAGCGATTAGTCGACTTTCCAGATAATATAGATTTTAACATTTGATCGTAAAAGAACCTTTCAGCAAATAGTTACCGTACAATTCAATCCTTCTACCATACAATGTGCCAATCAAATATAAGACACGAGATTTCTGTCAAGTCTTATTTATTTGATTATATGCATTTCAATTCACAAATACACAACTCTAGTTAATGTAAATTAGAAACTCCTTTCTAATTCCATTCAACCCTGGCCAGGGATTTCTAGGTTGTCACTTATTGAATCGCATAGGACATTCTCTCCCTTTACTGGAAGTAGTAGATCATTTGTTGATCATTTATCTATCTCCATGTGTACATTATTATACCCAAGCATATCCTTTGATATACCAATAGGTCTTAAGGAATATGCCAAAGTATAACTTAGTACACATAAGATACTATGATGATCTCAAGTCCAAGGATCACTTGTACGACTATCACATTAGGAACTGCTATTGACAGACAAGTAAAACTCCATTAGGTGTTCCTTGAGTGAGTCACGTTCAGTGAACTTATTCTCTAATAAGCACGTACATACTTGCTTTAGTGTCTCTACACAAATGATTATGAGATCAATCATCATCTTCATAAGAGCAAACATAGTATGTACCAATCTATCCAGATCTACTAATCCCCTTTTTAGTGATCCAACGATTAGGAACAATTTTAGTTTTGAGCTATCTTGAATTTAGGTCTCATTAGTATGATCCTCATCATGGTTCTAAAAGTATTGCTCGAAAACTATGGGTTTATCCATTTGATTAATTCAAGTAATTAATCATGAATAAAGAAATGCATTGATACTTTTATTAATAAATGAACAAGATTACAAAGTATATGCTTATCACACCAAATGTGATTGGCTTGAGGGCATACTACTTTCAACCGGATCATTTGGCCTTCTCATGCCTTACCTGAAAAATTAGTTTATAGCAAGAATGAGCATAAAACTCAGTAAGTTAATCAGCTAACACCTTTCATGCTCATAATATATAATATGCGTCATGCTGCTTTTTACCTTAATATACGATGCTTAATGTCACGTAATTCATTTAGCACTTAAACCAAATATTTGCACATAAGACACGTTCAACTCATATACCATCACGTAGCTCACGTAGAATATCTAATACGCTTAAGTCTGAAAACTTGCCTGGTCTGCATTATTTTACTTAACCTTTACGGCACTGCTCGGCCATTCTATCATTCCTTGCCTTGGTCTGCTATGTCGAGCATTATCTATAAACATATAATTTAAATACATCATTATAGGATTATAAACTCATATGACTTATCAACTTAGATCATAATCGCTTAACCATTAATCTCTATTTATTACACATTTGATGTATTATACCCTATGTAGGTTTATAATACATCCTATTTCATTATCGATATCTCTTTCATAACCCATTTCACGTTTTGGGCTTAGCTTTAGGCATGCTACATTATGCCATATATTTCTTCATTATACCTTGACACCCTTTATATAGCCCATTCCTATTCATTTAAGGTTTTCATAACCTAATCTTATCATTGCACGTCAAAATATAACATTTTGGAAGCTTAAAATTTTTTCAAGGACAGAGCAACTTCGCCCCGGCGCCATCAGACCTCGCTGCCAGCGAAATCTTCTCGGCCAATGAACAATAATTGTGCCCCGGCATGGTGTTAGGTGCAAAACATTGCGCCTCGGCGCAGTCTGCTGGTGCAGGATTTCCTAATTTTTGTCCCTGCTTTGCTGATTTTTAATTCCTTAAGCACAAATCCAATTAAGACCAAATTTGGTACAACTCTAGACTTTGATACATAGTATTTTATAAAATTTTCCTTTGCCTCATTTGGATTTATTAAAACATAGATACACTAGCCCATATGAGGGTTGTTCAACTTGTCCAACACTTAGAAAAATTTCTGAACTTTTAAAATTCAACTTTTGCAACCTTGTGATTTTTGGCCATTTACTTTAAACTCCATTCTAACATTTGACATAGTTCACTTATGTCATAAATGACATGTTCCAACTTTCAAAACTATAAAATTTCGCACGAGGTGATATTTGTCCGTAAAATCCATTTCAAATCGAAACGATTGATTTCAATCGTTCGAATCACATTTCCATTCAAATTTAAATTCGTTGGTTACCAAATCAACCAAAACACGTGTAATAACATAAAACTTAATCATTTGACTCTATTTCACCTTTAATTCATCAAAATTGCCAAAAATCACCTTTAAATCGGATTTTCCTTAACTTCTATAAACTTTTCAAATTCCAAACTTGAACTCACTTGACATTTAAATCTCCACGCCCCACATAGACTACCACATATACATTTAACGACTTTATACGTCTCTATAACTTCCACATGCACATTCCAGTGCACTTTACAGATTATTACGCTGTCTACACAAAAAATATAGCTTAATATTTAATCTTTTCATACCAAAACATGCTTTTAAATCAATTAAGCTTTTAACTTGCCATTTAGCCAAATAATTTACTTGCATCAAACATGATAAATCTTTTAACTAGGTTTTCATGACTTCAAGCTACTTATAACACATATTCATATATAAATCATAACTTAATAATACACTTTTCTTAAACAAACATGCTTATCTTCCATTTATGATTCTATAAAGCTATTTAACATAAAATTTCTCATACTTCTCACATGATCATCCTTTCGATTCTAAATTTCCATCAAACTAACAACATTTAACACATATCTTCCTTAAATCACGAGTTCTAGCTTCAAAAATACACATAAATAGTCCATCAACTTTGAAACATAACTTTCAAGCCTAGGGTTCCATGATTAATCACTTATAAAGCATGTAACTTACATAACTCACAAAATCAAGCCATGTACCTCAAAGATACATGCATGGCTACCTTTAAACTACCATTTAGTCTCATAAACATCAATCCATTTCTTTGATATCCTTCTTTAGATCTTGTTTATAAATATTTTAATTTTTACCTTTGAATTTCCTAAATTCATTCATCCATTTCTCAAAAGCGTCTACTAGTAGACCCTCTAATCGTCTGTAAGGAAATCTGGTCCAGTTCCTTAACTTTCTTCCATACTGTATTCCTTTTTAAGATTTTTCTCTTGACATTTTCATTTAACATAATACGGTAGCATTACTATCCCTCTATTGATTTTAAGCATATACTATCAACGCCTACACATAATCAATCTTTACAACACATAAAATCTGTTAACATAATCTCCTTTAGTACGTAGTACACCATTATTTATACTGATATGTCATTTTAAGCGTTATTTTGCCTATTATCCATATGCATAATTTATTAGTCACATATCCTCTAATCGTTTGATAGCCTGTTCGCTATATCACGATCCTCCCATTCACTCTACATTCTTTTAAATGTCCATTCTATCATCACCTTGTCTTTCTATCATCACACTGCACATTTAATAAATAATTTTATTTTAATATGCTTCACATTAGTACTTAGTACTATACATTTCTTAGCACCATGCTAAATACATAACATATCTTGCAATTATTTCCAAAATTGGGATTTTCAAAATTTTATACCTCTATCAACATTCTTATATATAGATTTCAACTCACATAATAGAAAATATTCAATTTTTAATCTTCTAAAATAACTTCCGAAAACATACTCCTTCATACCCATTTCCTAATGTCAAACTCCCAAAGATATACACTTCCAAAATCAGACTCCCCAATATACATTATTATCATTTTTATATAATTCTTCATCATGCTTATTTCCTTCTACGATCATTCTACTATTCCTCAATCACTTTATCATTCTTTGCCTTTATGATTAGCTCCATAATCTTTCCATTCTTCTATGATTTTATAACTCTTCAATCCTTTACTTTTAACAGCTTATCTATTTATCCAATCCTTTCATCACCATTTACTCTGATCACCTTTACTACTACTGATCTATATAGATCAATCTTCTTAAGATATCCTCTATGTCCTCGAAATCATTACTTCATAACTTGGCATCACCTCCTTCTAGTTAACTTTAGCCACATTTACAATTGATCACCTCTTCTTATCTATACTCCATAGATTAAGTATCTATCAGTCCTTTTTCTCTTCTCTCCTTTCCTCTTTTCTAAATCCTTGTTTAACATTTCCTTTAATTTGCTTGCGGACATATATATTTGATACCTCGAAAAATGTGATACGCGAGGGGATCAACCTCTTGTACTTTATGTATATGAATAATATTCAGACATCTTGCACAAATTCGATTTTTCGATAGATAAAAATCCCCCTTATTTAGGGTTGTTCATTCTCAGTCTTACTATAAGAATCCGCACCAACTAATGGTTTGGATAAGCTTTCAAAATATTCAATTTGATGAATTTAAACATGCATTGTCTAGCCGAAATAATTATCTTGGACATTTTTAAACAGTTCTTGAATTAATGAACTAAAACATTTGCAAAAGTACTATGTGCGAATACAATAACAGTAATGATATGGAATAATTTTAGATAATTAACCTACTTAAAGCTCTGTCAAATATCTACGAGTGTAGATATTTGCTCAACAATAATTGAATTACTCAATGTAAATAAGGTCGAAGAAAACTTGCAACAATAAATACAAGTTAGGGTTAAGAAAAACTTGCCTCGTGCGTAGTCTACTGCTAACCAATTCAATTAATTCTCTTTGAATAAACCTAACAATTAATCAGTTTGATCTTAAATTAGTATCATATACACATTCATATGATAACCTTTATAACTCTTACTTAACCACATAATTATATAAACGCTTAGGTAATATTATCACTACTTGATAATATTCCAGTCACATAAAACCTATATTAATTATTTAATATAGATCACACACTTATCTAATATTATTAATAATTTAATAATATTTTATTAACCTTGTAATATTATTAATCATTTAATAATATTTTATTAAACACCTAATATTATTAATTCTTTAATAATATTTTATTAGTCTTCTAATATTATTACTCGTTTAATAATATTTTATTTATTAGCTAATATTATTACCCATCTAATAATATTAGATCACTTATCTAATATTATTATTATTTTAATAATATTTTATTAATATTCTAATATTATTATTCATTTAATAATATTTTATCTATTTACAAATATTATTACTCATTTAATAATATTTTATTGACTTTATAATATTATTATACATTTAATAATATTTTAATATTTTTCTAATATTATTATATTAATAATAATATTTTATTAATTTAATTTATATGATTAAACCTTTAATACTATTTATCATCTTTTACTTATTAAATCAACTATATATAATTTTAAAAATACTCTTATTGAGTCCAATAATAATAAAATATTTTTTGAAATATTTTTCATTTTCTGACCCGGATCGACTCGAACCGACTCGGCAAAAATCAAAAAATCGGACTAGTGCCACCGGCGCTCGGAATGAACCAAGTCCAGTGCTGCCGGCACTGGAAACAGAATGCCTGAGCACTCCCGGCGCTCATTTTTGAACTGATACAGCACTGCCAGCGCTCGGGTATTCCGACCAAAATTTAGAAATTTTCAACTTGAGTTATTTTGATTAAAACTTGTATAAAATGAAATCTACATATTCAAATGACACAAAATCAGTGTTGATGTGTTCCTAACTTCTTGTTTCACAATATTTCATGGTTCGATCACACTTTTTAAATTGTTTTGACACAAATTTAAAGATCGAACCACTTAGGTTTTAAAAATGACTTACTTTACGGTAAAAGCCATAACTTCTTTGTTTTTCCATATTTTTGAAAGCTTCAAATTGGGTTTTCTTTAAAACTCATATATGTAACTTTTTGGCCCTAAAAAATCCATTTTCCAACTTGTACATTTCAAACTATAACATTAAATATCACGTACTCAACTAGGTTTTACCGGTAAAGTTTACTTTGAATATTTCTTCCATTTTTATGCATACCACACATACCAAAGCATGATTTAAACATATCAAACCATGAATCTACCTATATAACATAGTTTAAGACTTCTAGACCATCAAAACAACTTTTGATCGGTTAAAAATATATTTTAACCGTTCGAATCACATATAGATTACAAAAAATGAAATAAGGAGAAGAGAGAACACTTTTACACCTTATGGACTTGTGTGCTCTTCATCTTCTCCTTCCAAAGAAAGCTATGAAGCTATTTGACATCCACCAAGCTTCTCTTCTAGCTATTTCCTTAAGGAACTCTTACTTACTTGTGTATCATCTCTTGGAAGCTCTCACTTTTCTCCCTAAAAAATGCTAACAAATGACCAAGCAAACACAACTAAGGTGTAGAACACTCTATATATAGAGTCTCCTTAATCACCATTAACTTTCCTTAATTAACCAACATAGTCAAATTAGGAGTTAATTAGGATTACTATTTGATTGATAGACAACTTGAATGACTAGGTGAATGACAAGAGTTGGTGAACAACTATGATTTAGTGTACAAAAGAAGTAACCAAGCAAACAAGTCACCAACAAGTGGTGCCCCTTAATGTGCTAGCCATTTGGCCTTTTATAGGCCAAATTTTGCTTTATTTTTATAGTTTAATTATATATATACACTTATACACACACACACACACACACACACACACACACACACACACACACACACACAATATGTATAAATGTTGACCAACAATTTGACTCCTTATTGGGCTCCACTTTGGACTTAGGAATTAAATAAGTTGGACTTATTCATTTAATTTGTTTGAGCTTAATTTATTTATTACATTGGGCTAACATTAAATAACCTATGCTACATTTAATTAATTACATGGACTAAGATTTAATTCATTACATGGACTACTAGGTAAATTAATTTGACCTAGTTTAATACATCATTTGGACTTATAACATAATCCAATTAGACTTGCTTTAATTAATTATACACCTTGCTTTATTACTTTAAATAAATACACACACATACACAAGTATATTCATTCAATTAATTAATGCACAATTAATTAGGATAAAATTTTTAATTCATTGTTAATTATTTCATAAGTATAATTACAATGTCTAAAAGAATTCGTGGTCATTACACGTATCTTGTAATTCACAACTCCTTACGAGTCCTTTTATCTTTGATCACTTTACGATCTTATAGCCTTTTACCATTCTCAATATCTTATCTTAAGATATATTTTATCATTTCTTAATCACGAATTTCTAAAATTCATTTCTTTCTTACTAAACTCCTCTAGAGTCTATTTATTTACTATTTCCTTCTTTCTTACAAAAGTCATAGCCTAAGGTACTTTTACCTAAGGTTTATAACCTATCAGCTCTGATACCAAATATAGCGACTCCAAAACCCCATCATTTACTAATGGCAATTTCATGTGCTAAAACATACATTTATCCTCTAAAACCATTCATTAGAACATAATAAAGTTCATAAATCCATTTATTTGACTTACATTCTTAACCTGCCTCAGAATCATAACATTCAATTTCCTTGCGCTAGAACTTAGATCATATACAAATAAGTTATGATCTAGTCTATTACATTTCAAAATCATATATATTATGATTTACATGACATAACCTGTGAATAATTTCACCATTAGTCTATCTATACACAACCCTGCTTGTTTATACATGTTTCATATATAATCCTGTTCCATACATCTATACCAATAATACATTAATTTTACATCATTACAACTGTACTCTGAATATACATACATACAAATCAATTCATACGGATTTACAAACATTTGTTGCTTTATTAACGACCAAGTTTAATATGCAAAACTATGACGTCAATACTTATACCATTGTAGGTTTACATTTATTTAGCTTGCGTGCACATTACACAAATGCATATAACCAATTCTTTATGTCATTCTAAACATTTCTCATTCCTTACCCTTTAGCTTTACCGGAACCTCCAGCCTTCTCGTACTTTACTTGAAAGTGTTAGTTCATAGTAAGAGTGAGCACAAAGGTTCAACAAGTCTAACAGATTACACATTTCATGCTTGCAGTTCACAGTCATGTGTCATGCATTCCTTACTTTACCATACTATGCATAAATGTTACATATTGCATATAACAGCTAAAACACATAGTTGCACAAAGTGCACATTTTAAATCTTTTAGTAATAGTCCACATAGAACAATTATCACATTTAAGTCTGAAAAACTTGGCTGGTATGCTTTATATATACTTAACCTTTACTGTTTACGCTTTTCTAAACGTATTTCATATACTTCTTGTCGGTTTGCTACTCCAAGCTCTATCTGTTAATATTGAACCTATATATCATTATAGGATCATAATATGTTCTATAACATTTTTCATACATAAATCATAAATACTAGACCAATAGTCTCTTACATAGGTTAATAACACATCCTAACTCATTAGCGACCTTTTTACATAACCCTTAAGACATAACACATCATTAACTCATATCTTAATATCTACCACATTGATCATCTTTATCAATTTATGGCTTAAAATACACATCTCAATCATTTAATATTAACCATCTCATTTTGGTTTGAAAAGAATTTATTTTATTTTATTTTATTTTCTACTGCTCACGGCTGGGGCCACAGATTTATACTGAAACCGCGGCTGTGGCCAAATTTGGTTGAGAGGATATGGTTGGGGCCACGGATTTGTACTGAAATCATGACTGCAACCTGATTTGGCTGAGAAGATCTAGTTGGGACTAGAGTTTGAAGGCAAAAATTTGGCCTAGGCCAGATTTTTCTGAATTTTTTTCCTTCCAATTTTGATGTTATTTTTTGCCATAAACCATATTCCTCTATTCCAACACATGATTTAACATGCCTAACATGTGTTTGACTTGCATGAGCCTTCAAAATATTTAAAAGTTTTCAAATGGTTCGATTTTTCCATAAGTTTTGTTTTAGGCGTCAGCGTACGTTTTTAAATGTTTAAAACTCACGCGTACGTTTTTAAATGTTTAAAACTCTCATTTATCACCATAGACCCCAAATGATTTCCAAATCAACTCTAACACATGTATTTTCATAAAACTTAGCTATTAAGCTTCTTTTAACCTTCATTTACATGAAATAAATCACCCTTTGGTGGGATTTTTGCCAAGTTTCCAAAACTTAACACTTGAACCCTCTTTAAATTCTCAACTCCACACATCAAATACATTAACACTTGTTTAAATAACAACTTTGTATGCTTGTGTAACTTCTACATGCATCTTCCAAAATACTTTATAGATTATGATTTGAGTTATAAACAAATCATAGCCTAATATGACAATTTTCTTAAACAAGTCACACTTTCGGACCATTAATGAACTAATGATGCTATCTAGCTAGAAATTTCACATGCTTTAAACGTGTTCATCCTTTCCAACTAGGTTTTCATCAAAACCACCAACATAAAACACATGATTCTCCATAAATCATGATTTCTATCTTTGAAAACATGCATGAATAGTATATCACATTTGTTCTACCAAACTTGAGCTTAGAGTTTTATCATTTATCAATCTCATAGCACATAGACTCCCATAAATCACATAAACTTTACTTCTAATCATGTATTCTTGCATGGCTACACATAAACTTCTATTTAAACATATAAACGTAAAGTTTTGTGACTTAGACATGGTTATACCTTCTTGTAGCTCTTTTCCTTTGAGCTTTGAACCTTGCTAGTGAAGGATTCTTCACTTTGATGGTTAGTTCTTCTTCCTTTGAACACTTTTTCCTTGAAATTTCTCAAGCTTTAGCAAAACTCTAGCCTTTCTTACTTTCCTCTCTTATGAACTCTCACTTTAGCAACTTAAAAGAGGAAGTATGAGATAATACACTTGATACTTATAAATTATATACATATATGTATTATATCTAATGCTCCAATACTTAACCATCTTTGGTTAAGTTAACTTATGCATGGTTAGGGTCACTTAGGACATTTCTCTTCAATAATTGATGGCATAATAGACATTTCTCACCAAAAGGATATCATGATCATTCTTTTTATTTCCAAGGATAGCATGGTCATTAGCCACAAAATCTAGATAATTTTTATTCTCATTAAATCATAACTTGCTCATTTTTGCTCCAATTCAAGTTCTTTTTGATCAAAATTTATTTCATTAGGCTTGAATTTTATTCCTCATTGAAATTATCCATAATTGGCTTGTCCCAAAGCACTTGTCACATTTTCAAATATTAATTTCATTAATTAATAATAATAATCACAACATTTTTCCAAATTACATAACATTACTTTCTTAATTTTTCTATGAACCACCTTCAGTTCCCCAATCAATTAATTTCACTTTTTGACATCTCAATATAGTCGATTTGCTCAATTGTCCATAAACTGATTCCTCGAGAAGCGAACCTCGGCCAGATTTCCAAAATCCATCATCATTTAACCTTTTAAGCTTATAATACTTCCATTACGACTTTACGCCCCTTTACATATTTCTTAACACACATAATGCCAATTCTGAACATACATGCAATCTATGTTCCTTCTACTCATTCTCGAGAGTATTACATTCTGTATCTACACATCGTATAAACGATTAACTTCTTTCAATCCATAATTATCATTTTCTTCATATCTTCAAAACATTTAAAGATCATTAACTTTATTATTCTTTTAATACATAATAGGTTAAACTGTTCCTTCTTTTCTATGCATACTTTGTCATGCCTTACCTTGCCATTCTCATACCCTCGCATCTCTAGGCCTATTCATTAAACTCTCTGTTAATATTCATAACTAAAGCATCAATTTAATTATGCTTTCCTCATTTTCTTCTTTTTTAACTTTTCTTTCTTTATTAGATCAAATACATACATATACACATATTCATACATTCAAGCTATTACCTGTGAACATATCATAATGTCTTACACTAATTCCTTTCAAATCACCGTATTGTAGGTATTACAGTCTATCCTTCGTCTTTAATCCATTCTATCACTTTTTAATCTATCAAATTTAAATATGTTATAATTTCATCATCCGCTACATCACTAAAGCACTTCAAATTGATAACTGGTCCTTTTACGTTCTATAAACCCTTATTTACATCAAGAGTCCTTCACTACCAATTCAACCACTTAGGTTATCTTTAACACATTGTTTAAATAATAAATATATTTAATCACTCTTACTACTTTTTTGTCCTTTATAACTAGGTTTCAACTACTAACATTTACTTAATTATCCAAGATTCTTATTTATAAATCTTGTCATAATCTGGGATGTCACAATAGTCAAGAGTATGGAAGTAATAGAGCACCTAGCTGACCTCGAAGTATTGGAACAACTAAGCACTATGCTCAAAGAAGTGTTAGACATTGATCAGGAAACTTCTTAGTTGACGCCCATCATCAATTTCTTGAGAAATGATGTCTTACCCGAAGATAAACTGCAAGCTCAGAAGATCATATACAATTCCATAAATTAATACATGATCAGCGATCAACTCTACAAGAAGTCTTACCTATCTCTCTTGCTGCTTTGCGTGGGTCCTTACAAAGCAGATTACATACTTCGAGAAGTGCACGAAGTCTTTGTCATGTAAGATCCTTCGACAAGGTTACTATTAGCCAACAATATTACAAAACACTAAGGACTTTGTCAAGAAATGTCTCAAATGTCAGAGCTTTGCATCGGTGTCGAGGCAACCTCCTGAAGAGCTCATGCAAATTCTCTTCTTGATCCCTTTTGCCGTGTGAGGAATCAACTTCTTAGATCTTCTTCCATAAGGAAAAGGGCAAGTCAAATTCATAGTAGTAGCAATTGATTACTTGACTAAGTGGATGGAAGCTAAGCCTTTAGCTCGTATAACTGAAGAAGCTTGCCTTCAATTCTTCAAAGAACAAGTAGTATATTGCTTTAGCATCCTAATCATCCTTGTTTCGGATAATGAGACTCAATTTATGGGAAGAAAGTTTAAAATTTTCCTTCAACAATTAAACGTACAACACTGTCGAACTTCTGTGGTCCATCCTCAAGCCAACAGTCAGGTTGAAGTTAAAATTGAATCCTAATAAATGGGATTAAGAAAAGACTCGAGGAAGCTAAGGGGAAGTGGCTCGAAGAGCTCTTGCATATATGGGCTTATCGAACCACTCCCCGTACCATAATAGGGGAAACTCCTTTCAAATTATCCTATGGAACAAAAGCTTTAATACCTGTTGATATCAGAGTTCCATCTTCAAGGGTCCTGAATTTTGAGGAAGTACTCAATAATAATGGTTTTTGGGAAAACAGACTTGTTGGAGGAATGTAGAGATGCAGCAGTACTTAAGCTTGTAATGTATCAATAAAGGACTACTAGACACTACAACAAGAAGGTTAAAAATAGAACCTTCAAAGTGGGAGACATGGTCCTTCGGCAAGCCGAAGCGTCAACACCTTAGGAAACATGCAAATTGATGCCAACTTGGGAATGTCCATATAAAGTTGTTAAAGTAGTGAGGTCGGGCACTTATAAGCTTCAGTCAATGGATGGCCAAGACATATCCAACATTTGGCATGCAGTTCGGCTTTAGAAGTATTTCCAGTAATTCCTTATACATATTTTACTTTGTCTTTGAGGTTGTTTTCAACCAATAATGTCACTTCTTCGATATTAATGAAATTACAATTATGTTAAATCATTATTTTCTGTCTTGATTTATTACATTTAGTATATTTCTTAGCCTTACCTTCAGTTTTATTAGATAAGGTTAAGGGGGCAGGGAAGTTCTCAGTGTTGCCTTAATAACAAACCGAATACACAATCATACAACAAAATTAAGTAAAGAGAATAAGGTGAACAAACAAGACAAACAAGATATATAAAACAAGCAAGTTATTTAAATTTTTATATTTTCATTTAATATTTTTTTTTTACAATAGGTAGTCAAGGTCAAAGACCTATTATAGATTCCTATCTCTTTGGCTAAGAATGTACTATAGAGTTTTATCTCCTTAGCTAGATATTTACTCTTCAGATTGTTTAAGGTTATTAATGGGATCTCCGGTCTTCGGCAATGCATCGATTAATGGTTTTGGTTCTCTCAAATCTTCCTTGAAGGGAAGAGTTCATAGAATCCAAGTCCTGCCTCTTTCAATTCTCTATGAAAGGGAAAAGCTAAAAGAGGAGTATGCTCCTTCAGAAGCTCATCATTGGATGTAGAGGGAGAACTGAACTGATTCAAAAAGCTTAATGAAAGAGACAAAATGTCTCGTCTTAATGTTTAGATGGACATATCCTACCCCTTCAAAAGCCCAGGATTAAGAGCAATTAGAGGGACCCCTCCCCCTGCGTGAAGAGCAATGAGGGAGGACGCCCCCTGCATGAAGATCAATTAGGGAACACAAGTGGCACCATCATTATACTAAAAATGAGTAGTATCTCCCATATCATATTCTCTCCCATCACTTAAATATATAGTTATAACTCTACCAACAGTGAAGCCATGAAACTTGAGGATGCAGATGAGTGATCATTGTCGATTTTCATAGGTTTTTTTTTTCTATTTTTGAAAATGTTACAACCAGTCACTAGTTCTACTTCTATTTATAATGTGCTTTGGAAGGGTGAAACATAGAGATCCAAGGAGTCACGACATTTATCTCTCCCCTAGAGAAGGAAACAGTTGCCATCCGAAGATAACCAGTTGAGATTCACCAGATTGATTGCCTCAATTATCGTTCCCAGATAATCGATTGGGATTCTATAGATTGACTCTCTTGATTAATGTCTCTTTTAAAAGGACCCTAATTGGGTCTCTCTTAAAAGTTTTTGCTTGGGCCCGATCATTTTATGGAGTATTTATGGGGAAATTGGATACCTGACAGGCCTATGTGGCACTTTCCAAGCCCAATTCTAATAATGGAATACTTAGTCTAAATTCAGAATAGTTAGGTAATTTTCCCTTTGGTTCGATAACCTTGAAATCTGATGATTGGTTTTTATAACTATTTATTTAATACTTTCGACCTTGATAATTAGTGAATTATTTAGCATTTTATTTAGTTTTTACTGTGTTTTAATCTTGTTTAGGTTTTATACATTGCTTATATATGGTTTTATGTATTTTACAATAATTGGAATAAGGGTTATGAGGATCAAAGCTTAGAGTTGCCAGATTTTGATGTTCTGTGTACCATTAACATTGCAGCCACTTCAGGCCCATTTTAAACATTGATCCGGATAGCATCTCTCAATTCCTCCAACATAAAAGTTGTGGATCTACTTCTCAGATTTTTAAAACATCTTGAATCATCCTAATCGAAGGTCCAATGAGAGAGTTATGCAGAAAACACTAAAGGATGCTGTAGCAGTCAAAAGATGAAGACATGGTAGCACTACTACAATGCCCTATACCACCATTGCAGTGGTCAAGCCCATTGATTTTAGCCCTTAAAAGGCCAAATGTTGCCCATTTTTCAATATCTCTCATTCTCGTCTTTCGGAGGCGGCTAGAGGTGATTTGGGAGGCCAAAAATGATGAGATTCACTTTCCATGGAGGCTAGGACTAGAGACTAACATCATTTTGGAAGCTATAGATTAAAGATTTAGGGCTTGAGGATTGGGTGATATCTAGTTTCTCTCTATAATGTTTTCAATTTCATTTGTTTTCATTGATGTTGGTTCATTTTTGAAACTTGGATGACTATTGATCCATGGATGTAATATCTATGCATTCTAGTTAATCCATAACATGTTTGATTCATTGTGATTGGTGTTTTGCCATCATTTAGCTATGTATATCTTGTATGCTTGTTGGATGAAGTATTATTTAATTGCTGTGGTTTATGTATGGAATCTTTGATTGTGTTGGGTATCCGTTATGTAGTTTAAATTGAATATCTCTTTTAGTTGGTTGTTGCATTTGTGAGTTCTTTAAAAGAAGAATTTCATTATGCATACAAAGTGTTCGACAAAATGTCCAAGTGAAGTTTGTTTTGTATGTTGCATATCTTTGTGCTTCGTTGGCTTAGGCTTGTGGTCTTTTGGTTGGCATCATATGAGTTAGCTTATCATGTTAAGTTCTTCATGTTTAATTGTGTTGGCCAAGTGATTAGTTTAGTAACCTATATAAAATTTGAAAATGGATTATAGACTTTAGACTTGAATGTGATAACATGTGTTATGCTACTTGTTCTTCGGAGTGAATTCATACTTTGTGTGTAGGATAGACATATACATATACGCCATGTGTAACCAAGTGAGAATCTATTCTTTAAATCATTGCTTTGTCAGTTCTCATATACATATAATGAATTGCTTAGCTTGGGTTGTTCTTGTCTAAATTATGTCAAATGTGATAGGTTTAGATGAGATTTGTTTGTATGTCCTTCAAAAGAGACATATAAATGCTTTGTGTTTTCAATCGACAAGTCATCATGAACATAAGATCAAATAGGGAGAGATAGGAGTTTGGAATAATGTTTTGAGAAAAAATGCAGTTGTAGGTTCCTTTATCTTTACTACTTTAATAGTTTAAATGCCAATTTGCCTGTTTCAATTTTTCTTGCTTAATTCAATCAACCGTTTAACTAAGATTGGCTTGTTATGCTCAGTAATTGGAAAACATTATAAGTAATTCCTCCCGGGATTGACTTTTCTTATTACTTTATTACTTGTTGTAATATCCTGAATATTTAAAAAACATATAAATATGATATTAAATGACTAAAGTTAGTTGAAAATAATTTCGAGGACGAAATTCTGATAAGGATGAAAGAATGTAATATCCTGAATATTTATAGAACTTATAAATATGATATTAAATGACTAAAGTTAGTTGTAAGTTAATTTTGAGGTCGAAATTCCTGTAAGTTAGGGTGAATGTAATATTCCAAATATTTCAAATATGACCTGACAAAATCTAATTAAGATTGTCAATTCAAAACCTAGAGAACGATTACTCGAGTATACCTTGAGCTATCTAAAAGAATATATACGACTCAAAAATGCGATCATATACGACTGTAGGATAAAACATTTAACCTAAACTATATGTTACGTGATTAGTAAAACTTGAATTGAGCTTTTAAATGTGTTATGTGATTATTTATGTGTAAGATTTTGTGTTTTGGTTGACGTAGTTAACATTAACACTTAATAAAATCAAGAAGTTAATTTAAAGCAAAAACCTAAATTAAAAAAAATAGTTAAAACTTAAATCCTAACCCTAGGATTAGACCCTAGGAAATAACCTAGGCTCTCAAAGAGAATGGTTACATCAAATTGACATTCCGTTTCAAGAGTCATCATTCTCACGCTTTGAAAACACATAATAGTCAATAAAAGATTTTTTTTCTCGAAAAACGAGTAAAAATACTATTCACGAGGACATATTTTTTATTCATTTGACTATTTCTTTCATTTGTAGGACTTCTTACAATTCACAACATAGTGTTAATGTGAGGTTTGAATGTCTGGAAACCAATAATTTTTTTTGAAAAAAAGACGAAAATGACACGATTTACGAGAAAATATTTGTCGTCTTTTTAACAATTCTTTTCGACGTTTTGACATTTTACATTTCACAATATAGTATTTATATAGAGAATAGATACCAGGGAGTCACTGATATTTTACTAAAAATAAAACGTAAAATGCTCTTCAAATGAAAATACTTTCCATTTTTGAACGTTCCGTCGAAGTATATTGTGTTTGTATGCAACACCGGCTCGTAATAAGCAATAAAAGATTGTCTCAAATAGAAAAAGATAAAAATAAATATTGTTTTCGAATTTTTGATTGTTTAACCATATTATGAGAAAATGTCGTCAAAAATATTATTCATCAAAAAACGTGCTAAGTCTGTTGAACTTCTGACTTTACGAAATAGTGTTTATACGGAACAAAACTCTGTAATATCAAGTTTTTAATCCGTAAAATTCAATTAAACCGGAAGACTTAGAAATGAATTAGAATTAGTTAAAGATGAACTAATTTCGGTTGAGATGTAACTAAGTTAGATATAACTGGATTATGAACCTAACTAGGAACTAAACCTAGTTACAAACTAACTTAGCTTATTAATCTAACTAAATGTTTTTCTAATCTAGTTGAAATAAAACTAAGTTAGATGACATTTAGTTGATATGAAATTAGGTTAGATGAAACCTAGTTGGAATCGAACCAAGTTAGATGTAATTAGGTTACATTCTAACCAAACTAAAAGGTAGTTAAACTAAACCCTAACTAGAACCTAATTATACTTACTTTGATTAAGGCTAATCGAACTTAAGATTAACTGAAGATAAATGTTAAACTAATTGGTGAATTAATTACTTAATTGATCAATCATGTTCCTAACTTTATTCTTAATTAAACTAAGCATGAAATAAGCTTAATTAAGGTCCTCTAATCACTCCAAAACCGTTCGCCCTTTGAGAAGAAAAAGCCAAATTGATTACTCCTTGCTTTATGAAAATAGTAGGTTTGATCTTGACCCTTGACCCGGTTAATGATGATGCCATCAAAGAGTGATGATTCTATGAAGTTAATGCCATTTAATGACCTAAAAATCCATCGCATTAGGTGGTGAAATGTGATGATTAAATTAGATACTTGTTATCCATAATTACAATTCATACCCCGATAAAATGCTAGTTCATACCCCGGTTAAATGCAAGTACCTCCTACCCTTGAAAGTCTATAAATAAAGAGTTATGTTCATTCATTACTTGCTAATTCTCAAAGCTTAAACTCATGTATCAAAGCTATACACAATAATACGAGTTCTAGTGAGTTCTAATCAAAGGAAGTGCAAATAAATAGTTAAAGCTTGCACTTCAAGAGGTAAAACCTTAGTTATTATTATGTTCGATTATTTTTAGTTAATAGCTCAAGAACGCGAGTCGTAGCCATGTACGATTGTCGTTCTCCGTGTTCTGTATGTGTTCTTGAGCATTTCTTCATTTTGTAGTAGTTATAATGTAGAATTTTATTTCATAATTTAAAGCTCAAGAACGTACGTTGTAGCCATGTATGATTGTCGTTATCTGTGTTCTTTGTGTGTTCTTGAGCAATAATTATAAATTGTTATAATCAAATAAACAAGCTGTTATAATGGCCAAATTTTATCAATTATAAAGTGTCATAATCACATATGTTAGCGGCTCTAATGTTCAAATTATTTCAAATATGAAATACAAAAGTTCAAGAATATAAGTCGTTGCCATGTATAATTTTTTGTTCTCCGCATTCTTCAGATGTTCTTGAGTAAAAGTCATGAATCTTTCTATGAGAAAGTTTATGATTTATTATTTTTATATAATGAAGTGTTATTGAGTCTTATAACATGTTATCTTAAGAAAATAAAGCTAGCGGTACCATGTTTCATATGGTTAACCCTAAAAATGTTGTTCAAAACATGCTCACTGACTGTTTTGGCTAAACTCCGAAGACTTAAAATCAGAATCAACCTTATCAATATAAAGAAAATTTTTAGATCATGAAATTATAAGCAATATGGACTTAAGAATTACTCAAAAATGTGTTTGTATGATAAAGTTATGGCAGTTACCGAAAGAGTGGTATAAGTTGAAAATTTTAAGGGACCCTTGGGTCCAAGCACTGAAAAAGGTGATTTTGAGTTATCCAATTTTTCTAATAATTCCATTAATGAAAATAGTCTTGTTAAGCTATCCTAAGACTTATTCAAAAGTAAAATTGGGTAAAATAATATTCGGGGATGTGTAACCATTTTTGTAGGCGTTTAACGATTTCTCAAGAAACCCTAAAAAGATTTCAAGGTAAGTCTTCTAACTCTTGCTATATGCTACTTGTGTAGTATTGTTAAAATGATAAATGGGTTGTGTAATTTCATGTTGTTATGTGATAGATATTATGTAATTTAATTATGTCATCAAAGAGTGATGATTCTATGAAGTTAATGCCATTTAATGGCCTTAAAATCCAGCACATTAGGTGGTGAAATGTGATGATTAAACTAGATACTTGTTATCCACAATTACACTTCATACCCCGATAAAATGCTAGTTCATACCCCGGTTAAATGCAAGTACCTCTTACCCTTGAAAGTCTATAAATAAAGAGCTATGTTCATTCATTACTTGCTAATTCTCAAAGCTTAAACTCTTGTATCAAGCTACACACAATAATAAGAGTGAGTTCTAGTGAGTTCTAATCAAAGGAAGTGTAAAGAAATAGTTAAAGCTTGCACTTCAAGAGGTAAAACCTTAGTTATTATTATGTTCGGTTATTTTTAGTTCAAAGCTCAAGAACGTGAGTCGTAGCCATGTACAATTGTCGTTCTCTGTGTTCTGAACGTGTTCTTGAGCATTTCTTCATTTTGTAGTAGTTATAATGTCAAATTTCGTTTCATAATTCAAAGCTCAAGAACGTACGTTGTAGCCATGTATGATTGTCGTTCTCTGTGTTCTTCGTGTGTTCTTGAGAAATAATTATAAATTGTTATAATCAAGTGAACAACCCGTTATAATGACAAAATTTTATCAATTATAAAGTGTCATAATCACATATGAAAGCAGTTATATTGTTCAAATTATTTCAAGTATGAAATACAAAAGTTCAAGAACATAAGTCGTTGCCATGTATATTTTTTCGTTCTCCACATTCTTCCAGTGTTCTTGAGCAAATGTCATGAATCTTTCTATGAGAAGGTTTATGATTTATTATTTTTATGTTATGAAGGGTTATTGAGTCTTATAACATGTTATCTTAAGAAAATAAAGCTAGCGGTACCGTGTTTCATATGGTTAACCCTAAAAATGTTGTTCAAAACATGCTCACTGACTGTTTTGGCTAAACTCCGAAGATTTAAAATCAGAATCAGCCTTATCAATATCGAGAAAAATTTTAGATCATGAAATTCTAAGCAATATGGACTTAAGAATTACTCAAAAATGTGTTCGTATGATAAAGTTATGGCAGTTACCGAAAAAGTGGTATAAGTTGAAAAATTTAAGGGACCCTCGGGTCCAAGCACTGAAAAAGGTGATTTTGAGTTATCCAATTTTTCTAATAATTCCATTAATGAAAATAGTCTTGTTAAGCTATCCCAAGACTTATTCAAAAGTAAAATTGGGTAAACTAATATTCGGGGACGTGTAACCATTTTTGTAGGCGTTTAACGATTTCTCAAGAAACCCTAAAAAGATTTCAAGGTAAGTCTTCTAACTCTTGCTATATGCTACTTGTGTAGTATTGTTAAAATGATGAATGAGTTGTGTAATTTCATGTTGCTATGTGATAGATATTATGTAATTTAATGATGTCATCAAAGAGTGATGATTCTATGAAGTTAATGCCATTTAATGGCCTTAAAATCCAGTGCATTATGTGGTGAAATGTGATGATTAAATTAGATACTTGTTATCCACAATTACACTTCATACCCCGATAAAATGCTAGTTCATACCCCGGTTAAATACAAGTACCTCTTACCCTTGAAAGTCTATAAATAAAGAGCTATATTCATTCATTACTTGCTAATTCTCAAAGCTTAAAGTCTTGTATCAAAGCTATACACAATAATAAGAGTGAGTTCTAGTGAAAGGAAGTGCAAAAAAATAGTTAAAGTTTGCACTTCAAGAGGTAAAACCTTAGTTATTATTATGTTTGGTTATTTTTAGTTCAAAGCTCAAGAACACGAGTCGTAGCCAGGTACAATTGTCAGTCTCTGTGTTCTGAACGTGTTCTTGAGCATTTCTTCATTTTGTAGTAGTTATAATGTCAAATTTCATTTCATAATTCAAAGCTCAAGAACGTACGTTGTAGCCATGTATGATTGTCATTCTCTGTGTTCTTCGTGTGTTCTTGAGTAATAATTATAAATTGTTACAATCAAGTAAACAAGCCGTTATAGTGACAAAATTTTATCAATTATAAAGTGTCAGAATCACATACGAAAGCAGTTATAATGTTCAAATTATTTCAAGTATGAAAGACAAAAGTTTAAGAACATAAGTCATTACCATGTATAATTTTTCGTTCTCCACATTTTTCAGGTATTCTTGAGCAAAAGTCATGAATCTTTCTATGAGAAGGCTTATGATTTATTATTTTTATATAATGAAGTGTTATTGAGTCTTATAACATGATATCTTAAGAAAATAAAGCTAGCGGTACCATGTTTCATATGGTTAACCCTAAAAATGTTGTTCAAAACATGCTCACTGACTGTTTTGGCTAAACTCCGAATACTGAAAATCAGAATCAGCCTTATCAATATAAAGAAAATTTTTAAATCATGAAATTCTAAGCAATATGGACTTAAGAATTACTCAAAAATGTGTTTGTATGATAAAGTTATGACAGTTACCGAAAAAGTGGTATAAGTTTAAAATTTTAAGGGACCCTCGGGTCCAAGCACTGAAAAAGGTGATTTTGAGTTATCCAATTTTTCTAATAATACCAATAATGAAAATAGTCTTGTTAAGTTATCCTAAGACTTATTCAAAAGTAAAATTGGGTAAACTAATATTTGGGGTCGTGTAACCATTTTTGTAGGCGTTTAACGATCTCTCAAGAAACCCTAAAAAGATTTCAAGGCAAGTCTTCTAACTCTTGCTATATGCTACTTGTGTAGTATTGTGAAAATGATAAATGAGTTGTCTAATTTCATGTTGTTATGTGATAGATATTATGTAATTTAATTATGTCATCAAAGAGTGATGATTCTATGAAGTTAATGCCATTTAATGGCCTTAAAATCTAGCGCATTAGGTGGTGAAATGTGATGATTAAATTAGATACTTGTTATCCACAATTACACTTCATACCCCGATAAAATGCTTTTTCATACCCCGGTTAAATGCAAGTACCTCTTACCCTTGAAAGTCTATAAATAAAGAGCTATGTTCATTCATTACTTGCTAATTCTTAAAGCTTAAGCTCTTGTATCAAAGCTATACACAATAATAAGAGTGAGTTCTAATCAAAGGAAGTGCAAAGAAATAGTTAAAGCTAGCACTTTAAAAGGTAAAACCTTAGTTATTATGATGTTTGGTTATTTTTAGTTCAAAGCTCAAGAACGCGAGTCATAGCCATGTGCAATTGTCGTTCTCTGTGTTCTGAACGTGTTCTTTAGCATATCTTCATTTTGTAGTAGTTATAATGTCAAATTTAATTTTATAATTCAAAGCTCAAGAACGTACATTGTAGCCATGTATGATTATCGTTCTCTGTGTTCTTCGTGTGTTCTTGAGCAATAATTATAAATTGTTATAATCAAGTAAACAAGCCGTGATAATGACAAAATTTTATCAATTATAAAGTGTCATAATCACATTTGAAATTAGTTATAATGTTCAAATTATTTCAAATATGAAATACAAAAGTTCAAGAACATAAGTCGTTGCCATGTATAATTTTTCGTTCTCCACATTCTTCGGGTGTTCTTGAGCAAAAGTTATGAATCTTTCTATGAGAAGGTTTATGATTTATTATTTTTATGTTATGAAGTGTTATTGAGTCTTATAACATGTTATCTTAACAAAATAAAGCTAGCGGTACCATGTTTTATA
This sequence comes from Hedera helix, assembly GCA_947179155.2. Classification (NCBI taxonomy): domain Eukaryota; kingdom Viridiplantae; phylum Streptophyta; class Magnoliopsida; order Apiales; family Araliaceae; genus Hedera; species Hedera helix. The sequence goes on from OX359280.1 coordinate 14,713,193, forward strand.
TGGTTAACCCTAAAAATGTTGTTCAAAACATGTTCACTGACTGTTTTGGCTAAACTCCGAAGACTTAAAATCAGAATCAGCCTTATCAATATAAAGAAAAATTTTAGATCATGAAATTCTAAGCAATATGGACTTAAGAATTACTCAAAAATGTGTTCGTATGTTAAAAGTCATGGCAGTTACCAAAAAAGTGGTAAAAGTTTAAAATTTTAAGGGACCCTCGGGTCCAAGCACTGAAAAAAGGTGATTTTGAGTTATCCAATTTTTCTAATAATTCCATTAATGAAAATAGTCTAGTTAAGCTATCCTAAGACTTATTCAAAAGTAAAATTGGGTAAACTAATATTCGGGGACGTGTAACCACTTTTGTAGGCATTTAACGATATCCCAAGAAACCCTAAAACGGTTTCAAGGAAAGTCTTCTAACTCTTGCTATATACTACTTGTGTAGTATTGTTAAAATGATAAATGAGTTTTGTAATTTCATGTTGTTATGTGATAGATATTATGTGGAGTCTTTAACTAATATTTGCATGCCTTCTTATTGTTATGTGTTATGTTTACGAGTTATGAATATGATTTATACACTTTGTGTGTCAATGTGATATAAATTGTTGGAATGTGGGTTACATGCGATATTAAATAAAGAATTATGTTAAGTTAAGGCATGCTAAAGTTTATATAAAAGCATAAAATGCGTAAATGCTATCTGTTATACTTGTTGAGTCGTCGTGCTCTTTCTTGTGAATAAAACCTTATTTGTAGATTTAAATATGAACATTAAGAAGATTATGAACATATAGATGAACCGTGGATTAGGTTTTTATGCTTTATTTACTTGTATTAGTATAAATTCATAATGACTATTGTAATACGAATAAGCAAACCATGTATTTGTATGAATGAAAGTTGTAGATCATAAAATTCTAAGTAATTTAGACTTAAGAATCACTCAAAAATGTGTTCGGATGACAAAGTTATGGCAGTTACTGAAAAAAAGGTAAAAACTAAAAAATTAAAGGGACCCTTGGGTCTAAGCACTGAAAAAGGTGATTTTGAGTAAGTCAATTTTTCTAATAATTCCACTAATGAAAATAGTCTAGTTAAGTTATCCTAAGACTTATTCAAAAGTAAAATTGGGTAAACTAATGTTCGGGGATGCGTAACCCTTTTCGTAGGCGTTTAACGATTTCTCAAAAAACCCTAAAATGGTTTCAAGGCAAGTCTTTTAACTCTTGCTAAATGTTACTTGTGTAATATAGTTAAAATGATAAATGAGTTGTGTAATATCATGTTGCTATTTGATAGATGTTATCTGAAGTCTTTAACTGATATTTTGCAAGCCTTCTAACTATTATGTGTTATGTTTATGAGTTATGAACATGATTTATACACTTTGTGTATCAATGTGATATAAATTATTTGAATGTGAGTTGTATGTGATATTAAATGGAGAATTATGTTCAGTCAAGGCATGCTAAAGTTTATATGAAAGTATAAACTGCTTATGTACTATCTATCAGACTTGCTAAGTCGTCGTGTTCATTCTTGCGAATAAAACCTTATTTGCAGATTTAAAGATGAACGTTAAGAAAATCATGAATATAAAGATGATGTGTAGATTATGTTTTCATACTTTATTTACTTGTATTTGTATATAGTCATAATGACTGTTGTAATACAAACAAACAAACAAACTATGTAACTGAATATTATATGAATAATATCATGTTATTATCTTCAAAAGAGTGTTATGTCTTTAAATTTGATATAACATAGAATTGTTAAATATTAAAATAACGTTGATAAAGAACTATAAATCTAAATGAGGATATTGAAGAACATTGTGAGTGTTGTAAGAATTTGAGACAAAATCACCGATGAAGAAGGCAAATTCATCGTAAGATTCCTCGGTTCCAAGTACAAGTGTATTATTAATATTCTGAATTTTAGATAGATAGGGAATATCGATATAAAGGGATATCTCTATGCAGATATGTATTCAACTGAGGGTGTTGAATAATTTGGTATGTTCTGTAAGAAAAGGAATCTTGTCAAGGATAAAAATACAAACATTTATTGCAAGATTCTTCTATTTCAAGAACCGTCCTAATGATTTAATGCCGTGAGTTTTGGATATGTAAAGTTATAGAATATTTAAATCTTAAGGTTAAAATTGGACCGTTATATATGGTGTTATCCATTTATACGGATGAACTACAAGTTGATACTTGAATAAATAATGAGATCGAAATCAAGTTAAGATCTAAAGACTATGTAGAGAAAATTTTAATGTATAGTCTAAAATAGACTAATTCAACCAATATGATTATAGGATCATTGGTTAAGTTGGTAAATGTATGGAGTTTAATGCATAAGGTCCATCGTAGCGAGTGCGGGGATTTTGGGGCGTTACACTTGTTGACCGTGTATGCTTGCACGTTATTCATTCAAACAATTTTGAGATCGAAATTTAACTAATAAATAAAATATAAATAAACACTTCTGATTTCGACCAACAGAATCCCGGGTGCAAGTATTGGTTATATATGTGTGTGTGTGTGTGTGTGTGTATAAGCATTTTTGGTGTAAAAATAAAAGCAAAATTGATGGAAAAAGAGGGAGTAATTTGGCAGCTATGTGGGGCAACTCTTGGAGAGAATTGTTGCTCTTGCATTGCTTGTAAATTACTCTTTATCATAGTTTCTCAATAACTCCACCAACCCACACACCAACCTTAGTCATTATAAGTTGTTAATCCATCAAATAGTAAGCTTGATTAGGATCTTAGTTGAGTAGATGTTAGTTGATTAAGGTGACTAATGAAGTATTCCTAGACTTCTATAAATAGAGACCTTTACCAAGCTTTCCTAGAGTTTGTTCATTTGTGTGTATTTTCAAGTGGGAGGAGAGAGAGAGAGCTCTAGAGCTTTGAGAGAAAATCTAGAGAGTTTGTGAGCTTGTGAGAGATCACTAAGAGTGTGAGTAGAAAGGATCAAGGTGGAGTCATCTTCATTTGTGTCTTTGGGAGGAGGAGAAGAAGAACATCCAAAACTAAGATGTTGAAAAGTTTTCTTAATTTAAACCTTAGTCATTTTTATGGTTAATATTTGCAGTGTAATGCTTTGCGATGGTTGGTTGTGGGAGAAAATATTGTGAAAGGAAACCATGTTAAGTGATTTTGATGATCAAGATGAAATTTAATGGTTAAAACCTATTTTTAAAGGCTATTTGAGCTAAGTACTCAAGCATTGTGTAGATCCAGAGTTTATGTGGTCATTTGATCTGTTATATGTCCATGTATGCAAAGATGTGTAAGAATATGTATGTAAGCATGTTAATTGGTAATGTGGCGCCCCGAGATCCCCACCTTCCTTAATTATATCCGATTATCTCTGGTTAACATAACCATTAACTTTAACTCCATATTAACCGAAATCTCGTGCGTCAAAACTTAATCTTTAACCTTTATAACCTTTAGTTGACCGTAATGTGGTCCATTTTTTTTTAAAACTTTATCTTATTTAACTTACAATCATTACATGTCTCAGGATCTCAACATTCACTTATCCTTCACTAGAACTTAGGTCAAACATTATCAAATTATAACCTAGTCTATTACAATTTCTATAATCATATTTATTCATGATTCATATCACCTATAATTAAAATTTTGCCATGAACTATCAATACATGGCTCTGTTTAAATACCCGTTCTGTACCTGTTCTTGTTCATATATATACCCACATATATTCATCAATATCATACCTATTTCTGGTTACATATAACTGTAACATACATATACGAGTTTATTACATGCCAAACTTGTCTAACCATAATACATCCAACTATAACCTTTACATTTCCTAACTGGATAATTCATACATACATGCACATTCATTATTATGAATTTACAAATCATAAATCCCTTATTACTATTATGGTTTATATTTACATCCTTTTTGCATGGACATATCATATATACATGTAACAAATTGGCTTCTGGCTTTTCCATGTATTCACTTTCTTTACCTTAGCGTAACCGGCACCTCCGGCCTTCTTGTACCTTACCTGAAATGTTAGTTTATAGCAAGAATGAGCATAATGCTCAGCAAGTTAATCAGTTAACACTTTACATGTTCACAGTTTATGTCAACGTGTCATGCCTCTTTTACCTTAACATGCTATGCTTAATGTCACAAATTGCACATAACAACTAATCACGGAGTTGCACATAGTCCACATAGAACATCTATCACGTTTAAGTCTGAAGAACTTGCCTGATTAGCTTTTATTATACTTAACCTTATCCGTCTCGCTTGGCCTTGCTATCCTTCATTACGTTGGTTTACTACTTCGAGCGCCATCTGTAAACATTGCACTATATGCATCATTATAAGATCATAAACTCAATATAACTTTTCAAACTTAATCCATAATTACTTAACCATTCATCTCTAATCATTTCACATATGATGTATTATACCTTATGTAGGTTAATAATACATTCTAGTTTGCTTCCGACCTTTTATATAACCCTTAACATAATTTGGCTTAGCTTTAGGCATGTTATGTTATGCCATTTGTCATTCCATTATACCTTAACATCCTTTATTTTGATCATTCTTTATCTATTCAGGGCTTACATAACCTATTATTATCATTTCATATCAAAATATAGCTTTTTGGAAGCATAAAAAAATTTCAAAAACAGAGCAACTTCGCCCCGGCGCCGCCAGAGCTCGCTGGCCGCGAAATTGGCTCGGCCATAAACAGTACATTTGGCCCCAGCGCAATGTTTAGTACAAAACATGGCGCCGGGGCGCAGTGTTCAGAAACAAGATTATGATTTTTTCACTACCTTTGCCGATTTTTAACTCATTCATCTTACATCCAAATAAGCTCAAATTTGGACCACATCTAGACCTTACTACCTAGTATTTAAAAACAATACTACTTGACTCATTTGGTTTCTCAAAAATAGATATACACTAGCCCTTAGGATGACTGTTCAACACAATTCCAGACTTAGAATTTTATTCAACTTCAAAACCAATTTTTACCAACTTTGTGATTTTTGGCCATAAGCTTTAAAACTCAATTCTAACACTTGAAATAGTTCACTTAGGTCATAATTTACATGTCCCAACTTTTAAAATCACAAAATTTCGCACGAGGCGATATTTGCCGTTAAAATTCATTTAGGGTCGAAACGATCGATTTCGATCGTTCGAAACTCATTTTCATTCAAATTCTCATCCGTTGATTCCCAAATCAACCTAAACATGTGTAATAACATAAATTTAGGTAATTTAACTTTATTTCACCTTTAACTCTTCAAAATTGCCAAAAATCACCCTTAAGGTTGAATTTTCCATAAAATTTTCGAACTTTTCATTTTCAACACTTATACTATTCTTGGCCCCTTATTGCAATACTTGATACTAACTCATCATTTACCACATATAACACATATTTGACTTATATGGGCCTTCAAAATGTTTAAAACTTTTCATATGACTTTATTTTTCTAAAAGGTTCGTTTTGGTTGTCGACGAACGTTTTAAAACATTTAAAAAACTCTAATTGTCGTCATACGAACCGAATGTCTTCCAAATCATTTCAAACACATATATTAACATCAAACTTAATTATTTGGTCTCATTTGACATTTACTTACACAAAATGGCCAAAATTACACATTGACAACATTTTTGCTAACTTAGTTAATTTCCATTCTTAAACCAATTTCAATCTTTAAACTCTATGCTTCACATGCATAATTACATACACATATAACAACTTTAGGAAATCACAAAACTTCTATACGCATCTTCCAAAATACTTTACAGATTATTGCGTAGCCTATACACATAGTATAGCCTAATATTGTAAATTCTTCACATAAATCATACTTCTATACCATGAATGATTCTTTAAAACTATATAGCATGAATTTATGCATACTCCTTACATGTTCAACCTTCAAAACTAGGTTTTCATCAAATCTAACAACATATAACAAATGATCATGTCTTAAATCATGACTTCTAGCTTATAATCACACATGAATAGTCCATCAACTTTGTTGTACTACTAGAACACTTAGGGTTTCATAACAAATCACACACATAATATGTAAATCACATAATCAACATGTATTTTCCATAGATATATGCATGGCTACTCTTGTTCTTACATTTACACATTTGGATGCTAAGTTTTCAAAACAAAAACACTTTATACCTTCTTGAAGTTCTCTTCTTTATTGCTACAAAGCTTCCTAGAGTATGCGGAACATCTAAGAATTGTTTTGGAAAGGTTGAGAGAGGCAAAGTTGTATGCTAAGTTCTCAAAATGTGAATTTTGGTTGGAAAGGGTGCAATTTCTAGGGTACGTGATTGATCAACAAGGAATATTAGTAGATCCAGCCAAAGTGGAAGAAGTAATAAACTGGGAACAACCAAAGACACCAACAGAGGTACGAAGTTTTCTTGGATTGGCTAGACACTACAGAAGATTTATTAAAGATTTCTCAAAGTTGTCAGGACCTTTGACTAATTTGACGAGAAAAGCCGTGAAGTTTGTATGGACATATAAATGTGAAGAGAGTTTTTTAGAACTCAAGAAAAGGTTAAGTGAAGCACTTGTGTTGCCATCGCCTGATAATACGGGAGGATTTGTTGTTTACAGTAACGCATCTCACAAAAGACTTGGTTGTGTATTAAGCAGCACGGCAAAGTCATAGCATATGCATCAAGACAGCTGAAAGATTATGAGAAGAGGTATTTAACCCATGATTTGGAGTTAGCAGCAGTGGTATTTACATTGAAGATATGAAGGCATTATCTGTATGAAGAGAAGTGTTAGCTATACACAGACCACAAAAGTCTGAAGTATATTTTCACTCAGAAGGATTTGAATATGTGGCAAAGAAGATGGTTAGAGTTAATTAAAGACTATGATTGTGAGATCCTGTACCATCTAGGAAAATCAAATGTTGTGATTGATGCCTTAAGTAGGAAGGGTCGAGAAAGACTGAAAATGTTAACGATTCAAGAAGAGCTGATTAGAGAAATGGAAAAGATGGAACTCGAAGTAAGGTATCCGATGGAAACGGAAGAGAAGTTATATGCTATTGAAGCTCATCCAACATTATTGGATAGAGTGAGGGAAGCTTAAATGCAAGATAAAGAATGCAGTCAGATTAGGAACTGCATAGTTGACGGACAAGAGACAAAGTTCAAGATAGATGACAGTGGATTGCTAAGATTTGATGGGAGAGTTTGGGTGCCAATGGTATCTAAGTTAAAAGATGAGATTTTACAAGAAGTTCACAGTTCAAGGTATTCAGTTCATCCAAGAAGTACGAAAATGTATCAAGATCTTCGTCAACATTTTTGGTGGCCCAACATGAAGAAAGATGTGGCGTAATGTGTTAGTAAATGTCTGACTTGTCAAAGAGTTAAAGCAGAACATCAAAGGCCAAGCGGGTTATTGCACCCGTTGGAAATTCCATAATGGAAATGGGAACATGTCACAATGGACTTTTTCTTGGGACTCCCAACTACACAGAAATGCTATGACACGATATGGGTAATAGTGGATCGACTAATGAAGTCTGCACACTTCTTGCCGATCAAAATTAAGTTCAATTTAGATAAATTAACAAAACTATATGTGAAGGAAATTGTATCAAGGCATGGAGTTCCGGTATCGATTATTTCAGATCGAGATCTGCGATTCACGTCTAACTTTTGGAAGAGCTTCCAGAACGTATGGGCACACAGTTGAGGTTGAGCATAGCGTACCATCCTCAAACAGATGGTCAAAGTGAAAGAACGATCCAGACATTGGAAGATATGTTAAAAGCATGTGTGATGGACTTTAAGGGAATTTGGGACGACTATTTGTCGTTAGTCAAATTCGCGTATAACAATAGTTATCATGCAAGCATTGGTATGCCGCCTTATGAGGCGTTATATGGAAGAAAGTACAGAACACCTCTCTGTTGGGACGAGGTAGGAGATCGTAAATTATTAGGACCCAAAATAGTGCAACAAACTTCAAAAAATTGTCAAGGTGATAAGATCACGACTTATAGCAACACAAGATAGGAAAAAGAAATATGCCGACCTGCATCGACGGTAAAGAGAATTTGAAGTAGGGTCCCATGTGTTTTTGAAAGTATCTCCTTGGAAAGGGAAGATATGATTTGGAAAGAAGGGAAAGTTGAGTCCGAGATTTATTGAACCTTTTGAAGTATTGAGAAGAATATGTGAGGTAGCTTATGCTGTGGCATTACCTCCGAAATTAGAACACATTCATAATGTGTTTCATGTATCGGTACTGAGGCTGTATAAGCCGGATTACAAGCATGTGATTGAGTATGAGCCGATTCAAATTGAGAAAGACTTGACGTATGAAGAAACTCCGGTTCAAATCATAGACAAGAAGGAGCAAGTTTTAAGGAATAAAGTAATACCTTATGTAAAGGTAGTATGGAGAAACCACAATACCGAGGAAGCAACGTGGGAGTTAGAATAGAAAATGAAGAAAGAATATCCGAACTTATTCATGTAACCATGTAATGGTGATTCCAAGGACGAAATCCTTATAAGGAAGGGAAAATGTAATGGTATGCAAATTGTTAACATTGTAAATTAATAAGTTATTGATAGAATTTAAACATTTTAAAGTGTGACAAGTGTTTTGGGATAAGTCAACTATGGATTATTTGACATTAGAATAAAATTCAAGCCTAATGAAACAATTGTGAATCAAAAAGGACTTGAATTGGATTAAAATTGAGCAAGTTATGAATTTATAAGAATAAATTCTCTAGGATTTTGGACAATTGACCAAAGTGCCCTTAATAATTTGGGAAATGACCATGGTATCCTAAAATGGAGTAATGACTAAATTGTCCTTGGTTAGTCATGTGAAATGACTTAAATGTCTCTAACCAAGCATGAGTTAGACTAACCAAGGTGAGTTTTTTTTTGTGCTAAATCTAACCAAGGTGAGTTTTTTTTTTGTGCTAAATCTAACCAAGGTGAGTTAAGTTCTAGCAAAATATATACAACTTGTATATGTATATATTTTTTCAAGTATCAAGCCAAGTGATGTTCATTTCATTTCTAGGTTAGCTAGGTATTGAGAGTTTATAAGAAAGGAATAGAGAAAAGCTAGGGTTTGATAAAACTTTGTGAGATTTACAAGAAAAGTGATCAAAGGAAGAAAAAGTAGCCATCAAAGTGGAGAACCTAGCACTATCAAGCTTTGTAGCTAAAAGGAAAAGAGCACATAAAAGGTATAATGATGTTCAAGCCATAAAACATGGTGTTTATGAGTGTAAATGTTACTTTAAGTAAAGTCATACATGTATCTTTGGAAAATATGTGTTGATTATGTGATCTATGTACTTCATGTTGGATATATCATGAAACCCTAAGCTTTTATATGCTAAAACAAATGTGGTGCACTATTTATGTTTATATTTAAGGCTATAAAGCATGATTATGGGTTGATCATTTATTATATATTCATGGAAGTGATGAAAATATAGTTGAGGAGTTGAACATGTTGAATTCATGCATATTATTTTGCTAGATAGCAAGCTAAGTGTCTAGATGGTCTAAAAGTATGCACTGTAAAGGAAGAATTGCAATATTAGGCTATACATTGTACGTAAACCAAATTATAATCTGTAAAAGTGTTGTGGAGGGTGCATGTAGGAGTTACACAAGCATACAAAGTTGTTAAATGTGTTTATAGTAGTCGTCTATGTGATGCATGAGGTTCAAGATGTCGAGTAAGCTCAAGTTTGAAATTTGCTAAAAAGATAAACATGCAACCAATGTGTGATTTTTGGCCAATTTGTGTAATTGGAGGTCAAACGAGGCCAAACATCTAAGTTTGATATAAATGCACGTGTTAGAATCGAATTGGAAGTCGTTTGGTGTCTATGGCGATAAATGTCCATTTTTAACGCTTTAAAACGTTCGCCTACGTCCAAAACAAAATCTTTGGAAAAATAAGGCCAATTTATGATTTTAGATATTTTGAAGGCCCATGCAAGTCAAATACATTTTATGTGTGCTATGTTTATTGTTGGAACTCAGAAAATCAAATTAGGCCCAAAGATATAAGGGATTTTAGAAAGAATCTTTTTTTCCTGAGAAACCAGCACTGCGCCGAGGCGACCTTTTTTGTACTAGAGACTACGCCGGGGCGCAGTGCTGTTGTGAAAAGCTCACAGGGTGTAATCAGTGCGAGCCGGGACGCAGTCTGGCCGAGCCAATCTCGCAGCCAGCGCAGTTCCAAGAAGGAAAGATAGCGTTGGGGCGTCAAGTACTAAATTTTGAAAAATAAATTATTTTTGATCCAAAATGAAATATTTTGATATTAAATGATAGAAATATGTATGTAAATCATAATTTGATAAAAATAATCAATGTGTTACATGTTAAGGGTTATGTAGAGCTAAATGATAGCTTGTATAGCAAGTTATGGCATGCATATGTATATAACTAATGCATGAACCCATATTATGGTCATGTAGGTTATAAACGGGATAGTATTTTACCAGTTGAAAAAAAAGGAGATAAAGGCAAGTCTTCTAACTGAACTTCTATTTGTAGTTCATTAATTTTGAACTACTTCGAAAAGGTCGATGCCAATCTTAATTTTGGCTAAACACATATGATGACACATGTTGAAATAAAATGTTTATTGTTATGTGCTCTAATCCACATTCCTGTGGTGCAGATTCTATGATATGTTGTAACAAAACAACCCTGATAAAGGGGAGTAAAGTATAAACCGATATAATTTTATGGCGTTGTTGCGTCGATAGATGTTTATGTTGTGCATAGTATAAAAGTACGATGGACTGATCACCCAGAGTACACATCTAATTTGAACAGCAGTCTTATGACTACCTTGGGCAATATTAGTCTTTATGATTGGTATTGTTCTTAACGAGTTTTTGGTCTTGTAACCATACAACAAGCAAATTCCATGCTCCAAGTCCCTTATGTAAAGTTCATGTATAATTTCCATGTTCATATATTGAACCGATGTTGATATCAATCAGCCTATTGATACTGATCCAGTTTATTAAACATGATTCAGTCTTTTGATATTAACCCAGCTTATGCAAAATATTTCAGTTAATTGATATTGATTCAGTTGTCATGCATGATTTAGTTAAATCGAATATGATTTTTTATTCAGTATTTTGAAATATCATGTCATCATTTACTTATGTACTTGTTGAGCTATTTTATGCTCACTCTTATTTTAAACATGATATTTCAGCTAAACCTGAGCAGGCCGAGGGGTCGGGTATAGACAAGGGCAAAGGAAAAGTCAGCAAATAATAGATGTATTGTAATAGTCATGAAAATATTATATTATCTTTTGTAATATGTCAGGTACGAATGTGTATGTATAAAGGTATGTAGAACCTGGGATAGTTATGTATGAATGTAAATTAAGTTTTATTATTTTATTCAAAATGGATGAATGTGATGGCAGGGTAGAACAGTAACGTGAACACCGAACCCGTGGTTCAAGGGACCTGAATTTGGGGGCGTCACAGAGGATGCTATTAGACTGAGGTTTTTCCCATTCACATTAAGAGATAAAGCCAATAGCTAGTTACATTAATTGCCTGCAGGGTTGATTACAACGTGGAATGATTTGGCACAAAAGTTCCTTGCCAAATTCTTTCCACCAGCAAAGACGGCGAAGATGTGGAACGATATAACTTTTTTCGTTTAGCATGATTCTGAGTCGTTATACGAAGCTTGGGAGAGATTCAAAAACTTCCTACGGAGATGTCCCCATCATGAGATCTCCAAGTGGTTGCAACTCCAAACGTTTTACAATGGTTTATTCAGTCAAGTAAAGACAAACATAGATGCAATAGCTGGTGGAGCATTGATGGGCAAGAACTGTGATGAACCATACAACCTTCTTGAAAATATGGCAGCAAATAACTATCAATGGCCTACAGCTAGAACCCATCAGCTAAGAGCAGCGGGTATTCATGAGGTGGACGTTGTGATAGCTTTTTCGACACAAGTGATAGCACATCTTTCTACCCTTTCAAAGAAAATTAATGTTATGGGAATGCAGAAGGTTCAGATGGAGACAGTTTATGAGCTTTATGCAGGGAATCACTCGACAGAGCAATGTGCAATTAGTTCTGAATTCGTGCAGTTTATTACAAATCAAAATAAGCAGCAGTAGTATGGCAACAATACAAACAATTATAATTCGGGGTGGAGGACCAAATTATTTTTTTCTTAGAGCAACGATCACTCATATCCTCAAGCTCAAGCTCCAAGGCATTCATACCCACCCAGATTTCAAAACCAGCAACATCAACAACCCGATAAGTTATCACAAATGGAGGATCTGTTAACACGGATGGCAACTCAGTTTGAAGTGACAACAAAAAATCAATCAGCTTAGATAAGGAATCTTGAGAATTAGATGGGTTAGATAGCTGGTGCTTTAAACGACCGACCTCAAGGTTCTCTACTAAGTGATATTGAGAAGAATCCTAGGAAAGATGGTAATGATTGTAAGGTGATTACCTCAAGGAGTGGGATATAATTATTTGAAATAGTTAAGGAAAACTAAAAGCAACCACAAGAAGATGATTGCAAAGTTGAACAAAAGCCAAGTGAAGACAAGGATATTACGAAGGAAAAGGTGAAGACCATGGAAAAATCTAAAGGTGTCAAGTCGAATTCCTATGTAATGTCCCAAACATTTAAAATATGATCTGACAATATCAAATTAAGGTTGTCAATTCAAAACCTAAGAACTATTGCTTGAGCATACCTTGAGATATCTTAAAGAATATATACGACTCAAAAATACGATCGTATACGACTGTAGGTTAAAAATTTTAACCTAAACTATGTGTTATGTGAATAGTAAAACTTGATTTGAGCTTTTAAACGTGTTATGTGAATTATCTAAGTGTAGGATTTTGGGTTTTGGTTTGAATAGTTAACATTAACACTTCTTAAAAATCAAAAGTTAATTTAGGGCAAAAACCTAAATTGGAAAAAAATTAAACCCTAACCCTAGAATCTAAATCCTAGGAAATAACCTAGGCCCTTGAGAAAAACGTGAAGGTCAAATTGACATTTCGTTTCAAGATTCAGCCTTCCTATACTTTGAAAACACGTAACAGTCAATAAAAGTTTTCTCTCTCGAAAAACGTGTAAAATTACTATTCATGAGGAAACGTTTGACTGCTTCTTTCATCTATAGGACTTCTCGTATTTCATAACATAATGTTAATATGCAGTTTAGATGTCAGAGAATAAATAATTTTTTTGGGAAAAAGAAGAAAACGTCACGATTTACGAAAAAACGTTTGTCGTCTTTTTGAATGTTCTTTTCAACATTTTGAATTTTACATTTTACGATATAGTATTTATACAGGGAATAGATACCAGGGAGCCGCTGATATTTTTCAAAAAATAAAACATGAAACGCTCTTCAAATGGAAACCTTTTCCATTTTTGAACGTATGCAACACCGATGCGTAATAATCAATAAAAGATTTTCTTGAAAAGCGTGTCAAGAATAAGACAAAATAGGAAACAGACGAAAAATGTTTTTTCAACTTTTTGGTCGTCTAACCATTTTTTGAGAAATGGTCACCAAAAATACTATTCATCAAAAAATATGCCAAGTCTTTTGGACTTTTCACTTCACAAAATAGTGTTTATACGGAACAAAACTCAGTGATATCAAAATTTTAAATCAGTAGAAGTTAACCATTTAGTTGTTATCAGACTGTTATATAATTAAACTGCTAATTCATCCGTGTTGTTTTCTTCAAACGCAACATGAGATAGGTTAACATAAAATTTGAATAATCAAATTTATGAGATTAATACCTAATTATATTATTCAATCATAATTTGTGCCTAAAATGAAAGAAATTTATCTATCGCATAGCCTAGTAGGTGTATTTGGGAAAACTACATGGAATATTATCCGAGATTAATTTAAGAAAAACTTTAAGGGTCAGACGAGACATTATATTAATACTGTATGATGTATTTTATGAATAAAATATGTATAACTAATTAAAACTAATATTACTAATGCAAAATATTTTAAAATAATCGCACGCGATTTATCCGATATATCAAAAATGGAAGAAGGAGTGGGTAAGAGTGTGGTTGGCACACGTTGACATACTAGCACACTCTAGGTACGAAAAGACTAAAATGCCCTTGGTCTTTTAAACTAATGACCAAACTACGCCGACCATTGGTTTTTCTATAAATAGGAAGCTAACCTCTTCATTATTGTAATATTCCGAACTTCCGAGAGAGTTGTAATCCGACTTTATGTGAATAAATAAAGCTTGAATTACATCTTATATGTGTTATGGAATCTTCGTTATTGTTTATTTATGTGTTTTGGTTCAAGTATCCAGCCTTAGCACGAAAAAGGAACATAAAAGTGTTTTTTTTCAAAAAATCTAAAAAGAAGATAAAACCTAACCCTAAACCCTAAGGTCTAAACCCGAGGAAATCTAACCTAAGCCCCCGAGTGAAACGTGTACGTCGAAATGACATTCTGGTTCAATATTCAACCTTCCCACGATTTGAAAACACGTAACAGTCAATAAAAGTTTTTCTCGAAAAACGTGTAAAAGCACTATTCACGAGGTGACGTTTTTCATTCGTTTGACTGTTTCTTTCATCTGTAGGACTTCTTACTTTTCACAACATAGTGATAATATGAGGTTTAGATGTCAAAGAATCAATAAAATTTTCTAGGGAAAAAGACGATAAAAGACATGATTTACGAGAAAACGTTTGTCGTCTTGTTGAACGTTCTTTTCAACGTTTGAAATTTTTTCATTTCACGATATAGCATTTATACGGGGAATAGATACCAGGGAGCCACTGATATTTTTTCCAAAATAAAACGTAAAACGCTCTTCAAACGAAAGCGCTTTCTATTTTTGAACGTTTCGTTGAAGAATATTGTGTTTGTTTTAAACCACCGATGCATAATATGCAATAAAAGTTTTTTAAAGAAAACCTAATTTTAGGGTTTGAGAAAACCTAACCCTAAGGGTTGAACCCTAAGGGTTGAACCCTAAGGGTTACAAACCTTAGAAAGCACTATTCATAAATACGAAAAGAATACGAGAATTATACGAAAATAATACGAGAATTGTACGAGTATAATACAAAAATTATACGGTATAAATACGGAAAGTCAATCGATGAATAGTGAAAGTCAACAAAAGTGGCTAGGAAAGTTAACTAACCTACCCTTGATCAAGCTTGGTAAAAGACCTTGACTACCCCTCATTTAAATGGTTATTTCACCAACCAAACAAGGCCTTATACTATTCCTTTGGTAGGCTTGATCTTGGCCATTGATTTGGGAGATGATGATGTCATGAAACATGATCATTGCAAGCATTAAATGGACTTAATGGAGCATGTTGGCCGGCCATTTCAAGGTGTCTAAGAGTGGTGCACTTCATCTTAGCTTATCAAGGAAGCTTTGTAACAAAGACCCTTTTGCCCTAGCTTTGGTTGGCCTATAAATAGCAAGCAATATTCACCCATTCTATCATTCATTTTCAAGCTCAAAAATCAAGTATCAAAGCTATACATATATTGAGAGAGAGTTCTAGTGAGTTACTATCTTGGATATTGCAAATAAATAGTTAAAGCTTGCAAACACCAAAGGTACAATCCTTTATAGTTTTTATGTACGATTTTTCTTTCGTCTTAAAATTTCAAAAGCTCAAGAACGCGAGTCGTAGCCATGTACGATTGTCGTTCTCCGTGTTCTTCACGTGTTCTTGAGCCTTTCTACTTTTTGTAGTAGTTATAATGTCGAATTTCAATTCATAGTTTAAAGCTTAATGAATATACGTAGTGGTCATGAACGGTTCATCCGTTCTCCGCGTTTGCGTATGTTCTTGAGCATTTTTATAAATTATTTTAATCAATTATGCAAGCCGTTATAATGACCATTTTTTGTCAATTATAAAGTGTTATAATTATTTATGTAAGCAGTTATAATGCTCAAATTATTTCAAGTACAAAAACCAAAAGCTCAAGAACATAGTCGTTACCATGTACGGTTTAACCGTTCTTCGTGTTCTTCGTGTGTTCTTGAGCAAAAGTCATGAATCTTTCTATGAGAAGGTTTGTGATTTGTTATTTTTAAGTTATAAAGTGATATTGAGTCTTACACCATGATTTCTTAAAGAGTTAAAGCAAGCGGTACCATGTTTCACATGGTTAACCCTAAAAATATTGTTCAAAGTAAACATACTGACCTTTCTGCTAACTTTACGAAATTTTAAAGTCATAATCTGCCCTAGTAACCTAAATTAAAGTTGTATATCATGAAATTCTAAGCAATTTAGACTCAAAAATCACTTTAAAATATTTTCGGATGACAAAGTTATGGCAGTTACCGGAAAGGACGTCGAAGCTGAAAATTTTAAGGGGCATTCGGGTGGAAGCACTAAATTTTGAGTTTTTGAGTTAGCCAAATTTTCTAAAAATTCCACCAATGAAAATAGTCTAGTTTAGTGATCAAAACACGTGTAGAACGAAAAAATTTGATGAACTAACATTCGGTACGCGAAACCCTTTGTATAGGCGCTTTAAACGATTACCAGGAAACCCTAGATTGTGCTAAAGGCAAGTTTTCTATCCTTAAACTTTGTTTACTTGCTTTCTATGTGATTTATACATTTTGTGTATGCAACGTGTTATAAATCTTTGATATGAGAGTTATTGCTTCTTGTTTCGGCATAACTTGCAAAATGAAATGATTATTCGTGATAAATTCGAATCATGCTTTATTATATCAAACCAAGTCGTCTTGGGGCGATCCTGACATGTGAAGTAAACTGAGATGAACAAATATGTATTACTGTTCTTGATCTGTCCAGTGTATTGTATGTTATGCATAACATAGGATGTCGTTAGGTTGATCCCCTCTCTATATCCACTATAAAAGGTTTTAAGTCGAAAGACAAAGAACAGTTCAAGGTCTAACCACCACTCAGTTTTGCTATGTTAAAACATTTGTAAATATCAATTTGTTATTCCATGAGTCCTTACAATCCTTATCAGTGTGAGTTTACTTATATGTTATGTGTTTAAGACTTGCTGAGCATTTTAGCTCACCCTTGCATACAAACCTAATGTGCAGACAAACCCGAGAGCTCCGGTTCGAAGAAGAAAGGAAAGAAGAAATGCGTAGACTAGTTTACTGCTTTCCTTAACTGTTCTTAACTGTAGTCATAATGACATTTTGTAATAAGAACAAGTTCAACACATGTAACCGAATATTATATAAATATTATCAAGTTTTATCACATTCTCTTGTTACGTCTTTACTTTGATTAAACTTAGAATTGTTAAAACTTGACATAGTATTAATAATGATCTATTTATCTGGATGAGGA
Source organism: Hedera helix (assembly GCA_947179155.2). Taxonomy (NCBI): domain Eukaryota; kingdom Viridiplantae; phylum Streptophyta; class Magnoliopsida; order Apiales; family Araliaceae; genus Hedera; species Hedera helix. The sequence continues at coordinate 14,730,691 of OX359280.1, forward strand.
TCGGTAAATAACTTGTGAGTGTTGTACATCCGAGACAGAACTAAGCAATGTTGACTAGTCAAATCCATCGTTAAGGTTCCTCGGACCCAGGTAAAACTCGTTATTACTATTCTGAATGTCGGATAAGTAGGATTATTAATATGAAGAGATATCACTATAACCAAATACTTTTCGAATGAGGGTTTTAACTATTTGGGTAATGTTATGTACGGAAAGAGAATTTTGCACCGGACAAAGATACAACCATTTGTCACGGATAAAGATGCAAACATTTATCACGGGTGAAGATGCAAACATTCACCGTGAGATTCTCTGTTCCCAAGAGCCGTCCTAATGATTTAATGCCGTGAATGTTGGTAAATATAAAGTTACAGAATATCTAAATATTAAGGATAAAATGTTATGTTTGAGTATTAGGTCTCTTATATTGATTACAAGGACTTGATATAAAATAATGAAAGATCTTTGGGAATTAAGATGAGAACTTTGTTTGAGAATAAAGGAAATCATCTATAAACCTATTGATTTAGCATTTATAGTGAGCACCAAGTCATCTATAGTAAGTATAGTGATTTGGGGGCGTCACAATTATTGTCAATAATTTTCAAAGAAAAATTCCTATAATCAAGATATTGCAAAGAAATAGTTAAAGCTTGCAATAATAAAAGGTACGATTCTTAATCGGTATTATGCTTAAATTTTTATTTTATCGATGAGGCTCAAGAACATAAGTCGTAGCCATGTACGATTTTTCATTTTCTGTGTTCCTTATGACTTGAGCAAGTTGTTGTTATGTCAATTTCATTTTATAGTTAGAAATAAAAGCTCAAGAACGCATATCGTATCCATGTACGATTGTCGTTCTCTATGTTCTTCATGTGTGCTTGAGCAATAATTAAAAATTGTGATAATGAAATAAACAAGTCGTTATAATGACCAAATTTTGTCAATTATAAAGTGTTATAATCACATATGTAAGCAGTTATAATGCTCAAATTATTTCAAGTATAAAATCCAAAAGCTCAAGAACATAATTCGTTACCATGTACGATTTTTCGTTTTTCGTGTGTTCTTGAGCAAAAGTCATAATTTTCTACATAAGTAGGTTTATGATTTTGTAATTTAGTGTTATAAAGTTCTGAAACATGATGGCCTAGAAAATTCATGCTTGTGGCACCATGATTTAGCAAGCTAAACCAAAAATGATTAAACTTAGTTCTTCGTGTTCATCAATTCGTTCTTCGTGTTCTTGAGAAAAATTCATAAATTGTACATAAGTAGGTTTATGATCTTGTCATTTTTATGTTATGAAGTGTTAGAACTTATTATCTTAGCAAATTAATGTTTGAGGTATTATGTTTTACCAATTGGATCAAAGAAAGATAAGTCTAATATACTCGTAGACTATTTTTTGCAAATTTTTGAAAATATAAATTCCAAATCTGCCTTTAGCAACCCAAAGTAACGTTGTAGATCAAGAAATTCTAAGCAATTTAGACTCAAGAATCACCTCAAATTATTTTCGTATGACAAAGTTATGAGCATCGCAGTATAAGAGGTCGAAGCTGAAATTTTTTATGGACCATTCGGATTTTTAGACTTAAAAATGACTTTTTGAGTGAGCCAACTTTCCAATTAATTCCACCTATGGAAATAGCATAGTTAATTTATTCTAAGACTTATTAAAAATAAAATATTGATAAACTAACATTCGGGGTCGCGTAAATCTTTTTGTAGGCGTTTAACGATTTCCGGGGAAACCCTAAAACAGTTTCACGGCAAACTCTAAACCTTTATGCGTTATTTGAGCAACTCTTCTAACTCTTGCTATTTGCTACTTGTGTAGTATTGTTAAAATGATAAATGAGATGTGTAATGTCACGTTCTTATGTGATAGATGTTATATGAAGTCTTTAACTGATGTTTGCAAGCCTTCTAACTGTTATGTGTTATGTTTACGAGCTATGAACATGATTTATACACTTTGTGTGTCAATGTGATATAAATAGTTAGAATGTGAGTGATATGTGATATTAAATAGAAAATTATGTTCAGTCAATGCATGTTAAAGTTTATATAAAAGCATAAACTGCGTATGTGCTATCTGTTAGACTTGCTGAGCCGTCGTGCTCATTCTTACGAATAAAACCTTATTTGCAGATTAAAGATGAACGTTAAGAAGATCATGAACGTAAAGACGAACCGTAGATTAGGTTTTCATGTTTATTAGTTGTGTTTGTATAAGTCATAATGATTGTTGTAATACGAACAAACAAACATGTAACCGAATATTAAATGAATGATATAAATTATTATCATCATAATGTTGTTATGTCTTTAAATTTGATATAATGTAGAATTGTTAAGCATTAAAATAATGTTGATAATGATCTATTTATCTAGATGATGATCGGTAAATAACTTGTGAGTGTTGTACATCCGAGACAGGACTAATAGATGTTGACTGGTCAAATCCATTATTAAGTTCCTCAGACCCAGGTATAACTCATTATTACTATTCTGAATGTCAGATAACCAGGATTATTGATATGAAGAGATATCACTATAACCAAATATGTTTCGAGTTAGGGTTTTAACTAGTAGGGTAATGTTCTGTATGGAAAAAGAATTTTGCACAAGACAAAGATACAACCATTTGTCATGGATAAAGATGCAAACATTTATCACGGGTAAAGATAAGTCGTAGCCATGTATGATTTTTCATTCTTCGTATTCCTTATGACTTGAGCAAGTCGTTGTTATGTCAATTTCATTTTATAGTTAGAAATAAAAGCTCAAGAACGCATGTCGTAGTCATGTACGATGGTCATTCTCCGTGTTCTTCATATGTTCTTGAGCAATAATTATAAATTATGATAATCAAGTGAACAAGTCATTATAATGACCAAATTTTGTCAATTATAAAGTGTTATAATCACATATGTAAGTAGTTATAATGCTAAAATTATTTCAAGTATAAAATCCAAAAGCTCGAGAACATAAGTATTTACCATGTACGATTTTTTGTTCTTCGTGTGTTCTTTAGCAAAAGTCATAATTTTCTACATAAGTAGGTTTATGATTTTGTAATTTAGTGTTATAAAGTTCTGAAACCTCGGATCCGGTTCAACACGAGTACAACATTTTCCTTATCTTTCGTGAATTTTAACAATATTATAATTGCTAAATAATCATTTATTTACAATTATATAACATCTCCTTCTATTCCAGAATCGAAATCTTTATACATTCCTAGTATGTCTCAATATCATACATGATACGACATTCTATTACAATCAATTTGAGTATTTAATACTCATATAACATACCAACTAAGTCTTATGCTACAGAATCATTTACCTGTCCAATTCGGACTGATATCTACAATAGATATTTAGATCTTCAATGGAAGTAATATATTTTCCTGTTCCTTGTTCTTTATCGAGAACTTCAGGTAACTAGCCTTATCTGAAAATGTTGGTTTAGGCAAGAGTGAGCACGACGGCTCAGCAAGTTCAACAGCTACACATAACACATTACATGCTTCACATAAAATTTACAATTTATACTAACATCATGTTTTTCATGCATTTCAGTTTATGACATACTGCTCATGCATATCATGCCTCGCATTTAATCTATGCTTCATGTCTAACCTCTATCATGACATATAGTTCAATGCAGAACAATTGTCTTAAATCAACTACCGCATATCAACAGTTCAAATCAACTTATTGCACAAAGGCACATTAAAACATCTTTGCACATAACCACGTATGAGCACATCTCAGTTTAATAACAAACTTATAATTCATGCACATAATACAACACGTTCTGAAAAACTTGCCTGGACTTGTATAACCAGCTTACGTTAATATTTCACGTTCCTTGCACCACCTTTTATACATGGATGCTCTCCTTCCTCTTGACTTGATCTTGGATTGTGACTCTCTTTTGTCCATTCTCTAGCAAATTTGCTTGGTGGATCATCAATCTCATAAGAGTAACTCTCTATATCTCTCAAGAAGCTCTCCCTTTTTCTCTCTAGAAAATGCTACAAATGACTAACCAACCTCACCAATAAATGGAACACTTCTATTTATAGCACAATGTTAATCCTTCATTAACCTCCTAATCAACTAGTGTTGGTGAAATTAGGAGCTTAAACTAGATTACTATTGCAGGGAATGACTACCATGAATGACCATTGGTGTGACATCCATCAAGGTTGCTTGTAAGCAACTTTTGGAGTGTAATTGAAGCCATAGGAAGTCCACACTCAACATTTCCATGTGGGGCCCCCTCAAAATTCGGGATTTGCAATTTATTACACCAATTTGGCTTTATTTTTATGTCCTATATCATTATATAAGTATCCATATATATATACACCAATATATGTATACATATTCACCTATACTTGTACATTGGGCTCCACTTTGGACCTTAGAATTAAATTATATTGAGCTCATTTATTTAATTTGGTTGGGCTCAATTTAATTGTTACATTGGGCTAACATTAAATACCCTATGTTACATTTAATTAAAACAAGCATTGGGCTTAGTTAATTATTACATAAATCAATGTTCAAATTAAATTATATAGACTACTAGGTTAATTAATTTAACTTAGTTTAATACATCAATTGGACTTATAATATAATCCAATTAGACTTACTTTTAATTATCCTACCACATTGGGTTACATAATTAACTCACCCATAGTTAATTCTCAACACTACCTTCTTTCCTCTATCAATTAACCAATGTTTGGTTAATTCTCTCTCTTATCTACCAACTAGGGTTATTCAATTAACCATACATTAGTTAATTCTCTACACTCAATCAATACTTGAAAAATATTCTCCCAACACATTGACCATCATTTGACTTTAATGTGTTTGGGCTACATGGATTACTTTGTATTGGGCTCTCTTATTTAATTACTTGGGCTACCCAACACAACTCACATATCATATATAACTTGGGCTTGGTAATTATTTTAATTGGACTTCCACACCGTGATATACCATACTTTCCAATATTATTTAATTGGACTTATATTAATTACCTCTTGGACTATATCATAACTTAACATTTGGGCTTATTATTTAATTACCCACCTTCATGCAAGTATTCCCATATTGGGCTTGTATTAAATCCATTAATGGACTCTATATGACAACTAAATAATTAAGTTAATTACTTAATTAATTATCTTCTTAATATTGTCATTCTAGGCAATATTCCACTTCTCTACTTGCTAATCTTAGCTTTAATTCATGACTCATATAATTAATTCAATTAATTATATTACATGACTTTCCTTTTTAAGTCATACTTAAACTAATTAATTTATTAGTTTTATTGAGTATTTAATTTACTTCACACATCATCTTGTTTGACTAGCAAACTCAACTCTAGGTATATATATATATATTCACCTTCACTTCTCAATTGAAATTATTTCCTTAATAAATTCCCTACATACATCAATACAATATTCTCACATTTAATTTCTAACAAATAAATTATGTTAAAAAAATGTTTACCCATTTTCTACACATCTTACTTCTCAAATTCTAGGTTTTAAACCTGAACCTTTAATAAAATTAATTAAGATATTATTTAAAATCTTAGAAATATCTGGGATATTACATTCACCCTTTCTTATAAGAATTTCATCCCCGAAATTTCATCATACTCATTTCTAACAAATTTTCATCTCTGAATATATATCTTCACTCATCACATTCTATGACTACCCTTTTCTAGGAAGTTCATACTTCTAAACTCATAATTCCAGAACAATGGAATATATTATAGAAGAATAAATTGAAAATCAATATCTTACAGAAGAATAAATTGAAAATCAAAATATTCATTAAAACTTTCATACTATGCTGAGGGATCATCAAGATCGTGAACATCTGAAAGGAATTAACTGAATTTCGAATAAATAGTATTTATCCCTGTAAATACTTATAAACAAAGTGTTTATCAATCACAAAGACTGAAAACATTCCATAGGTGTACGCTAGGTGATCAGCCTATTGTACCATACGTCGTGCAGAACGTCTTAGTTGGGCGCCAGTCGGAGCTATATGCCAACAAAATATATCTGCTTTAGCTGACAGAATATATTTGTTTTTGCACTTGTTCACCTCAGACTTACTACAAAATTCCGTTCCAAAATAATTTGGATTGGATAATAAAACTTGAGTCAATTCTGACCAAAAGTGTCCAGTTAAAATAAATGACAAAGACTCCCATCATTGAACTGTTCGTATATTACGATTCAAAAATTCATTTCAGATTAGTAAAATAACTAAAATTCATTTATAGGACTTCATGATACCGCATCATCTTGACAGTACGTTGAGGATTCCGTCATTAATTCATGACTTCATGATACCGCACATCTTGACAGTACGTTGAGGATTCCGTCCTTTTCATCCCCACACCATGGCTTTAATGGCGTGTGATGATTTTATAAATACATTTTGATATTTTCAAATCAATTTGTCTAGCTGAAACAATTAGCATAGACTATTCTTTAAACGTTTTAAAATACTGAAAATCATTTTATGACTTTGTCATAATACATCATACCATAGTGGGCTTTAAACATCCAACACTAGGTTACTCTGCATTGATGACTCCATCGTTTATCATCTCTGCACTAAATGCATTAATGATTTCTAAAATACATTTGTCTTTTCAAAAGCACAAAAGTGCGAATTTAGCACGATTTTAAGAATTTCAAAGTCTAGCATAGCTAGAAGATTTGGAATGTCCTAAAACCTCAAAATACCTCAAATTTCTCCTCCGCATTCTTTTCCAGCTTAATAACTATATCTGGTAAAGCTCTAGTCTTACTACTTAACTCTACCCATACTTATTGTTCATCAAACTTACCACACATTAGGAGTTCAGGTACTCGCCACAATCATATGGGTCGAAGAACTTATCCTAGTCAGACCAAAATCGTTCATTCGCTGAGGGGTTCCACCATACGATTATGAGTCACGAACTTACCATCAGTATGAGTTTTAAGAACACGTACTTATCTTAATATTCTCTACATATCCAATATATTATGAGAAAAGAATCACCTTCTCACCATATATACATCGAATAGCATGACATCAGGTTCAAATCGATTATCACTATAGGAAGCTAAGTGGTTGTCAAACCAAACGCAATCTCCTGCCCATACAAGAAATTGGTCAACTCGGCCACTAATCAATATAGAAAGTTAAGCGGTCGTTAAACCAAGAACAAATCCTCTGCCCATACAAAGAACTGTTAAACTCGACTACTATATTAATATAGGAAGCTAAGTGGTTCTAAAACCAAGCACAAATCCATACAAGGAATCGTACAACTCAGCCACTAATATGAGTTCTCAATTAAAAACCCACAAACCTTCTAATTTTCTTAACTGAATACGAATTCTCTCCATTCATATTTTAGCACATCTGTCTCATTACGAGTTCATTTCTCTAGATCATTTTATGACCTTATTAGCATTTTCTTTATGCTTCTCAAAATCTTATCATAAGATATTTTCTATCATTTCTTCAAATTAGGTACAACATGACCTTTTTCATCTCTCTTATATCTTCTTAAATCCATCTTTGGATAATCTTCTATATATGAATTTTCCAAATTCATCTTTTATAACTTAAACTCTTCCGGAGTTTATTCATTTATCATTTTACTTATCTTCTACACGGTTATAGCCTAAGGTACTCTTACCTAAGGTTTTTAACCTATCAGCTCTGATACCAACTTGTGACGACCCCGAATCCGGGTTTCTCAAACCTCAGATCCGGTTTAACACGAGTACAACCTTTTCCTTATCTTTCGTGAATTTTAACAATATTATAATTGCTAAATAATCATTTATTTACAATTATATAACATCTCCTTCTATTCCAGAATCGAAATCTTTATACATTCCTAGTATGTCTCAATATCATACATGATACGACATTCTATTACAATCAATTTGAGTATTTAATACTCATATAACATACCAACTAAGTCTTATGCTACAGAATCATTTACCTGTCCAATTCGGACTGATATCTACAATAGATATTTAGATCTTCAATGGAAGTAATATATTTTCCTGTTCCTTGTTCTTTATCGAGAACTTCAGGTAACTAGCCTTATCTGAAAATGTTGGTTTAGGCAAGAGTGAGCACGACGGCTCAGCAAGTTCAACAGCTACACATAACACATTACATGCTTCACATAAAATTTACAATTTATACTAACATCATGTTTTTCATGCATTTCAGTTTATGACATACTGCTCATGCATATCATGCCTCGCATTTAATCTATGCTTCATGTCTAACCTCTATCATGACATATAGTTCAATGCAGAACAATTGTCTTAAATCAACTACCGCATATCAACAGTTCAAATCAACTTATTGCACAAAGGCACATTAAAACATCTTTGCACATAACCACGTATGAGCACATCTCAGTTTAATAACAAACTTATAATTCATGCACATAATACAACACGTTCTGAAAAACTTGCCTGGACTTGTATAACCAGCTTACGTTAATCTTTCACGTTCCTTGCACCACCTTTTATACATGGATGCTCTCCTTCCTCTTGACTTGATCTTGGATTGTGACTCTCTTTTGTCCATTCTCTAGCAAATTTGCTTGGTGGATCATCAATCTCATAAGAGTAACTCTCTATATCTCTCAAGAAGCTCTCCCTTTTTCTCTCTAGAAAATGCTACAAATGACTAACCAACCTCACCAATAAATGGAACACTTCTATTTATAGCACAATGTTAATCCTTCATTAACCTCCTAATCAACTAGTGTTGGTGAAATTAGGAGCTTAAACTAGATTACTATTGCAGGGAATGACTACCATGAATGACCATTGGTGTGACATCCATCAAGGTTGCTTGTAAGCAACTTTTGGAGTGTAATTGAAGCCATAGGAAGTCCACACTCAACATTTCCATGTGGGGCCCCCTCAAAATTCGGGATTTGCAATTTATTACACCAATTTGGCTTTATTTTTATGTCCTATATCATTATATAAGTATCCATATATATATACACCAATATATGTATACATATTCACCTATACTTGTACATTGGGCTCCACTTTGGACCTTAGAATTAAATTATATTGAGCTCATTTATTTAATTTGGTTGGGCTCAATTTAATTGTTACATTGGGCTAACATTAAATACCCTATGTTACATTTAATTAAAACAAGCATTGGGCTTAGTTAATTATTACATAAATCAATGTTCAAATTAAATTATATAGACTACTAGGTTAATTAATTTAACTTAGTTTAATACATCAATTGGACTTATAATATAATCCAATTAGACTTACTTTTAATTATCCTACCACATTGGGTTACATAATTAACTCACCCATAGTTAATTCTCAACACTACCTTCTTTCCTCTATCAATTAACCAATGTTTGGTTAATTCTCTCTCTTATCTACCAACTAGGGTTATTCAATTAACCATACATTAGTTAATTCTCTACACTCAATCAATACTTGAAAAATATTCTCCCAACACATTGACCATCATTTGACTTTAATGTGTTTGGGCTACATGGATTACTTTGTATTGGGCTCTCTTATTTAATTACTTGGGCTACCCAACACAACTCACATATCATATATAACTTGGGCTTGGTAATTATTTTAATTGGACTTCCACACCGTGATATACCATACTTTCCAATATTATTTAATTGGACTTATATTAATTACCTCTTGGACTATATCATAACTTAACATTTGGGCTTATTATTTAATTACCCACCTTCATGCAAGTATTCCCATATTGGGCTTGTATTAAATCCATTAATGGACTCTATATGACAACTAAATAATTAAGTTAATTACTTAATTAATTATCTTCTTAATATTGTCATTCTAGGCAATATTCCACTTCTCTACTTGCTAATCTTAGCTTTAATTCATGACTCATATAATTAATTCAATTAATTATATTACATGACTTTCCTTTTTAATCCATACTTAAACTAATTAATTTATTAGTTTTATTGAGTATTTAATTTACTTCACACATCATCTTGTTTGACTAGCAAACTCAACTCTAGGTATATATATATATATATATTCACCTTCACTTCTCAATTGAATTTATTTCCTTAATAAATTCCCTACATACATCAATACAATATTCTCACATTTAATTTCTAACAAATAAATTATGTTAAAAAAAAATGTTTACCCATTTTCTACACATCTTACTTCTCAAATTCTAGGTTTTAAACCTGAACCTTTAATAAAATCAATTAAGATATTATTTAAAATCTTGGAAATATCTGGGATATTACAGTGGATATTGGAACATGTAAAGTTATAGAATATTTAAATCTTAAGGTTAAAATTAGACCATTATATATGGTGTTATCCATTTATACGGATGAACTACAAGTTGATACTTGTATAAATAATGGGAGCAAGATCAAGTTAAGATCCAGAAACTAAGTTAAGGATTTTTTTTTTTTAATGTATAGTCTAAAATAGACTAATTCAACCAATATGATTATGGGATCATTGGTTAAGTTGGTAGACATATGGAGTTTAATACACAAGGTCCACCGCAGCTAAAATGAGGGGATTTTGGGGGCGTTACAGTTGGTATCAGAGCAGTGGATTTTAGCTCTAAGGTAACAAGTACCTTAGGATATAATCTGATGGATTAAGAATAAATGGACTTGTGAAGAGTCTGTAGACAATTAAAAAATATGCATAAACCTTAATAAAACTTAATGCATAATATATTTTGTGAGAGAAACGTACTGAATAAAGATAAACTCTTTACGAGAATATCTGAAGATAAATGGACTTTTAATGAGTTCTCAAAGTAAGCAATAAGATAAAAATAAATCTTATTTATTTTTGTGTGAAACTGTTTCATAAAAATGAAATGGTGTGTTTGGCATTATGTGTAATTGTACCTAAGAAAGGAAATGAGTAAACTCGCAGAGAGATGTTAATGAGAAATTCATTTGGAGATAGTAAAAATTTATTTGGAGATTGTAAGAATTAAGCTTATAATGAGTTGAAAATGATGAAAATTGAAGAAAAGTACATTTGGATTTCAATTGAAAACTCATATTAGCAAAACTGAGTAGAACGACTCTCTTTTATGGGAAAAAGTTTAATATGCTTTAGAGAACCGATCTAACTACATTGTTGGTATGAATGATTCATGGTCAGTGTTCTCAAAGCGAGTTACACATTGAATGAGATCATTTGAGGATAGTGTTAATGAGACGAAAAACTGATTCATTAGTTATTGGGTAGAGAAAACACTCACTTTGCTATATGGATAAGTAAATTGAAATTTTGTGTGAAACTAATTCTTTGCATATATTATGAGAAAGTGATTATTTTCTCATATGTATATTAATTACTTATTAGTTGTTACGTCAAAACGAATAGTTTAAAAATTATTTGTATGTTAGTTACTGAGCAAAAGAACCCTTGTTATGGGCTTGGGCTATGATATGTTAGTCGAACCAACTTGTGAGATGCGGCTAGAATTTGTCTATTCAGTGTGATGTTGATGAATCAATGTGCACTGAGACATTTCAATCCCGTGTTGATGAGAAGGGGAACTAATTTATTTGTTTGTACTTGGTTTAATACAACTAATCAGTTTACTATATTACTATATATTTGCAAAACTTGTATTATGGTTAGAGAATAATGGAAAAGATAGAGGATTAACGGTATTTCAAAATCTTCTAGCTATGCTAGATCTTCATGATTATATTTGCACTTGAGTGCCTTTAAAAATAATTGTTCACTAGTTGAACTGAAAAATTTTGTTAGCTATATTTATTCTAATTTTTTCAAGCTAGATAAAGTTAAATTTAATGAATTTTATCATGAACACATAGTCAAATGTGGTGGTTATGTCAGAGGTCATCAACGCACCGTTGTAAGATGTGGGTATGATAAAGTCATAAAATTGATTTTCAAAATAAGTTTTTTAGCTATGTTATTCTTATGTCTATGCTAAGTGTTTTGGCTAGATGGATTTAATGTGAAGAATAAAAAAATATAATAATAATTTATTCATCAACACCTCATTTAACTTGCTGTGATATGATAGATGATGAAATCATTAACGCAATCATGATGCGTCTATGATAAAGTCATAAAATTGTTTTTCAAAAGTTTAAATGGTTTAAATATGAGTCAATGCCAATTGTTTCGGCTAGACACCTTTGGTTATGATAAAGAAACGGAAGTATGATTCCAGTAGACGCACCGCGTCTTTAAAGATAATATGGTATAACAGACTGATCACCTGAAGTACAATGAAAGGGTGTTCTCAATCTGAATTGATTGTTGCACAAAGCATAGTGTTCTCAATATTAATTGATTGCTACACAAGAATAAGTGTTTTTTAGTCCTGGTGACAGTTAAACAATTGTGGGTTATATAGCATTCATAGTCTTTGAAAAAGTTCAATGTCTTGATTGACCGCTATATAAGTTAGAAGAATCCTAAATAAAGGAAGAATTAGACTGAATGTTGAGTTTGATAATAGGTTTAAAACCTATAGGTATGAAAGAAAAAGTGTAGAGATAAGTGAACGTTGTTGACCTAATCAAGGTATTATGGGTAAAATATGGATTTAGAAAATTCATATTGAAGAGTAAATTGAAAATAATCTCGAGGATGAAATTGTTATAAGGAGGAGAGATTGTAATATCCTGAATATTTATAGACCTTATAAATATGCTGTTAAATGACTAAAGTTAATTGTAAAGTTAATTTCAAGGCCAAAATTCTTGTAAGTTGGGTTGAATGTAATATCCTAAGCATTTAAAATATTATCTGACAAGATCAAATTAAGGTTGTCAATTCAAAACCTAAGAACGATTGCTTGAGTATACCTTGAGCTATCTTAAAGAATACATACGAATCAAAAATACGATCGTATACGACTGTAGGTTAAAACTATTAACCTAAACTATGTGTTATGTGAATAGTAAAGCTTGAATTGAGCTTTTAAATGTATTATGTGAATTATCTATGTGTAGAATTTTATGTTTTGGTTTGAGTAGTTAACCTTAATACTTATTAAAAATCAGAAGTCAATTTAGGGCAAAAACCTAAATTGGAAAGAAAAAAACCTAAACCCTAACCCTAGGGTTTAAACCCTAGGAAATAACCTAGGCCCTTGAGCAAAATGTGAAGGTCAAATTGACATTCTGTTTTAAGATTAAACCTTCCCACACTTTGAAAACACGTAACAGTCAATAAAAAATTTTTCTCAAAAAACATGTAAAATCACAACTCATGAGAAAACATTTTTCGTTCGTTTGACTATTTCTTTCATCTGTAAGACTTCTCGTATTTCACAACATAGTGTGAATATGTGGTTTAGATGTTAGAGAATAAAAAAAAAATTGGGAAAAAAGACGAAAATGTCATGATTTACGAGAAAACGTTTGTCATCTTTTTGAATGTTATTTTCAACGTTTTGACTTTTTACATTTCACGACATAGAATTTATACTAGGAATAGATACCTGGGAGCCACTGATATTTTTCCAAAAATAAAACGTAAAACGCTCTTCAAACGGAAACCTTTTCCATTTTTAAACGTCCTGTTGAAGGATATAGTGTTTGTATGCAACACCGATGCATAATAATCAATAAAATATTTTCTTAAAAAGCGTGCTAGGAATAAGAGAAAAAAAGGAAAAGACAAAAATATTTTTTTAAGTTTTTGGTCGTCTAACCATTTTCTAAGAAATGCTTGCCAAAAACACTATTTATCGAAAAACGTGTCAAGTCTTTTGGACTTTGCACTTCACATGAATAGTGTTTATTGTTAAGGTTTAGACACAGTGAAAGCAGCGGAATTTAAAAAAAAATTCCAAACCCTAAAACAGGATCTATGCGAAAACAGATTAATCAGAGGTTCAGAATTTGTTTTACCGATTATGTAAGCTTAAACGGAGACGCTGGTGAATTCTGAAGCAGCCTAGAATCCTCAACGCAATCCAATGACTGTGTCTCTACGGTATCCACACGAACGTTCCGCAAATCGTGCCACGATCTGCAGCAAAAGGAACTGTAGTACTAGCAACCAAGATCAGAATTTTTGAATTATTTTTCTCTCTAGTCTCTTTTTGAAAGCGGCTAGGGTTTTAGTTTTTATTCCTTACGTGATTAAGACTACTGATATATCATATATATTGTAGTTAATAGGAATTAACCAAGACCTAATTTAATTAGAGAAATAAAATCTGAATTTATATATATTATATCTTAATTAAGTCTAACTTAATAAATATACAAATATATAAATTATCCTATTAATTTAAATTCGTAATTTTAAATACTATCAATCATATTGACATATTTAAATACTTACAATTTAAATTAATTTCTTTTTAAATACGTTCTAAGTGCGTGACCCTATAGGTTATTATTATATTGACAATAATTTTAAAATCATATTATAAAATTATAAACAGTGAGCGGCATCTAGTAATGCCTCACTACTACCCAAATAATAATAAGATCGGTGATTCGATGCAACCTTTTCGTGACCAATGTTTCAATGCAATTTAATCCTTTTAACCTTGACATTCTAGATTAAACTCGAGACATGAAAAGTGTCATACTCTTCATAATTTAGTCTGAGTTTTCTTGATCAATGAGTAGACTATATGAAACAAATTACTATTTGAGCATGGTCATGCATTTGATAGTCCTACTCAATCAAGAGGCCTATGGATATCACCCCTAATATATAGGAGGGTTAAATTCCATATAGATCACTCATATTCCTCACACGATTCATGATATACCCAATAATCACCTTTATTGTTCACCCTATTAAAGGTGACATTTGATGATATCCAAGTACATAAATTCTCGTGTAATAATATAGTGATCTCAGATCTGAGGATCATTACATCATTGTCACTATGAGAATTTCTTATGACACTTTGCATAATGCTCCACATAGAATTCTCATGGTGGGTCAGTCCAGTACATTGTTCTCTAACATGTACCTATGCATTGACTCAAATATCTCATATATTTATGAACAATTGGATTTGGCCATCAGTCAATCCACATACTAGTCTCAATGCATCATTGTTGTCCCATTAACAATGATACTCGACTAAGGATATTTAAGAACAATGATACTAATTGAAAATATATAATCTCATGTTCAAGTCACATACTTGAAGCTATATAATTCGTATCACTATTCTAAGGACTTTTATTATGCTAACATTTATATAACGCAGTAAATGAAATTATAATAAAATAATTCATTTATTCAATCAAATATAATATCAAAAATGTTAAATAATTACATCAAATAATTAGCCTCTACGGCATCAACTCTAACATTTATATGAAAGAAAACTCAGTAATATCAAAATTTTGAATCAGTAGAAGCTAACCATTTAGTTGGAATTAAACTATTATATAATTAAATTGCTAATTCATCCGTGTTGTTTTCTTCAAACGCAACAGGAGATAGGTTAACATAAAATTTGAATAATTAAATTTATGAGATTAATACCTAATTATATTATTCAATCATAATTTGTGTCTAAAATGAAAGAAATTTATCAATCGCATCACCGGGTAGGTGTATTTGGGAAAACTACACAGAAGATTATCCGAGATTAATTCAAGAAAAAATTTGAGGGTCAGACAAGACATCATATTAATAATGTATAATGTATTTTACTAATAAAATATGTATAACTAATTAAAACTGATATTACTAATGCGAAATATTTCAAAATAATCACACGTGATTTATCCGATATACCAAAAACGGAAAAAAGAGTGGGTAAGAGTGTAGCTGGCACACGCTGGCACACGCTGGCACACGCTGCCACACGCTAGCACATGCGGGCACACTATATGTATGAAAAGACTAAAATGCTCTTGGTCTTTTAAATTAATGAACAAACTACCGCGACCCTTGGTTTTTCTATAAATAGGAAGCTAACCTCTTCATTATTCTCAATATTTTTCAAAGAAAAATTTCTATAATCAACATATTGCAAAGAAATAGTTAAAGCTTGCAATAATAAAAGGTACGATTCTTAATCGTTATTATGCTTAAATTTTTATTTAATCGATGAGGCTAAAGAACATAAGTCGTAACCATGTATGATTTTTCATTCTTCATATTCCTTATGACTTGAGCAAGTCGTTGTTATGTCAATTTCATTTCATAGTTAGAAATAAAAGCTCAAGAACGCATGTCGTAGTCATGTACGATGTTCATTCTCCGTGTTCTTCATGTGTTCTTGAGCAATAATTATAAATTATGATAATCAAGTGAACAAGTCATTATAATGACCAAATTTTGTCAATTATAAAGTGTTATAATCACATATGTAAGTAGTTATAATGCTCAAATTATTTCAAGTATAAAATCCAAAAGTTCAAGAACATAAGTCTTTATCATGTACAATTTTTCGTTCTTCGTGTGTTCTTTAGCAAAAGTCATAATTTTCTATATAAGTAGTTTTATAATTTTGTAATTTAGTGTTATAAGGTTTTGAAACATGATGGCCTAGCGAATTCATGCTTGCGGCACCCTGATTTAGCAAGCTGAACCAAGAACGATGAAACTTAATTCTTCCTGTTCTTCGATTCATTCTTCGTGTTCTTAAGAAAAAGTCATAAATCGTACATAAGTAGGTTTACAATTTTGTCATTTTCATGTTCTGAAGTGTTAAAACTCGTTATCTTAGCAAATTAATGCTTGAGGTATCATGTTTTACCAATCAGATCAAAGAAAGATAAGTCTAATATACTCGCAGACTATTTTCGCAAATTTCTGAAAATATAAAAATTGAATTTGCCTTAGCAACCTAAAGGAACGTTGTAGATCATGACATTATTGTCAATTTCGATCGAAGAATCACCTCAAAATATTTTCGTATGACAAAGTTATGACTATCACAGTAAAAGAGGTCGAAGCTGAAATTTTTTATGGACCATTCGGATTTTTGGACTTAAAAATGACTTTTTCAGTTAGCCAAATTTCCAATTAATTCCACCTATGGAAATAGTCTAGTTAAGCCATTCTAAGACTTATTCAAAAGAAAATTTTGATAAACTAACATTCGGGGTCGCACAACCCTATTTGTAGGCGTTTAACGATTTCCCGGGAAACCCTAAAACAATTTCAAGGTAAGTTCTAAACCTTTATGTGTTATTTGAGCAAGTCTTCTAACTCTGTCTATGTGCTACTTGTGTAGTATTGTTAAAATGATAAATGAGATATGTAATGTCATGTTCTTATGTGATAGATGTTATATGAAGTCTTTAACTGATGTTTGCAAGCCTTCTAACTGTTATGTGTTATGTTTACGAGCTATGAACATGATTTATACACTTTGTGTGTCAATGTGATATAAATAGTTAAAATGTGAGTGATATGTGATATTAAATAGAAAATTATGTTCAGTCAATGCATGTTAAAGTTTATATAAAAGCATAAACTGCGTATGTACTATCTGTTAGACTTGCTGAGCCGTCGTGCTCATTCTTGCGAATAAAACCTTATTTGCAGATTAAAGATGAGCGTTAAGAAGATCATGAATATAAAGATGAGGCGTAGATTAGGTTTTCATATTTATTACTTATGTTTGTATAAGTCATAATGACTATTGTAATACGAACAAACAAACATGTAACCGAATATTAAATGAATGATATAAATTATTATCATCAGAATGTTTTTATGTCTTTAAATTTGATATAATTTATAATTGTTAAACATTAAAATAATGTTGATAATGATCTATTTATCTGGATGAGGATCGGTAAATAACTTGTGAGTGTTGTACATCCGAGATAGGACTAATCGATGTTGACTGGTCAAATCCAACGTTAGTTTCCTCGGACCCAAGTATAACTCCTTATTACTATTCTGAGATAAGTAGGATTATTGATATGAAGAGATATTAATATAACCAAATATGTTTCGAGTGAAGGTTTTAACTAGTTGGGTAATGT
Organism: Hedera helix; assembly: GCA_947179155.2. Taxonomy (NCBI): domain Eukaryota; kingdom Viridiplantae; phylum Streptophyta; class Magnoliopsida; order Apiales; family Araliaceae; genus Hedera; species Hedera helix. Next base: position 14,748,769 of record OX359280.1, read on the forward strand.
TCTGTACAGAAAGAGAATTTTGCACCGGACAAAGATACAACCATTTGTCACGGATAAAAATACAAACATTTATCACGGGTGAAGATACAAACATTCACCGTGAGATTCTCTGTCCCTAAGAGTCGTCCTAATGATTTAATGTCGTGGATATTGAAACATGTAAAGTTGTAGAATATTTAAATCTTAAAGTTAAAATTGGACTGTTATATATGGTGTTATCCATTTATACGGATGAACTACAAGTTGATACTTGTATAAATAATGAGACCGAGATCAAGTTAAGATCTAGGGACTAAGTTAAGGAATTTTTTTTTTATGTATAGTCTAAAATAGACTAATTCAACCAGTATGATTATGGGATCATTGGTTAAGTTGGTAGATGTATGGAGTTTAACGCACAAGGTCCGCCGCAATTTTGGGGGCGTTACATCCTATGTACCACCAGTACCATTCCCAAAGCAACTCCAAAGGGCCAAGGCATACAAACAATTTCCAAAGTTTTTAGAGGTGTTCAAGAAGCTTTAGATCAATATACCCTTTGCAGATGCTCTAAACAAATGTTAAACTATATGAAATTTATGAAGGAGATTCTATCAAGGAAGAGAAAATTAGAAGATTTTGTGACCGTCGCACTCACAGAGGAATGTAGTGCCATTCTATAAAAGAAGCTAACACCCAAACTAAGAGATCAAAGCAGTTTCATGATACCATGTACCATTAGTGACAAGTTCTTTGGGAAAAGCCTTGTGTGACTTAGGGGCCAGTATTAATCTGATGTCGTTGTCTATTTATCAACGGTTGGGTCTAAAGGAAGTAAAGCCTACCAATGTCACTCTACAGCTGGCAGACAGGTCATTGACTTATCCAAGAGGAATAGTGGATGATGTGTTGGCAAAAGTTAATAAGTTCATCTTTCTGGTAGATTTCATAGTGTTGGACTTCGAGGAGGACAAAGAAATTCCGATTATACTTGGGCATCCATTTTTGGCTACGGGTAGAACCTTGATCGATGTGCAGAAAAGAGAGCTTATAATGAGGGTTCATGATCACATTTAGCGTCTTCAAGTCTATGAAGTTTCCAAAGGAGGCGGAAGAGTGTTTCAAAATTGATTGGTTAGAGGTAGCAGTGGATGAAGTTTCTAAAGTTAATTCTCATGCAAATCCACTTACAACGGCTTTAATTTATCATAGAGCTATAGATTTCCCAGCCCCACTAGAGTTTGTGTAACTATTGAATGCATCTACACCACTCGTACAAGTTGGGAAGCAATATGAGCCATTAGAGCATTTGGAAAAATCAAATACCCATGTAAAGACATCCATAGAAGAACCACCCGTTTTAGATTTAAAACAGTTGCCAAACCATTTGAGCTATTCTTACTTTGGGGAGTCTTCTACACTACCGGTGATTATTTTCGCTTCACTCAATGAGTCACAAGATAAAAAATTGTTAAGAGTATTGCGGGAATTCAAAACTACCATTGGTTGGACCATAGCGGATATAAAGGGAATAAGCCCATCGCTTTGTTTGCATAAAATTTTGCTCGAGGAGGATGCCAAACCAGTTATAGAGAAACAATGAAGGCTAAATCTAATCATGAAGGCAAAAGTAAAAAAGTAGATTATAAAGTGGTTGGATGAGGGTATCATCTATCCCATATTAGACAGTTTGCGGGTTAATCTGATGTAATGTGTACCAAATAAAGGAGGCATGGCAGTAGTAGCCAATCTCAGCATGTCCACTCATCTGTGGGTGATATGCCGTTGTAACTTTATGTCGTACTCCATACTTAGTGAGAAGAGCTGTAAAATATTTGTTGCAGAAATGGGACCTCCCATCACTGATTATAGCTCTTAGTGTTTCGAATCTTGTAAAAAATTTCTTGCGCAAGAAATTAAGAACAACCTTGGCATCATTGGGAGGTGAAACCACTACTTCCACCCACTTAGAGACGTAGTCCACCCCCACTAAAATATACTTGTTATTGAATGACGATTGGAATGGTCCCATGAAATTAATCCCCTATACGTCGACTATTTCCACTTCCAATATTGTATTCAAAGGCATCTCTTGCCGACTTGATATGTTACCAACTCTTTGACATCTATCACACATCTTCCCGAATTCATGAGCATATTTGAAAATTATATGCCAATAGAATCCAGATTGGAGGATTTTTGTAGCTGTTATATCACCTCCATAGCTATGAGTGGCAGTGTTGTAGAATACCTTCAATTTCCACCCTAGCCACACATCTTCTGAACATCTAGTTAGCATATTGTCAGAACAAAAAAGGTTGTCCCATAAATACTGCTTGACATCATGTAAGAACATCTTCTTCTACTGATAGCTCACGTCATAAGGAAGTACACCACTGACGATGAAATTGACGTGATCCGCATACCGAGGAGCTTCCTTTACTATATAGAATAACTGCTCATTAGGGAAGGACCCATTTATCAACACACCATTTCCTTCGTTTTGTTGCGAATTCTCCAGTCTAGAGAGATGATCCGCTACTTGGTTCGCAAATCCCTTTCTATATCAAAACTCAAGGTCAAATTCTTGAAGTAGAAGAATCCAACGAATCAACCTTAGTTTGGCATCCTTCTTAGAGATGAGATATTTTATCATGAAGTGGTCTGTAAACATAATCACCTTCGTCCCAATCAAATATGCTCAAAATTTGTTGAAGGCAAAGACCATTGCAAGTAATTCCTTCTCCTTCGTGGTGTAGTTCAATTGTGCTTCTGTCAGAGTCTTGCTAGCATAGTAAATTGCGTGAAATACAGTCTACAAGACTCCAAGAGGCATGTCCCCATATAGACTTGTCTATGGAAAAGCATGCCATCTCCTAGTAGAGTTGGAGCATAACGCGTATTGGGCGATAAAGAAGCTCGATTTTGACTTCGCCCTCAGCGAAAAGCTTTGAGTTTGACTACGCCCCGGGGAGATCTCATTTCACCTACAGCAAAGTCGCCTCAGTCTGACTGCGCTCCGGCAAAATGTGTAGGCCATTTCACTACGCCCCAGCACAATGTCTGATTTTTAGCTTTTAAAAACACCTTCAGTGCCTAATCAGATTACACACTTAAGACACCATCACGCAACCTAAACTCTCTCTCTCTCTCTCTCTCTCTCTCACACACACACACACAACCTCGATTTCTCGTTTCCCTTATTTCTAAACCCTAATCCTCACACCCAATATACTAAACTATCTTCCATCTCCTTTTAAAACTCAACATCACAACACCCATTTAATCTTAATCCATCCAAGTTTCTTCTCTGAGGTTTGATCGGTGTTCACGGTCCTTATACATAAATTGGGGGTTCTGATGCAGTGCTTAATTGGAGCTTCAATCATCAAAATTGAGGTAACAATTAGAGTAATTTCAGCCATCGTTCATTAACTTCATTAATGTTTCATTAGTTGTTGTTGTCAAGTCTCGGTCTATTGTATTGAGTTTGCCCAGTTGGTTTTTGTTGGTCATTGGGGGAGCAATGTCGGTTTGGGTGGTGTGACTGGAGTTAGGTTAGTATTGTGCAGTTATCAATCGGCGGGGGTTAATTTTAATTAAGAATTAGACTTGAGTTTGGGGGAGGCAAATATACCCACCACATGTTCGATAGTTTGCCGCAAAGAGGAATTCGTTTAGTTTGAGTTAAATAGGATAATTTGAGCGTTTATTTTGGAGTTATAAAGAATTAGTAGAGCTTCGAGACTAATATTGTACATAAATGGCTCCGAAACGCTAATGGGGACAAGGTTCATCAACTACACCTCGACCGTTTAATCGAAAAAAATTATTAGTGCAGAGGTGGAGGATAAGTTTACTCATGTATTAGTTAGAAGGGCGTTGATTCTATAGCAGGGGATAAAATTGAACCAATTAACAGATGGTAAAATACGTGAGATAATTGTGGGGCGTGGTTGACACATATTTATGGATCACCCGAATTCGACAGTTACGACTATAGTTAAGGAATTCTATGCCAATGTTTTAGATACGTCAGAATATGAGGTGATGGTACGAGGTCAGATGGTGTCATTCAACAGGGGGTGATTAATGATTATTATGATTTGAGGGAGCCTAATAATTATTAATATGTTGCAATGGGGACCCCAAACTATGGATAGATTATCCGTGATCTTTGTCGGCCGGGTACGCAGTTAAAAATCAATAAGTGTAATGATACACATTTTTGAAATATATAAAATTATAATTTATAAATAGATATTAAAAAAAATTCGAATAAGTTATTAATGGAAATTAAATATTTTGAGTTGTGACAAGATATTTGTGACAAGTAGATTATGGACTATTAGATGGTGGAATTAAATGTAAGATTTATGAAACAAATTTGGATTAAAATGGATTGGAAATGGAATTTAAAATGAGCACATATTGATTTTAAGAAATTTCATAAGAATTAATTGTCTAGATTTTTGGGAAAATGACTAAGTTACCCTTGACATCCTAAGAAATGACATATATGTCCTAAGAGGATTTAATGACTATTTTGCCCTTAGTTAATCATGTGAATTGACATAATAAGGCTTAACCATGCATGAGTTACTTAACCAAGGTGAGTTAAGTGTTGAGAGTCTTATGCAACACTTATATGTTAAGTTTTCAGCATCAAATTGGTCATTTTCGAAGAGTGCACTCAAGTGAGCTTACAAGAGAGATTTCATAAGAGAGAAAGGGAAAGGTAGGGTTACAATAACACCTTGGAAGATTGCTAGAAAAGAGTTTAAGGAAGCTAAGAAAGTCATCAAAGTGGAAGAAATAGTACTATCAAGCTTTATAGCAAGGAGAAAGAAGGCTCATAGAAGGTAAAATAGGTTCAAGCCATGAGAATTGTTATCTATGTGTTTAAAATTCAAGAAGTGAAATAGCCATGCATGTAACTTTAGTAATATGTGTTGACTATGTGATGTTTATGAGTTTAGGTGCTTCATGTTTGGTTGTAGAAGAAACCCTAAGCTCAAAGTGTGTTAGAACAAAGGTGGCGTACTACTCATGTATATTTTTCAAAGCTAGAAACATGATTTGAGTATGATCATGTGTTATATGTGGATGAAGTTGATGAAAACATAGTTGAAGGTGTTGATCAAGTTGATTACTTGTATAAAATTTGGATAGATAACATTCTAAGTTGCTAATTGGGTGATAGATGTGTTTTGTTTAAGAAGATCGCAATATTAGGCTAGCATTTGTTATTAAACTAAATTATAGTTTGTAAAGTGCATTAGAAGGTACATATAGAAGTTATGTGACCATATCAAGTTGCTAATTGTGTATGTGGTCATGCATGTGAAGTATAGAGTTCCATGAGTGAAGTTTGGTTTAAGTTTGGTAATTGGAAAAAAAATGATGAAATGCAACCAATATGTGGTTTTTGGCCATTGTGAGTATTTGAATGTGTAATAAGGCTAAACATCTAAGTTTTATGTACGTGAACGTGTTAGAATCGATTTGGGAGCTATTTGGTGAATACGGCGATAAAAGACCATTTTAAACGTTTTAAAACGTTCTCCGACACCTAAAACTAAATCTTTTGAAAAATAGGTACAAAAATCAATTTCAAAATAATTTGAAAGCCCATACATGTCAATTACTTGTTTTCTATGCTTAATGACTTGTTGGAATTCAGAAATGTTAATTTGGGTCAAAAATAGCATTGATTTTCAAAAGAAATTTTTTTCTGAAAACCAGTACTGCGCCGGGGCGCAGTATTTTACCCTTGGAACTGCGCCGGGGCGCAATGCTTCTGTTTGGACCACGCCAGGGCGAGATCAGGGCGCGCCGGGGCGCTGTCTGGCCGAGAAGTTTCCGCTGGGGGCGCAGTGTTCTCCGCTGGGGCGCCGTGTTCTGTTTTTGAAAATAAATTATTTTGATTCCAAAAATGTAATATTTTGATATTTAATGATAGAAACATATATGTAAATTATAAATTGATAAAAACAACCAATATGGAAGATATTAAAGTTTAAATGAACAATGTGTTATGTGATTAGGGTTATGTATAGCTAACAGGTAGCTTGTTTAGCAAGTTATGGCATGCATGTGTATATAACTAATGCATGAACCAATATTATGGTCATGTAGGTTATAAAAGAGATTATAATTTACCAGTTGTGATAGAAGAGGATCAAGGCAAGTTTCTGACTAAACTTTTAATTGTAAATTCTTGAATAGTTATTCATATTGTTATCATGTAAAGTTTATTTCTTATTGAACTATCTTGAAAAGGTCGATGCCAATTTTGATTCTGGCTAGACACATGTATGTTTCATGTTACATTCAGTTATCGGTTGCTACGCTTTCTAATCCACATTATTGTGGTGCGGACTCTATGAAATGCTGTAACAGAACAACCCTATTAAAAAGGGGAATACAGGATAAAGAAAATGAAATGATTATAACGTGGTTGCGTCGATAGATGTATGTTGTGCACAATATAAAGTACGATGGGTTGATCACCCAGAGTACGCATCTAAATTGGAGTTATTACCTCTTGGGCAATGTCAGTCTTTGTGATTGAGATTGTTCTTAACGTATTATAATTAATTTGGGCAGTATCAGTCTTAATTATTGATATTGTTCTTAACGTGTTCTTGGTCTTGTGACCATACAGCAATTAAGATTCCATGTTTCCAGATAGTCATGTTCATCTTGTGTAATAAATCCCTCATCATCTGTTGAAATGCCAAAAGTCAGTATTGACATAAATATCTCCATTTCCTCATAAATGATTTATAATTATCATTTCGGAATATCATGTTATCTGGTGTTTATTTACTTGCTGAGCTATTTTAAGCTCAATCTTACTTTCATTCATGATATTTCAGCTAAGCCAGAGAAGACCGAGGGGTCGGGTGTAGATAAGGGTAAAGGGAAAGCCAACCAGCAGTAGATGTGCTATTATTGTAATTACTGTGTATTTAATATTATATTTTGTAATATGTCAGGTACGACAGTTTGTATGTATAAAGGTACGTAGAACCTGAGATTAGTTATGTATGAATATAAATCAAGTTTATTATTATTAATTTGTTCAGAATATATGTATGAGATGACAGGGTAGAATAGTTGCGTGAGCACCAAACCCGTGGTTCAAGGGACCCAGATTTGGGGGCGTCACAGGTTGGTATCAGAGCAGATAGGTTATAAACCTTAGGTAGGGAAACCTTAGGAATATGACTTTAAGGAATATAGTAAAACTCATTTAGAGTTCTAAGGAGCGAACGGTGGAAGTTGTTGAGGGTGCAATTTTCCACAATATGTGTTATATGTTATGTGTTACATGCTATGTGCTTTAAGAATAAGGAAAAATGCAGTAAACTGAAATAGATGTTCTTGTGATTTTATAGCATGCCAGAGATTGGAGAATCCAGTCGGGCTGTAGGAGAGGAGGAACCTAGAGATATTCAAATAGATGAGATGACGACAGTACCAACTGAAGGTAGTGAACAGGAAGAGGATCCAGAAGAGTTAGAGGGAGACTCGGATAGGGCATTGCCGGAAAATGCTTCATCTGAGCAGAGAGAAGTAGATCGGGAATGGGTAACCGGCCTGATACAGCAGAACAGTGAGTTTGTCGATAGAATTTTGGAACTAGAAACTCAAGCAGCTGAACGGCAGATAATTGCAGAACAAAATGAAACAACAATTCAAGTATTGACTAATAAAAATATGGAGCTGGAAGATAAATTAGGGCAAGCCGAACAAAATATACAAGAGTTAAAGAATGACAAGGAAATTTTGGAGGCAAAGCTTAGGGAAGCAAATGCTGAGATAGTCATGAATGAGCGTGCTGGGACTAACGCAGTGAGAAGAATAGATTTATTGGAAGAAGAAGTGAGGTCCAAAAAAGCCAGAATGGATAATATGGATGCAAAAATGGAGGACATGAGCTATGCATTTCACACAGCATTTAGAAGAGCACAAGATATGGTACACTATTACCCTCTAGAGTATAATCAATCAAGAGACATCTTAAGCCGATGGAAGATGATAGTTATAATGAATGAAGAGTACGAGGATGCGGTTAGACGTGGGATGCTTCTATAGGAAGCTGTAATAGATATATAGTTATGTATGTATAATTATGTGTATATATGATAGAATCCCTAAATTTTTGTTATAAAAAGGGATATTAAGCATCATGTACCCTATTTACTTGTATGGAGGGAAGTACTAGTGTTGTGTAAAGTTATATGTATCGTAACTCATGGGCTACATGTGATGTAATATGCGAGGCATCAGATAAGTTGCTTATGAATATAAATCTAATTATGAAATGTGTGTTGTTACGATTATATGTTCAAAGTTATGAAAATGTGATATGCAAATGTTATGTATTGACCATAATTTGAATTGTTAAACAGAAATGCCACCTAGACGCATCCCAAATGTTCAACCCCCACCAGAAGAATCGGTAAATGCTCCTGAGGAGCCAGTTAATCCCATGCAGCAGTTTGTAGACCTGTTGATGGGAGCTTTTCAAAACAGGAATGTAAATCCAGTAGGTGATCAACCGGTAACTGCTAGGATTGCTACTTTTAAAGACTTTAAAGCTGTAGGACCCCAGAGTTCAAGGGGACAATGAACCCAGTGGAGGCCCAAAACTGGGTCATTGAAATAGAAAAGGTTTTTGAAGTAACTAACGTAGCAGAGGAACAGAAGACTGCCTTTGCTACTTTTATGCTAAAGGGGGAAGCAAATTATTGGTGGGTGGCCAATAAAGGAAGATTGGGAACCGGTGCTGCATCATGGGAGAAGTTTAAAGAAATTTTCTTCGAGGCGTATTTCCCTCCAGTAACTCAAGACATGATGGAGGTGCAATTTCTTGAATTAAAACAAGGAAATATGACGGTGGCCGAGTATGCGGCAAAGTTTAATGAATTAGCAAGGTTTGCGCCACACTAAGTAGACACAGAGCAAAGGAGAGCTAGATGTTTTGAACGGGGATTGAAACCGTGGCTTTACGGCAAAGTTTCAATGTTTCAGCTTGGAACTTTCGCTGGGGTAATGGAAAAAGCTATTTTAGCGGAAGGAGGCAGTGATGCTTTGGCAAAGTTTAAGCAAGAACAGTATGGCAAGAAGAAAGTTGATGGATCTAGGAAGGACGACAGCAGTGGAGGAAACAATTTTAACAAACAAAAATGGGGTGGAGACAGTAATACAATTGCGGTGAAGCAAGGTGAACAGAAGAAAAGAGTAGAGCCGTGTCCTAACTGTGGAAAGGGGCACTCAGGTGTTTGTTTGAAAGGAAAGAATGTATGCTTTAGATGTGGAAAGGAAGGACACATGGCACCAAATTGTCCAAACCCTAGAATGAGCAGATGATGCTTTTACTGTGGAGAAACAGGACACCAGATAAAAGATTGCCCAAAGAAGAAAGCTGATGGGGAAAGCGGAAGTAAAGGAATTACTAGTGGAAGGTTGGCGATTACTGGACCTACACCACCAGGGAGGCCGACAGCTCGAACACTTAACATGACGGTTCAGAACGCGATGGCATCAAAGGACGTGGTGTCAGGTATCATCCCTGTTAATGACATAAATGCATATGTATTGTTCGATTTGGGTGCTACATGTTCTTTCATTTCGGATGAATTTGCTAAGAAATTGAATTTGCTACTAGTAAAGTTAGAAAGCGTATTGAATATTGAAGTAGCAAACAAAGAAGTAATCCAGGTGGAAAATATTCATCGGGATTGTTGTGTGACGATAAGAGGGTATAAATTGTTAGTTGATTGATGTAGGTAGTGTTATTGTAGCATCAATAAAGAAGAATTTGAAGGGGACGACGTCAGGAGGATTACCAAACTCGTCCCTCATTACTGCATTATGTAAACGCACTGGAGTATGGGGGGGCGGCTGAACCAGTGTAGCCATCTACGACTCTCCTAAACCACAATTTGATTAAGCGCTACAAGGTTTGGGAAGGAGGAGAGTCACACCCTCGTGGTTTGGGATCTATTTCACCTCTTCATGCCGATGAAGATCCCGGTAGTCCTGAATATGATGTCATAGAGCGAGGATCAAGGGGAGCAATGCGAAGGTTACAAAGGAGAACGAATCCCCAGTTTGATGAGGTATTTCGCCTGAATGAGCGACTCATTGAGCGTCAGGACGCTTACACCTGTACTTGCACCTTTGCATTGGCAGCGATGTTGGCTCAGCTAAACCCGACTACTCCCGCACATCAGATTCCACCTCTACCACTGTTGCCAGAGTAGCCACTGCCGAAGTCGAATAAAGATAATGCTACAGAGAATGTCGATCACGATGAGGTCAAGTCTGCGCTTGACTAATTAGGGAAGTTCTCTCATTTTCTAGTCTTTATTTCTTTATCCAATGAGGGCATTGTATACTACGAGTTTGGGGGTGGCATACACTACACTGCATGTACATAGATTTGCATACTTCAATATTTGCACATTTATTTAAGTATTTGCTTATCTCATAATTAAAAAAAAATTAAAATTTAAAATCACAAAAATATTTGCGTATAGGATCATATATTATTGCATTTAGGAATACTTGAGAATTGAATTAATGTATGAAATTTAATGAAGGTCGATGATAAAAATGCGATAAATTATCTAATAATTTTAGCAAGACGAATAAGGACCATTAAGTTCGAAATTTTAATTATTTTCTAGTTTTGTTAAACTTGAGACCCTTGGATCTTAATTACACGTATTCAATGTATTAAGTCAGTTGGGTTTTGATTCAATTTTATGAATTAGGTGCTCGTTAAGAATTTAGATAATCTCTGTCACTTGTTGGAACATAAATCATATAAAGGGAATTAAGGAATTGCTTTGATGTCTGTCATAAATGAAATGAAAAAAAAAATAAAGAAAACTAGACAGAGATGAGAAAAACTTAGCTAGTCTATTTTTATGGCCTCTATTGCTTGAACAAGTAAACCCTTAGGGGTGTCTCTACATTTAGTGCCTTAAAGTCATTTGGTTTGGGAGTCACTTGTGGAAAGTTCGCTACATGGGTTATTTTGAAAAGCCTAAGAAAAATAAACATTGCACATGCTGAGTTAATCATATACGAGATGGAGTGTAAGAGGCACTCATTAAATAAAGAGAATGAATAGAAAAATATGAAAACAAGTGTATAGAGGGATAATATAACGCTATATATGATTAAATATCTTTTATTGAGCACTGGTACTCATGAGTTGTCATAGAATAATGACTGGTTTGATATGTTGAATTCACACATACACGAAAGGGTCAAGGGTTAAATGTGTGACGACCCCAAATTCGAGTTCCATAACCTCGGGTTTGGTTCTCACTAAACAATACTTAATAACAATTAAATACATAATTTGCATTTAAACTTCACAGAATAATACAAAAGGTTCCTTATAAAAAGGCTACACTTCCTAAGGTTGATTAACCTTAACATAAACATTACATCTCTTAAGGGAATACAAAAGATTTACAAAAGAAAGTACATATAAGTAATTAATCTAGCATGCATCCAGCTAATCTAGGCTTTGGCTTTTTCCTTGCATTTGTCTTGTTTAGAACATTCTGGTTTAGCTAAAATAAGTCATGATATAACAAGAATGAGCAACTAAATGGCTCAGCAAGTTTAAGAATAAATAGCATAAGTTATATCATGATGGAAAGGGAAATTAACATCAGGGTTTTCAACAATAGTTAACAATCAAGAATCAATTTTTCGATATAAAAATGGATTGACTCTTTACTACAAAGTGGTCTTTAAGGACCATGAACTGCTACTAAGGTAGAACAAATATATATGTCTAACACCTCAAAAAATGTGATACGCGAGGGGATCAACCTCTTGTACCCTATGTATATGCATAACATTCAGATATCTTGCGCAAATTCGATTTTTCGACAAATAAAAAAAATCCCCCTTATTTAGGGTTGTTCATTCTCAGTCTTACTATAAGAATTTGCACCAACAAATGGTTTGGATAATCTTTTAAAATATTCAATGTGATGAATTTAACATGTATTGTCTAGCTGTAACAATTAGCTTAGACTTTCTTAAACAGTTCTGGAATTAATAAACTATACATTTACAAATGCATTATGTGCGAATACAATAACAATAATGATGTGGAACAATTTTAAAGAATTAAACCACTTAAAGTTCTGGCAAGTAAATATAAGTGTAAAGACTTGCTCAACAATAATTGAATAGGTTTAAAGAAATTGCTCAATATAAATTTGAATAAGGATAAAGAAAACTTGCCTCGTGTGTAGACTACTATTAATCAATTCAATTTAATTCTCTCTGAAAACACCTAACAATTAATCAGTTTGATCTTAAATTAGTATCATATACACATTCATATGATAACCTTTATAACTCTTCTATCTCTAACACTTAACCACGTAATTACATAATTATGGATATATTAACACTTAGGAAATATTATCACTTGATAATATTTCAATCACATAAAATCTATATTAATTCTTTAAGATAGTTCAAACTCTTATCTAATATTATTAACAAGTTAATAATATTTTATTAGATTTATAATATTATTAATCATTTAATAATATTTAACCTTCAAATATTATTAATCATCTAATAATATTTTATTAATCTTCAAATATTATTAATTATTTAATAATATTTTATTCATTATCTAATATTATTAATCATTTAGTAATATTTTATTTATTATCTAATATTATTAATTAATTAACAATATTTTATTCATTAACTAATATTATTAATCATTATCTAATATTATTAATCATTTAATAATATTTTACTCATTATCTAATATTATTAATTATTTAATAATACTTTATTGACTTTATAATATTATTAATTCTTTAATAATATTTTATTTATTTTATAACATTTTATTAATTTATTTATATTATTAATTTGTTAATAATATTTATCCTCTTTTACCTATTAATTTAACTTTCATAACGTTTAAATTACTTTTATTGGATCCAAACATAATAATATAATTTGCAAAATATTTTTCATTTTCTGACCCGACCCAACCCGGGCAAAACCAACACGACTCGATCCGATCTGAAATTAATTTTTCAAACTGTCTGGTTCACCACTGTGGCGGTGACTTCCATATTTTCAAGAGGTTCAAGTTGTATTATCTTTTTAACTCATAAATATAATTTTCTAGTCATGTAAATTCATTTTTCAACTTATACATTTCAAACTACAACTTTAAATAGCACAGGCTCAACTAGGGCTTTACCTGTAAAGTTCAATATAGACTTTTCTTCCGATTATATGCATAACACACATACCAAAACATGATTTAAATATATCAAATCATGAATCTACCAATATAACATGGTTTTAGACTTGTAGATCATCAAAACAAGTTTTGGTCGGTAAAAATACATTTTAACCATAAAAAACATGTATATACCACAAATATGAACTAAAGAAGAAGTTAGAGCACTTTTGAATCTTATGCTCTTGGAGGCACTTCTTCTCTTGGCTAAGAACTTCACTAGGGACTCCACCGTGACTTTTAGATACACGCTCTAGGTGCTCAAGTTTTTCTTTTAAAGCTCTACATTTTCTCTCTAACAAATGAAGCAAACTCTCTAACACTTACTCAAGGCTCTTATTTATAGCCAAGAGTTATCATCCAAATATGTATACATATGTATTCTATATGTATACAAATCTCCTAGCTCATCTTATCCTTTATCTTCAACTTAGCTAGAATTTAGGAATTTCCTTACATGAGAGGACTAGGGTTGGTAGGAGTTGTTCAACAACTATGGTACTCTTCCAACATAAAATAAGCAACAATAAAATTTAAAATTCACCCCAAGTGGGGCCCCCATGTGACCGGCCATATGGCCTTTTTCCCTTTAATTTTGATTTATTTTTATTGTTATTGTGTGTGTGTGTGTGTGTGCGTGTGTGTGTGTATGTATATATATATATATATATATATATTGACCAACACTTTGACTACCTATTGGACTCCACATTGGACTTAGGAATTAAATATATTGGGCTCATCCATTTAATTTGGTTGGGCTCAATTTAATTGTTCTATTGGATTAACATTAAATAACTCATGTTACATTTAATTAAATCAAGTATTGGGTTAGCTTAATTATTACATGGATCAAGATTTAATTAATTACATGGACTACTAGGTAACTTTATTTGACCTAGTTTAATACCTCATTTGGACTTATAATATAATCCAATTAGACTTGCTTTAATTAATTATAACACCTTGCTTCACTATTTTAAATAAATATACACATACACAAGTATATTCATTTAATTATTTAAGGCACAATTAATTAGTACAAAAATTTTAATTCATTACTAATTATGTAATAATTATAATTACAATAACATATACAAATCGTGGTCATTACATTCTCCCCCTTATAAGAATTCCGTCCCCGGAATTATAAATTTAAAGCTACTTAAAAAGAATCGGATAATTACTCTTCATCTTTTCTTCAAGCTCCCATGTAGCTTCCTCAGCGTTGTAGTTCCCCCAAAGGACTTTGACATAATGTATAACCTTATTTCGTAATTTTTGCTCTTTCCTATCTAATATATAGATAGGAATTTCTTCATATGATAAGTCTTTCTCAACTTGTATTGGCTCATAGGATATGACGTGCTTGTAATCAGGCTTGTATGGTCGTAACACTGACACGTGAAATACATTGTGGATATGCTCCAGTTCAGGAGGTAGAGCTACCTCGTACGCCACTTCACCCACTCTCTTTAGTATCTCGAATGGTCCTATGAACCTCGGACTCAGCTTCCCTTTCTTTCCAAATCAGATCTTCCCTTTCCAGGGAGACACCTTCATAAACACAAAACTCCCTACTTTAAAATCTCGCTTTTGTCGATGTAGATCCGCATATTTCTTTTAGCGATCTTGAGCTGCTATCAGTCGAGCTCTTATTACTGTGATAATTTATACAGTCTCTTGAACCAATTTCGGCCCCAACAGTTGACGTTCCTCTACCTCATCCCAACAAAGAGGTGTTCTACAAAGAGGTTTGACGTCCTTTCCGGTAACTGTCATAACTTTTTCATACGAAAATATTTTGAACTGATTATTGAGTCTAAATTGCTTAGAATTTCATGATCTACAACTTTAATTTGTATTGCTAAAGTAGATTCGGATTTTATAAATTTGGATTTTAGCAAAAACAGTTAGTGAGCATGTTTTGAACAATATTTTTAAGATTAACCATGTGAAACATGGTACCGCTTTCTTTAAATCTTTAAGAAATCATGTTATAAGACTCAATAACACTTTATAACATAAAAATAATGAATAATAAACCTTCTCATAGAAATATTCATGACTTTTGCTCAAGAACACACGAAGAACGGATAAACCATACATGGTAGCGATTATGTTCTAGAGCTTTTGGTTTTCGTACTTAAAATAAGTTGAGCATTATAAGTTCTTACATAAGTGATTATTACACTTTATAATTGACAAAATTTGGTCATTATAACAGCTTGCATAATTCATAGATCTCTTGGTGGATCATCTCTTAACGCTTCACACTTGGGGAGCTAACATTGATCCGTAGAATCTAATCAGTGAATTTGAAGAAGAACGTGAAGGATTAAAATGAGATGAACTTGTACCCATGGAAGTTTGGTTCTACAAAGGTATAAATTCTTTTATCCTTTCTCAATTAATAATAGTCGCATAAGAAAGATCCGGGTTATTGGTTTGTACAAAATTTTTAAAATCTGATTTTTCTTGCTTCCGTTGTGCTTATATAATTTGTTTATATGTATGTCATATGTTTACAAACCAACAGTGACATCAAGAGCCAAACTTATGCGAATTATTAATGGTTTTGATTTCATATATGTATGAATTTGTGTATAGAAATAATTTATTGGATATAATTTTTATTGTATAAAATTATTACCGAAATCGAATTGCATCCGGATGAGTGCCGAAAAGCACTAGCGCTGGAATCAATTTCCTTTCCCTTCATTGTTTCGGTTTATATGGTATATATATGCACACACACAAAAATTGGATTTACACATATACATCCGCGACACTATTTTCGAGACAAGACTAAAGCAGTCCACGGTTTTGGAAAATCAACTTGGCATATATGTTATAAAGCAGCCATGGAAATATATGTATATTACCGAATCTCTATATATATGTTATAAGGATTACTGAATTAAGTGTCATGTGATAAAGCAACGGTTGGATTAATATTATATATATATATATATATATATATATATATATATATATATATATATTATTAATATATATAATATATTTATAATATATATTAATTAGTCAAATAGTTTGATAATTTTGATGATTGTAAAATTTTAAAATAAAAGAGTTTATTTTGGGTAATTTTAAAATAATAAAAATAAATAGTTTATTTTTAAATAATTTTATAATTAAAATAAAATATTTATTTTAAACATGAAATTAGATTTCATACAACTTTAAATTGCCCATTAAATGATACCAATACATATATGGAATGATTTATTTAATTCATGAAATGAATATTATTTATTAATATATATTTTGATATATATGATAATAAATGAGATTGATTATAGACTATTTACCAATATAATTGGATTTAATTTTAATTGGATGCATGAATGAATGAGTTTTATAAATGGGGTCTGTGTACCTCGTCTTTCTAATTTTTCTTATGTATAATTCTATCTCCCTCCTATGTATTTCCCCTTGACTGTTGATCAAAGTTTCTATTTATTGTAAATAATTTGTAATATGATTAGTTAGAATTATTATGAAGAATTGGAGCAAAGAAACAAGGAGCACATGAAGACCCGTTTGTAATGGAGCTCGGATTTAAATGTAATAGCTACATTTAATTTAATTTATTCATGCACCCTATGTTTGACCTTTTGGTTCACTTGGTGGCTCTAGTGAACCAAACTAAAATAAAAGTTCATAATCAATCCAAGTAGAATATAGTATATATGCGTGCTTATTTATATATATTATATATTATCAAACATACTTCGCATGTTAATTAATATGACGCGTATTTTATATATATATATGTGCATGTGCGCTAAACACGATGAAACAATTAATATTAACAAACCTCTCATGATGTAGAATAAATATTATTTATAAAATAAATTAAAATGTTTAATTCATGAATTAAAAGAGTTTAATTCAATTAAATAAAATTAGAATGGTTCTAATTTATTTATTCTACTACTCATAATATTAAGTTGTAACGTTCAAAGATATTTATTAAAAATATCGAGCGTCGCCTTCTAGTATGGTAAAACGATAGAGTATCAAATAATCAATATAGTTTGTTGTGTCACACAAGGCTTATATTAATTTTTTGAGATATTGTTTTATCACATTTGATGTTTATAAAATAATTGAACATTACTGTTTTGTTGTGTCACACAAGGACGGTCTTTTTCTCTTCTAATATAAGAAAATGTTAGGTTTGACTTAACTTGGATAATTTTGATTTGGATGTGTCACACATGATCATAATAATCTAAGAGGCAAAATAAAAGGAGTTACATGTTTATGTAATTGACAAAGAGTTGTCTAACTATTTATTTATATATTGTTTGTTGTGTCACACAAGGCTATATACATTTGAAATAAGATCCTTATTCTCACTAACAAATCTTTAACTAGATTTGTCGAACTATATAAGGGGGGTAATATAGTTTGTTGAAAATAGTGGGAGACACCATTTTAAATAAAGACCTAATTTATTTTGGTAACTAATAAAACGAATGCATGTTAATGTTGTTATTAATTCACTTAAAAAATATTGTTATGTTTAATTCACTAACACTGCATAGCATAATGTATGCTAACAATTAATCAAACCGAATTGTTCGAATTGATTAAACAAATTTGAGAATAGTTCTCAATGCTGAAAAGCTAGTAAATGTCATTAATTTGCCTATCCCTGTAAACATTGCAGACTAAGTCACTGAGGAAGAGATTTCTATTTTATTAAATAGCAAGATGATGCAACGGTGGCTCAATGCATCATACTCGCATCCATAAGTATCGAGTTACAACGTCAACAAGAGAAAATGGATGGTGCTACTATATTGCTGCACATTCAATAGTTATATGGTGAGCAAAGTAAGTCAACTAGATATAAGATATCTAAGGAGCTCTTCTGATCTATAATAGTTAATGGCACTACAGTAAAGACATATGTCCTAAAGATGATCAATTCGATTGATCAATTTGGACAATAGGTTTTGTCAAAGATGGAGAGTTGAGTTAAGATTCGATCTAGCTATCACTTACTGACTCTTATTCACAATTTGTTGTGAACTTCAAACATTAATAAGCTAAATGTCAGTTTAACTGATTTGCTTAAATATGTTGAAGACTGTTGAGAGTCACTTTCCTTCCTAAAAAAATCAAGTCTTACTCGTAGATGAATCTTCTAAGCGGAGGAATATGACCAAAGGTATTTCTGAGGAGTCAGAAAGAGTATAAGGCAAAAGAAAGGCTAAACAAAGGACATTAATAAAAGTGAACTCGAGGGTAAAGGAGTTTGTTTTCATTGTAATAAGCTGGGACACTGGAAGAACAACTGTAAGAGAGTTGTAGTAGTTAAGTAGAAGAAGTTTAATGAAGCTTCAGCTACAGATATAGATTTGTTCATAATAAAATAGAACTTTCTATAAGTCAAGTTTCTACTTAGGTATTAGATATCGGATAGTGGTCTCACATATGCAAGTCGTTGCAGAGACTAAGCAGAAGTAGAAAGCTAAACAAATGATAAGTAATCCTGTGTTGGGGAATGAAGCAAAGGTTGTTGCGTTAGCCATGAGAACTTATAGTTTAGCACTGCCTACGGGCAAACCTATTAAATTAGTAAGTTGTTACTAGGTTCCAGTTCTTAGAAATATTATTTCAGTTCCATATGATGACAAGGAAGGGTTTTTTGACATTATAATAATGAACAATCGTTGTTTTGTTTATCATGATAATGTTTTATTTAGAACTGGTTGATTACTTAATGGATTTTGACTTAAAGATAGACTTCTAGAGCCTTTTGATTATGAATCAAATACAACTTGTGAATCTTGTATCATGGAAAATATGACTGAATCTCCATTTAGTGGAAATGGAGAGAGAATTGCAGAGTTGTTAGAGATGGTACACACAATCGTGTGTGGAACCTATGACAACAAATGCAAGAGGAATGTATTTAATCATTACTTTCACTGATGATTCTAGATTTCGATATATGTATTTGATGAAATACAAATTCAAATCGTATGAAATGTTCAAAGAATTCAAAAGTGAAGTATAGAAACTAAAGGCCAAAAGTATTAAAGTTCTTCGATTAGATCGAGAAGGGAATACTTAAGCAGTAAGTTTCTAAATCATCTCAAGCAAAATGGTATTCTCACATAATGGACATGGTGATGATCCATAATGAGTATTACCGATCTTCGAGTATCCTTCTAGGGTTATGCTCTAGAAACGATTGCATATCTACTAAACAAGGTATCTTCAAATTCCGTCCCTAAGATTTCATATAAGTCATGGATAGGGAGGAAACCAAGTCTTAAGCATGTTAAGATTTGGATTGTTCAGCTTATGTCAAAAGGTTTGACATGATAAGCTAGGGACAAGATTTGATAAATGTAAACTTGTGGGATATCCTAAAGAAAGATTGGGGTATCACTTCTATAATCCGACTAACTAAAAGGTGCTTGTTGAAATACGCTGCCTTATAAGAAAAAGAAGTTTTTCCTTAAATGGTTAGTGGGAGTAAAATAGATCTTGTAGAAGTTCAAGAACCACAAAATACAACAGATCAAGTGAAGGAATTTGTACAAGTAGATAAACCTATTGTACCACAACCTAGTCGTAAATCTGGTTTAGTACCGAAGATACCTGAATGGTATGGATTCATCATAGATGATGATGATGATAAGGTACGCATCATAGTGGATGATGATCCAGATATATACGATGAGGTATGGGTATTAGATACTCAAGAGAAATGGTCGATGACCATAAAATCCGAAATGGGTCTTTGGAGAAAGACTAAAGCAGATGACTAGTGGTAAAAAAAATTCAAACAAGGTCAATGAGTTGACTATGATGAAATTTTTTCACTAGTGAAAATGCATATATCCATTCGGATTTTACTTGCAGTTGCAGCTTACTATACAAAAGGATGTATGTATGATACAACCAAAATGATTTGTCTCCATAATGATGGAGCAAATTAAGTATGTAAGTTACACCGATCCAATTATGGATTGGAGCAAGTTTCTCGAAGATGGAACATCCGTTTTGATAAGACAATCAAAAGAGTTTGATTTTATCAAAAACGAGGATGAACCAAGTATGTACAAAGGTTAGTGGGAGCACTGTGACATTCCTAGTATTATATGTTGATATAATATCGATAAGGAATGACATACCGATGCTACAATTAGTAAACATGCAGTTGTCTAAAAACTTCTCCATCAAGGACTTGGGAGAAGCATCCTAACATTTTATTCAGGATAAAGGTCTATAGACATAGATCATAAAGGATGATCGGCTTGACCCAAGGAACGTACATTAATTCGTTGATATGTACGAGACTTGATGTTGCTTATGTATGATAAGCAAATATCAGTTTAATTTTGGATAAGAACATTAGAAAAAAGTTTCTAATGATGGGTCTAATATAAAACTAGAGGGCTTAACAAACTCAAGTTTGTTCAGACTAATCAAGATAACAGTATATCCATTTCAAGTAATATAATTACCGTGAACGGTGTTGCAGTGAGTTGGAAAAGTTCCAAACAATAAAGAGTTGCTGATTTAGTGACAAAAACATAGTAAATAACTATAAGTGAAGCTGCAAAGGTGATTGTTTGGTTCAACAAGTTCATTACAGAACTTATAATGGTTCCTAACATTAAAGGAGCTTAATTCGCCAAGGAACTTAGGTCTCATCTGAAATCCAAACATTTGTTGTAGCACTTTCATATCATTAGATAAATCATTGAAAAGGAGATGGCACCATAAAGATGGTAAACTCTCAGAACAACATTACAGATCCACTAACTAAAGCATTTACTAAGCAATTTGCACGCCGCTTAAAGAAGAATGGTATGGGGATACTAAAGGGCGATTGGCTTTAGTGCAAGTGGGAGATTGAAAGTAGTACGCCCTCAAGCCAATCACATTTGATGTGATAAGCATATACTTCGTAATCTTATTCATTTATTAATAAAAGAATCAAGGTATTTCCTTATTCATGATTAATTTCTTGAATTAATCAAAAGGATAAACCCATCGTTTTCGAGCAATGCTTTTAGAACCATGATGAGGATCATGCTAATGAGATCTAAATTCAAGATAGCTCAAAACTAAAATTGTTCCTAATTGTTGGATCACTAAAAAGGGGATTAGTAGATCCGGATAAATTGGAACATACTATGCTTGCTCTTATGAAGAGGATGATTGATCTCATAATCATTTTTGTAGAGACACTAAAGCAAGTATGTAGGTGCTTATTAGAGAATAAGTTCACTGAACGTGACTCGCTTAAGGAACACCTAATGGAGTTTTACTTGTCTGTCAATAAGAGTTCCTTATGTGATAGTCGTACAAGTGATCCTTGGACTTGAGATCATCATAGTATCTTATGTGTACTAAGTTATACTTTGACATATTTCTTAAGACCTATTGGTATATCAAAGGATATGCTTGGGTATAATAAGGTACACATGGAGATAGGTGAATGATCAACAAATGATCTACCACTTCCAATAAAGGGAAAGAATGTTCTATGCAATTCAATAAGTGACAACTCAGAAATCCCTGGCCAAGGTTGAATGGAATTAGAAAGGAGTTTTTAATTTACACTAACTAGAGTTGTGTATTTGTGAATTGAAATGCATATGATCAAATAAATAAGACTTGAAAGAAATTTCGTGTCTTATATTTGATTAAGACATTGTATGGTAGAAGGATTGAATTGTACGATAACTATTTGCTGAAAGGTTATTTTACGATCAAATGTTGAAATCTATATTATCTGGAAAGTCAACTAATCGCTAAGGGGGCTTACGCTTATTGTGGAATAATTATTTATTCTGAAGTAAAGAGTTAATTCGTAATAAATGAATTAGAATTATTGTAATTTAATTATTATACAACCGGTTTAATATGGAGAACCTAAAGGGTCACACCGCAAAAGAGTAATATTTATTTTAGAAGTGAATGGCATAATCGTAATAATAAATTAAGTATATTTAATTTATATTATGGTGATAGAATAAATTAAATAGATTAATATTTATAGTTTAGTATTTTAGAAATACTAATTATAAATTAATAAGAGTCTTATTATTATTATTACTAATATTATTATTTAGTTCCTAAATGGTTTAGGAATTAATTAATAAGTAGTAGTAGTATTATTAAATAATTAAACTCCTAAATAGTTTAGGAATTGTAATAATAATAATTAATTAAGTTACTAAATGGTTTAGTAATTAATTAATAAGAAGTACTCTCATTATTAAATAATTAAGTTTCTAAATGGTTTAGAAATTGTAATTAATTAATTTAGGTCTTAATTAAATTAGGAATTAAATTAAAACCCTAATCCTAAATAGTTTAGGAAGGTTGACTATATCTATAAATAAGTGGAGTCTTATCATAGATCAAGGTTACACACTCTTTCACTAGAATAGAGAGAGTACTCCATAATTCTCTACATCTAAGGAGTTAGAGAGAGAGAATTAGGACTAGCCACCCATGGTTTGGAGAAACCAAAAATTCACTTCTTTAATTCATAGATCTCTTGGTGGATCGCCTCTAGAGGCTTCACACTTGGGGAGCTAACATTGATCCGTGGAATCTAATCGGTGAATTTGAAGAAGAACGTGAATGATTAAAGGGAGATGAACTTGTACCCGTGGAAGCTTAGTTCTACAAAGGTATAAATTCTTTTATCTTTTCTCAATTAATAATAGTCACATAAGAAAGATTTGGGTTATTGGTTTGTACAAAATTTTTAAAATCTGATTTTTCTTGCTTCCGTTGCGCTTATATAATTTGTTTATATCTATGCCATATGTTTACAAACCAACATGGACTACTAGGTTAATTTATTTAACTTAATTTAATACATCAATTGGACTTATAATATAATCCAATTAGACTTGCCTTTAATTATTCTACCATCTTGGGTTACATAATTAACTCATCCATGGTTAATTCTCATCACCATATTTATTTACCTAGCAATTAACCAATGAGTGATTAATGCTCTCTCTTACCTACCAATTAGGGTTATTCAATTAACCTTACATTGATTAATTCTCTATACTCAACAATATTTCCCAACACTTTGACCATCATTTGACTTTTTAAATGGTTGGGCTATCTAGCTTATTTTGCATTGGGCTCTCTTATTTAATTATCCCTCTTTATGCAAGTCTTCCCATATTGAACTAACATCTATAATCCTTTTGAGCTAGTACACTAGTAGTGATTAAATTACTTAGACTCTTCATGAGGCTAACTCCTTAAACTTATTTAGACCTCTTTATAAATACCAACAAGACTTTTAACAATTAAAATATTGTGCTTGCTTTAAATTCATTAATGGACTATATACAACAACTTAATAATTAAATTAATTACTTAATTAATTACTTCACATTATTGTCATCCAAGACAATCATCCTAAATTTTTTACAACTTTAACTCATACTAATATAATTAACCTAATTAATTATATTTCATGACTTCATATTTAAACTAATTAATTTATTAGTTTAATTGAATATTAACTTACTCATCCTCTTATTTGGCTAACAAGCACGTTTTAGGTATATATATATATATATATATATATATATATATCCACATTTACGTCTCAAATGAATTTATTTCTTTAATAAATTTTCTACATGCATCATTAAAATATTCTCACATTTAATTTCTAATAAATAAATTATGTTAAAAAAAAAATTACTCATTTTCTATACATCTCACTTCGACAACTCTAGGTTTTAAACCATAACCTTTAATTAATTATTTCAAATCTTATTTACAATTCTTGTAAATATCTGGGATATTACAACATGCAACTTTGAATAACAACTTTTAATTGATTTAACATACTGCTTCTTCATGCTGAAAGGTCACAAGACCGTAAACATACATTTTGAGTATTTATAATACCCTGTAGGCAAAACACTGTCATTTCGTTTTGAATATTAACAGCTATTTTAATTATAATATCCGAAGATGGGTACTCTAGGTGATCAGCCTATTGTACGTTTATATTGTGCACATTATAGCCATTCACTTTCGTTTAGACCGAAATTATTCCATCCTACCGTAATTTTATCCTCTCATAATGATTTGTTTATTTCAGCTTTTTTCATCAGATTCCACACCACAATAATATGGTTTGGACTAGTTTCAACAATATTTAGATTTATAAATTTAATACATACATGGTCTAACCGAAACAATTGGTATATATTTTTCTCTTTAAACAATTCATAATAAGAACAGTCATAATAACACATGCAATATCTAGCCGAAACAAATAGCATAGATATATCTCATTAAATAGTTCATTTTGAAAACTCATAATTATAATTCATGCAATATATAGCCGATACAATTGGCATAGATCTTTCTCTTTAAATAGTTCATAATGTGAACAATCATACAAATGCACATAAGTGCGATTATCAATAATAACATAGATATGAAGTAATTCTTAATAATTATTTCATCATGTACTATGAAACTAATTTCAACTTCTAGATACTTAACATAATTGAAACAAGTATATGAAACATGCATAATGAAACGAGTTTGGGTTTTAGAATAACTTATGTGACAACCCCAAATCCGGGTTCTTTAACCTCGGGTTTGGTTCTCACTGTACAATAAATAACAACAATGAAATACATATATTGTATTCAAACTTCGCGGAATAATACAAAAGGTTCCTTAATCAAAAGGCTACACTTCCCAAGGTCTATTACCTTAATCTTAACATTACATATCTTAAGGGAAATACAAAAGATTTACAACAGTAATTACATAACAGTAATATAAACTAGCATGCAATTACTAAAACTAAACATTAGCTTTCCTCTTGCCTTTGTCCGATTTAGAGCTTTCGGGAATGGCTTAAATATAGTCATGATATAGCAAGAATGAGCAACTAAATGGCTCAACAAGTTTATAAACAACAATCATACGATATATCATGATGAAGGGAAATAACTTCAAGGTTTCAACAATAGCAATTGTGAAAGATAACAAGAATCAATGTTCAATAAAAGAAGGAATTGACTCTTTACTGCTGAGTGGTCTTTAATGACCATGAACTGCTACTAAGGTAGAACAGACATACAATGTCTGACTCCTTGTTAAAATAACGGGACACTTGAGGGGATCAGTCCTCTCATGTCCTATGTATATGCATCACAATTAGTTTTCTTGCGCGCTGTCGGGTCTCCGACAAATAAAAATCCCCTTTAACTAGGGTTGTTCTATCTCAGTCTTACTGTAAGAATCCGCACCAGCCAATGGTTTGGATAAGCTTTTATAATATTCAACTAAATGAATTTAACATGCATTTGTCTAGCCGAAACAATTAGCTTAGACGTTCTTAAACAGTTTGCAAAAGCACTATGTGTGAATACAATAATCAATAACGATGTGAAGTAATTTTCGATAATTAATTCACTCAAAGGTCTGTCAAATATCTACGAGTGTAGATACTTGCTCAACAATAATTGAATTGCTCAAAGTAATTAAAGTTGAATAATAATTGCAACAATAAGTACAAGTTAAGGGTAGAAGACTTGCCTCGTGCGTCGTTTACTGCTAACCAACTTAATTTAACAATCCTTGAACGGACCTAATAATTAAATCAGTTTGATCTTAAATTAGTATCATATATTTGTAAGTATAATGACCTTTATAAACCTTACGAACCACATAATTATATAATTATGGGTATATAAACACATAGGAAACATTATCATTAATTACTTGATAATATTTCAACACAAAGAACCTATATTAATTATTTAATAATATTTTATTCATTATTTAATATTATTAACTATTTAATAATATTTTAAATCATTATCTAATATTATTAATCATTTAATAATATTTTATTAATTATCTAATATTATTAATCATTTAATAATATTTTATTACCTCATTAATATTATTAACCATTTAATAATATTTTAAACACTATCTAATATTATTAATTATTTAATAATATTTTATTTAACATCCAATATTATTAATTATTTAATAATATTTTATTATCTTATTAATATTATTAATCATCTAATAATATTTTAAATCATTATCTAATATTATTAATCATTTAGTAATATTTTATTTATTATCTAATATTATTAATCATTTAATAATATTTTATCAATTATCTAATATTATTAATCATTTCATAATATTTAATTACTTATTAATATTATTAACCATGTAGTAATATTTTAATACTCTTTAAATAATACCAAAAGTTAACTTTTAAATTGGGTTAACCCTAATATTTAATTTAAACATTTAGATAGCATTGATTTACAAATAGACTCCATATAAATTTGTTTAATACCAAAATATATTCATTTTACACTTATTTCAACTTAATTTTTCAAAGAAAACTCGACCTGGACCGACCCGACCCGATCCGGAGCACCAAAAATCTGCTTAGCAGATTGTTCTGACGCAGCTGCGTCAGTCCTGACGCGGCTGCGTCAGCCGTTTTGTCCGAAAGTCAACTGTTTGACTGCTCGACCCTTCGACGCTCCGACAGCCATAATTTCTTCATACGAAAACATTTTGAGGTGATTCTTGAGTCCATTCTCATCAGAATTTCCCCCTCTACAATTTCTCTTTAGAACACAAATCCAAATTCCAAACGTAACTAGACTCAAAATGGCTCTAAAGGCAACCTAGGGTTTTAAAATCAACATCATTTGCGGTAAAAGTCATCATTTCTTTGTTATTCCATATTTTTGTGAGATTCAAGTTGTGTTGGCTTTATAACTTATTCATAAAACTTTATAGCCATATAAATCAAGTATTTAACTTGTATATTTTGAAATGACACAAAATATAGTACATAGCTACTTAGGGTTTTACCGGTAAAGCTTTCTATAGCGTTTTCTTCAATTTATATGTACACCACACCTACCAAATCATGATATAAACTCATAGATCTATGAATATACATATATTACATAGTTACATACATCTAGACCATCAAAATGAGTTTTGATCGGTTAAAAATAGATTTTAACCGATTAAAACGCATATAGGCTATAAAAACGAAATAAGAAAGGATTTGAGAACTTTTAAACCTTGAGGTTTTGTGTGCTCTCCTTCTCCTCCTTCCGAAATATGTGATGAGATTGTTGGACATCCACCAAGCTCAAGCTCTAGCTTTTTCTCTCAACACTTATGTGTTTTCTCTCAAAAACTCACACTTTGCTCTCTAGGAAATTCTCTAGAAATGAACTAACCAACCTAGAACAAGTGTGGAGTGTTTCTTTTATAGCCAACCACTAACACACCATTAACTCTCTAATTCATCTATGTTGGTCAAATTAAATGCTAAGTATGCTTACTATTTGATTGAATGACTTGGTGATTGACTCATGGAATGACTAGGGTTGTTGGCCAACTTTGATCTAGTGTAAAAGAGAAGTCATCTAGCAAATCAAGCAACATCAAGTGGGTCCCTCACAAAAATCAGCAAAATGGCTTTTCCAAGCCATTTTTCCTTTATTTTTAATGCAAAAATGTGCATATATACATCTATATATATATATATACATATATATATATATATATATATTGACCAAAGTTTGACCCTTATTGGACTTCACATTGGGCTTGGGAATAACTTCTATTGGGCTCATTCAATTAAATTGTTTGGGCTCAATTTAAATAACACATTGGGCTTATTTTAAATAGTCTAGGTTACATTTAATTAAATCAAGCATTGGCTTGTTTAATTAATTACATGGGCTAGTAATTAAATTAATTACATGGGCTACTAGGTTAATATCTTTAACCTAGTTTATCAACTTATTTGGATTTAAAATATAATCCAATTAGATTTGCTTAAATTAATTATACACTTTGCTTTAATCCTTTAAATAAACATACAAGCACATAAGTATATTTATTTAATTATCTAATGCACAATTAATTAATGAGAAAAATTTAAATTCATTGCTAAATATTTATTAAGTATATTTACAATGACTAATGAAATTCGTGGTCATTACATTCTCCCTCCCTTATAAGAATTCCGTCCCCGGAATTACAAATTTAAACTACTCAAACAGATGCGGATAGTTAGCCCTCATCTTTTCTTCAAGCTCCCACGTAGCTTCCTCAGCGTTGTGGTTCCTCCAAATGACTTTGACAGAATGTATAACCTTATTCCGTAAACTCTGCTCTTTCCTATCTAGTATCTGGACAGGAATTTCCTCGTACGATAAGTCTTTCTCGACTTGTATTGGCTCATAGGATATGACATGTTTGCGGTCTGGCTTGTATGGTCGCAGCACTGACACATGAAACACATTGTGAATATGCTCAAGTTCAGGAGGTAAAACTACCTCGTACGCCACTTCGCCCACTCTCTTTAATATCTCGAACGGTCCTATGAACCTCGGACTCAGCTTCCCTTTCTTTCCAAATCGGATCTTCCCCTTCCAGGGAGATACCTTCATGAACACAAAACTTCCAACTTCGAAGTCGTGCTTCTGTCGATGTAAATCGGCGTATTTCTTCTGACGGTCCTGAGCTGCTACTAGCCGAGCTCTTATTACCTTGATAATCTCTACCGTTTGTTGAACCAATTCCGACCCCAACAATCGGCGTTCTCCTACCTCATCCCAACATAGAGGTGTTCTACACTTCCTTCCGTACAATGCTTCGTAAGGCGGCATGCCTATGCTTGCATGATAACTATTGTTGTATGCAAACTCAACTAATGGTAGATGGTTCTCCCAACTGCCCTTGAAATCCATCACACAGTCCTTGAGCATATCTTCCAATGTCTGTATTGTTCTTTCACTTTGCCCATCGGTCTATGGATGATATGTTGTACTCATTCTCAACTGTGTCCCCAATCTCTCCTGAAGACTTCTCCAAAATTTTGACGTGAAGCGCGGATCTCTGTCTGACACAATCGATACCGGCACCCCATGTCTCGAAACTATCTCCTTGATGTACAGTTTAGCCAACTGATCCAAACTGAACTTAATCTTGATCGGCAAAAAGTGCGCTGACTTTGTTAGTCGATCTACAATCACCCATATTGCGTCAAATCCCTTCTGTGTTGCTGGAAGTCCTACCACAAAATCCATTGTGATATGCTCCCATTTCCACTCAGGAATCTCTAACGGCTGTAGTAATCCACTTGGTCTCTGATGTTTAGCCTTTACCCTTTGACAAGTTAGACATCGGCTGACACATTCTGCGACCTCCCTTTTTAAATTCGGCCACCAAAAATGCTGACGCAGATCTTGATACATCTTCGTACTTCCCAGATGTATTGAGTATCTCATACTGTGGGCCTCTTGTAAGATCTCTTCTCGTAGTTCGGGCACTAGCGGCACCCAAACACGATTTTCAAATCTTAGCAATCCCATGCTATCTTCCTTGAACTTGACATCTTCCCCTTCGGTCATTCTCATCCTTATTCTGACACATTCTTCATCTTTGTCTTGAGCCTCTTTTACCCGATCTAACAGGGTTGGGCTCGCTTCCACTTCCATTGACTCATTTGGATTTCTTACCTCCAACTCCATTCGAGCCATCTCTTGAATCAATTGTTCCTGATCTGTCAAGATGAACAACTTCTCCCTACTCTTTCTGCTTAGAGCATCTGCTACTACGTTGGCCTTGCCGGGATGATATAAAATTTCACAATCATAGTCCTTGATCAATTCTAACCATCTCCGTTGTCTCATATTTAACTCCTTCTGTGTGAAGATATACTTCAGACTCTTGTGGTCCGTGAATATCTCAAATTTCTCTCCATATAAATAATGTCTCCAGATTTTAAGGGCAAACACTACCGCAACCAGCTCCAAGTCGTGGGTAGGGTATCCCTTCTCGTAATCCTTCAACTGTCTGGACGCATACGCAACGACCTTGCCGTTTTGCATAAGCACACAGCCAAGTCCCTTGTGCGATGCATCACTGTAGACCGTAAAACCTCCCGTATCGTCCGGTAAAGTCAATACAGGTGCTTCACTAAGTCTCTTCTTTAGCTCCTAAAAACTCTCATCACACTTCTCCGTCCATACGTATTTCACTGTCTTCCTCGTTAGATTGGTCAGCGGTGTTGCTATCTTTGAAAAATCTTGAATAAATCTCCGATAGTAACCCGCTAACCCCAAGAAACTTCTTACCTCCGTCGGCGTCCCTGGTTGTTCCCAATTCATCACCGCTTCCATCTTTGCTGGATCTACTGAAACTCCCTCCTTGTCAATGACATGACCTAAAAATTGAACTCTCTCCAACCAGAATTCACACTTCGAAAATTTAGCATACAACTGCTCCTTCCGTAAAATCTCCAACACCAATCTTAGGTGTTCAGCATGCTCCTCCTCCGTTTTGGAATAAACCAAAATATCGTCAATGAACACAACAACAAATTTATCCAAGTACTGCTTGAATATTCTGTTCATCATGTCCATAAATGCGGCTGGCGCATTCGTCAGTCCAAACGACATCACCAGAAACTCAAAATGCCCATATCGAGTTCTGAATGCCGTCTTGGGTACATCCTCCTTCCTGACTTTCAACTGATGATAACCAGTCCTCAAGTCAATCTTTGAAAAGTACTTCGCCCCTTTCAATTGATCGAAAAGATCGTCAATTCGTGGCAACGGGTACTTGTTCTTAATTGTCACCTTATTCAGCTCTCTGTAATCCATACATAACCTCATCGATCCATCCTTCTTCTTTACAAACAACACAGGTGCTCCCCATGGAGAAACACTTGGTTGAATGTACTTATTATCCAACAACTCCTGTATTGGATCATTAACTCCTTCATTTCTACCGGAGCCATCCTATATGGTGCCTTTGATATTGGTGTTGTCCCCGGTACCAAATCAATTACAAATTCTATCTCCCTATCTGGCGGTAAACCTGGCAGTTCGTTTGGAAACACGTCCATGAACTCCCTCACTACTGGTATTTGCTCCATCTCGGGATTCACCATTTGTGTGTCCACTATGTGAGCTAAATACCCTACACAACCTTTCTTCAACAGTTTCTTGGCCTGCATCATCGTCAGACATGTTGATTGTCTAGACGACTTGCTGCCATAAAATATGACCTTAGACCTGTTTGGTGTCTTAAGGTGTATACACTTCCTTTGACAATCAATTATAGCTCCATGGTTAAACAACCAATCCATTCCAAGTATAACGTCAAACTCCCCCAAACGTAGGGGTGAGCATGGTGCGGTTTGGTGCAGTTTGAAGCCCAAACCGCACAAGAAACTGCTTAGGTGCGGTTTGACAAATTCAAAACCGCACATGAAACCGCTTGTGATTGATGCGGTGCGGTTTTGAATCGTTTAGTGCGATTTCGTTTGGTGCGGTTTCGGTTCCAAAACCAATTGAAATAATTAAATTTTATGCAATTTAAATTAACAATTTAGCATCACACAATATTAAATACTACTTTGATAATACACAATTTTACTTATAATGTTTTGTCTAAACAAAAGTAAAATAGAAACTAAAAACATGAATAATGATTTATCCTTATATATGAAAATTCTAAATAGAGATAATTACAATTTGGGATAATTCTAAATATTTATAATTCTTGATATGCTTCATTTAATAGTGCATGGTGCGGTGCGGTTTCTTAGATGCGGTTTTGCTCAGAAACCAAACCCAAACCGCATTTGCGGTTTTTCAACCACCTAAAACCGCCACATACGCCGAAACCGTTGGTGCGGTTTTAATTGGTGCGGTTTGTGCGGTTTTTGGTGCGGTTTCGGAGGCAATTCGGTTTCTTGCTCACCCCTACCCAAACGTATCGGAATTAAATTTACACTCAACTTCTGACCCCAGATTTCAGCACAACAGTTCCTATGTACATACTCTACAGGAATCACCTCTTTATTGGCAACTTCTATGTTCATTGGGTTCTCTAGTTTTTCTCTAGGAAATTCTAACCGTCTAGCGAATTCGTCAGACACAAATGAATAGGTAGCACCCGAATCAAATAATACATAAGCATTTATATCATTGATCGGAATAATACCTGACACCACGTCTTTTGATTCAACGGCGTCCTGCACCGTCATGTTGAAAGTCCGTGCCGTTGGTTTATTCTGTGGCACCGGGCCTCCAATGGTCAGTTTGTTGTTGTTGTTGTTGTTGTTGTTGTTGCTTCCCCTAAAACCGGAACTTCCCCCGGTATTCTTCTTCTTCGGACAATCTTTAAACTGATGGTCCATGGCCCCGCAGGCGAAACAACCCTTCCTCTTTGGTGTGGGACAATTGGGAGCGATGTGCCCCTCTTGCCCACAGTTATAGCAGACATTCCTTCCTTTCATACACTCCCCAGTGTGGTTCTTTCCGCACTGACTGCATTTACTGGCTTTCTTGGATTCACTTCCCTGGGGTGTCCCCGAACTGCTGTTGTTATTCCACTTGCGTTTGTTCGAGTTACTGCCCCCGCTGCTACCCTCTCGGTTTCCCCCATCGTTTCTCTTCTTGTTCCGTTCTTGGTTGTGCTTATTCAAAGCTTCATTCCCACCTTCAGCTATGATAGTTTTCTCCAGTAATGTTGCAAAGTTTGTGATCTGGAGAACAGCTACTCGACTGTAAACCCACGGTTTCAGCCCCTGCTCAAATCTTCTGGCGCGTCTCGCCTCAGTGTCCACCTGGTGTGAAGCAAATCTTGCCAATTCATTGAACTTGGCGGCGTATTCTGATACGGACAAGTTCCCCTGCTTAAGCTCTAGGAATTTAATTTCCATCCTAGCCTTTGTACTCTCTGGAAAGTAGTTTTCCAAGAATACCTCTTTGAATCGCGCCCACGCGATCGTTCCCTCCCCTGCTCTACTCTTATTGGCCTTCCATCAGTGGTTGGCCTCTCCTTTCATCATGAAGGTAGCAAATGAGGTCATTTGCTCCTCCCTAACTCATGCAACCTCGAAGACTTTTTTCATCTCCTCTATCCAGGTCTGTGCTTCTATAGGATCCGTGGTCCCTTTGAACTCGGGTGGTCCTATCAGTTTGAAATCTTTAAAGCTGGCTAGTAGAGCGGCAGGGTTTGTTGCTCCAGTAGCCTCTGCGTTGCGTCCGCGGAATGCTCCCATTAGCATTTCCACGAACTCTTGGACAGGGTTGGGTGGTACCCCTCCGACATTCATTGACTCTTCGGGTGGTGGTGGGGGTAGTTGTTGATTTCTTCTCTGTGGCGGCATTTTCTGTATAAAGAAAATTTAATTAATTAAAGTTGTTTCAATCTTTTTACTTTCGTTTTGTAGCTTAGGTATTTTAAACTAAAGCACAAATAATCATCTTGACACATATAAACATAAACGAAAATGCATTTATATTCATATGCTAAAACACAGTGCGTAGCACTTTTACATCATAAGCATACTGCTATAAACGCTGCTAACCCCGATAGTTAAAACAAAAGACGGAATCTAACATATCCCACAACTTCATAGAGTTGGGATTTACAACATACTAACCCTCTATCAAAACAAAAGTTGGGTCTCTACTGCATCTATGTACATACATCATAAATAAAGAAAATACAACTAACGGCGCATCCCTCGACGAACCGCATCGTCGTACTCCTCATCTCCAATAGCCCTGACCACACCCCTACTGATGGTGTGCAAGGTCTGGCCTTCCTCGGCAGGGTAATAGTGCACCCTACTCTGGATCCTACCCACTGATGAGCGATAGACGTAACTGAGTCTATCTATCCTCACCTTCTTCTCCCTAACCTCCTCCTCCAGCTCCATCATCTGCCCGTGAGCTGCATCACGCTGAAACTCCATATCTAACCTCGCCTCAACGGCCTGCTGCATCTGGCCCCTCATGGCCTCCCTCTCTGCCTGTGTCTGCTGAATCTTCAGCTCAGCGGCTACTAACTTGGCCTTCATCTCGGTCATCCTCGCCTTCAGCTCTATGTTCTCGCTAGAGAACATATAAGCTGTATCTCTGTACTGCTGCTCTGTCTGCTGGTGGATCTGGTTCTGCTCCTCAAGGTGCTGAACCCTCTCCTCTAGCTCATCGTTAGCCGTAGTGAGAGTATCGATGATGTCACTGGCGACAGTGCCCATGCCATCAATATACTCCGCTGGCTCCTCATCCTCATCACCATCAGTATCAGCCTCCTCCTCACTGTACTGCCCCATAACTTCACCCCAGACAGCGTCCTCTCTATCTCCCTCTTCGGGATCCGTCTCTGGCTCCTCGGCAGGTGCAGCTACCCGTGGCTGTACTGTATCCATGTGGATATCAGTAAAAATCACCTCCTCTACAGCAGTGCTCGTCTGTCCTATCTCTGCCATCCTACAATAACATAAATAACACATGTTAGTACAGCAATAAAATATATTCATTGATGAAATGAAATGATATTTTATCATGTACATCTCGGCTCGATAGATTTTCTCAATCCATCTCCAAAAATACACATCATGATGAATCTCCCCGATTCATCTCCTAACGCACTCGACAAGAGTTTAGTACTAAGGTTATAACCTAGGTTTCGCAAATCCTAGTGTTTCTAACCTACAGCTCTGATACCAACCTGTGACAACCCCAAATCCGGGTTCTTTAACCTCGGGTTTGGTTCTCACTGTACAATACATAACAACAATGAAATACATATATTGTATTCAAACTTCGCGGAATAATACAAAAGGTTCCTTAATCAAAAGGCTACACTTCCCAAGGTCTATTACCTTAATCTTAACATTACATATCTTAAGGGAAATACAAAAGATTTACAACAGTAATTACATAACAGTAATATAAACTAGCATGCAATTACTAAAACTAAACATTAGCTTTCCCCTTGCCTTTGTCCGATTTAGAGCTTTCGGGAATGGCTGAAATATAGTCATGATATAGCAAGAATGAGCAACTAAATGGCTCAACAAGTTTATAAACAACAATCATACGATATATCATGATGAAGGGAAATAACTTCAAGGTTTCAACAATAGCAATTGTGAAAGATAACAAGAATCAATGTTCAATAAAAGAAGGAATTGACTCTTTACTGCTGAGTGGTCTTTAATGACCATGAACTGCTACTAAGGTAGAACAGACATACAATGTCTGACTCCTTGTTAAAATAACGGGACACTTGAGGGGATCAGTCCTCTCATGTCCTATGTATATGCATCACAATTAGTTTTCTTGCGCGTTGTCGGGTCTCCGACAAATAAAAATCCCCTTTAACTAGGGTTGTTCTATCTCAGTCTTACTGTAAGAATCCGCACCAGCCAATGGTTTGGATAAGCTTTTATAATATCCAACTAAATGAATTTAACATGCATTTGTCTAGCCGAAACAATTAGCTTAGACGTTCTTAAACAGTTTGCAAAAGCACTATGTGTGAATACAATAATCAATAACGATGTGAAGTAATTTTCGATAATTAATTCACTCAAAGGTCTGTCAAATATCTACGAGTGTAGATACTTGCTCAACAATAATTGAATTGCTCAAAGTAATTAAAGTTGAATAATAATTGCAACAATAAGTACAAGTTAAGGGTAGAAGACTTGCCTCGTGCGTCGTTTACTGCTAACCAACTTAATTTAACAATCCTTGAACGGACCTAATAATTAAATCAGTTTGATCTTAAATTAGTATCATATACTTGTAAGTATAATGACCTTTATAAACCTTACGAACCACATAATTATATAATTATGGGTATATAAACACATAGGAAACATTATCATTAATTACTTGATAATATTTCAACACAAAGAACCTATATTAATTATTTAATAATATTTTATTCATTATTTAATATTATTAACTATTTAATAATATTTTAAATCATTATCTAATATTATTAATCATTTAATAATATTTTATTAATTATCTAATATTATTAATCATTTAATAATATTTTATTACCTCATTAATATTATTAACCATTTAATAATATTTTAAACACTATCTAATATTATTAATTATTTAATAATATTTTATTTAACATCCAATATTATTAATTATTTAATAATATTTTATTATCTTATTAATATTATTAATCATCTAATAATATTTTAAATTATTATCTAATATTATTAATCATTTAGTAATATTTTATTTATTATCTAATATTATTAATCATTTAATAATATTTTATCAATTATCTAATATTATTAATCATTTCATAATATTTAATTACTTATTAATATTATTAACCATGTAGTAATATTTTAATACTCTTTAAATAATACCAAAAGTTAACTTTTAAATTGGGTTAACCTTAGTATTTAATTTAAACATTTAGATAGCATTGATTTACAAATAGACTCCATATAAATTTGTTTAATACCAAAATATATTCATTTTACACTTATTTCAACTTAATTTTTCAAAGAAAACTCGACCCGGATCGACCCGACCCGACCCGGACCGACCCGACCCGACCCGGAGCACCAAAAATCTGCTTAGCAGATTGTTCTGACGCAGCTGCGTCAGTCCTGACGCGGCTGCGTCAGCCGTTTTGTCCGAAAGTCAACTGTTTGACTGCTCGACCCTCCGACGCTCCGACAGCCATAATTTCTTCATACGAAAACATTTTGAGGTGATTCTTGAGTCCATTCTCATCAGAATTTCCCCCTCTACAATTTCTCTTTAGAACACAAATCCAAATTCCAAACGTAACTAGACTCAAAATGGCTCTAAAGGCAACCTAGGGTTTTAAAATCAACATCATTTGCGGTAAAAACCATCATTTCATTGTTATTCCATATTTTTGTGAGATTCAAGTTGTGTTGGCTTTATAACTTATTCATAAAACTTTATAGCCATATAAATCAAGTATTTAACTTGTATATTTTGAAATGACACAAAATATAGTACATAGCTACTTAGGGTTTTACCGGTAAAGCTTTCTATAGCGTTTTCTTCAATTTATATGTACACCACACCTACCAAATCATGATATAAACACATAGATCTATGAATATACATATATTACATAGTTACATACATCTAGACCATCAAAATGAGTTTTGATCGGTTAAAAATAGATTTTAACCGAATAAAACGCATATAGGCTATAAAAACGAAATAAGAAAGGATTTGAGAACTTTTAAACCTTGAGGTTTTGTGTGCTCTCCTTCTCCTCCTTCCGAAATATGTGATGAGATTGTTGGACATCCACCAAGCTCAAGCTCTAGCTTTTTCTCTCAACACTTATGTGTTTTCTCTCAAAAACTCACACTTTGCTCTCTAGGAAATTCTCTAGAACTGAACTAACCAACCTAGAACAAGTGTGGAGTGTTTCTTTTATAGCCAACCACTAACACACCATTAACTCTCTAATTCATCTATGTTGGTCAAATTAAATGCTAAGTATGCTTACTATTTGATTGAATGACTTGGTGATTGACTCATGGAATGACTAGGGTTGTTGGCCAACTTTGATCTAGTGTAAAAGAGAAGCCATCTAGCAAATCAAGCAACATCAAGTGGGTCCCTCACAAAAATCAGCAAAATGGCTTTTCCAAGCCATTTTTCCTTTATTTTTAATGCAAAAATGTGCATATATACATCTATATATATATATATATATATATATATATTGACCAAAGTTTGACCCTTATTGGACTTCACATTGGGCTTGGGAATAACTTCTATTGGGCTCATTCAATTAAATTGTTTGGGCTCAATTTAAATAACACATTGGGCTTATTTTAAATAGTCTAGGTTACATTTAATTAAATCAAGCATTGGCTTGTTTAATTAATTACATGGGCTAGTAATTAAATTAATTACATGGGCTACTAGGTTAATATCTTTAACCTAGTTTATCAACTTATTTGGATTTAAAATATAATCCAATTAGATTTGCTTAAATTAATTATACACTTTGCTTTAATCCTTTAAATAAACATACAAGCACATAAGTACATTTATTTAATTATCTAATGCACAATTAATTAATGAGAAAAATTTAAATTCATTGCTAAATATTTATTAAGTATATTTACAATGACTAATGAAATTCGTGGTCATTACAACTTACCAAATAAATATAAGTTAAGGTTCAGAGAACTTGCATGTTCCGTTGACTACTGCTATTCAACTTAAAATAACTTTCTTTGGATGACCTAATATTTAACAACATTGATTTACCAATTAGCATATCATATACAGGTTTATTTTACATTAATAACCTTTCTATACATGTCTTAAATCATCTAATACTTAATCATAACCTTAAAACACTTAATAATATTATCAACCATTTGATAATATTTTAATCACATAACTATCACTTAATCACATCATAATATTATCACATTTGATAATATATAACCACAAATAAATATTATAAATTGTTTAATAATATTTTAACTATTTATGAATATTATTTCAATAATATTTTATTTAATCATCAATATTATTAATCATCTAATAATCCTCTTAATCTCTTAACTATCTTAAACACTTACTAACATTATTAATAATTAAATAATGTCTTAGACTCTTTCTAATAATATTATTTATCAAATAATAGCTTAATCACTTATAAATATTATTAACCATTTAATAATATTATATTCACTTATTAATATTATTAATCATTTAATAATATTTTAATTCTTTATTAATATTATTAATCATTAATAATATTTTATTCATTTATTAATATTATTAATTATTTAATAATATTTTATTCACTTATAATATTATTATCCATTTAATAATATTTTAGTCATTTTCTAATATTATTAATCTTTTAATAATATTTTATACCTTTGTTAATATTATTATTCCTTTAATAATATTTTCATAATTTAAATTTTGTCTAATATTATTATTTTATTAAATCACATTTTCTAATCCATTTA
Source organism: Hedera helix (assembly GCA_947179155.2). NCBI lineage: Eukaryota > Viridiplantae > Streptophyta > Magnoliopsida > Apiales > Araliaceae > Hedera > Hedera helix. The sequence continues at coordinate 14,787,969 of OX359280.1, forward strand.
CTAATCAAGAGATCAAACCCGACCCATTTTATTTGGCTCGACCCGACCCGGTTAATAAACTCTTAATTTTCAAACAGACTGTACTACCGCTGCAGCAGTGAGGACCACCACTGCAGCAGTAGTTCTAAGTTTCAAATTCCAAGGAGTTTCACCGCAGCGGCGGTGAGACCTACTGCTGCGGCGGTAATACTGACTTTTCAAAACCCTAATTTTGTTTTACTTTGATTTCTTTGATTCAATCCTTCATAAAACATGCAATACATGATCAAATAATCTCAAATCTGTTTTGTTAGATTTCTAACTTCGTATTCTTTAAATTTTCAAGAATCAAATAACTTTCAACAATCATTTTTGACAACAAAATCAATATCAATCATCCAGGGTTTCTAAATGACGCTTTTGTACCAATAATCTCATAACTTCTTCGTTTTAACTTTGTTTTTTGACGATTCAAATTTTTTTATTATTGAAACTAACCCAACTAGCATACAAGATGCAAAAATCACATAAACAACTTATATATCATAAGTCACGCATAATTAACCTAGACATCCAACTAAGGTTTTCACTTAAAATATGTTCATCTTCATCTTTCATCCATATTTAAACATACTAAATATATCAAAACACTTATCATGCATTTTTAACCATAGATCTTCTTCACATAGATCATTTCATAACCAAGCTTGCTTAAACTTATACATAAAGAAAATAATAACTAAAGTTTGAGAAACTTTTAAACCTTCTATGAAAATATTCTTCTTGAAAACGATTGGAACTCCTTCTTGATCTTCTTGTATGGATCAAAAATCACCCACACTTAGTAACACTAAAAGTGTTTGCTTCTTTAGAATTCTCACAAATGCTCTATCTTCTCTCTACAACTTTCTCTCTCTAAATTTTAGTGAATGGAGTAAATAAACCAACATTTGAAAAAGTGTTGGACATTTCTATTTATAGAACTCTAGGATTTCACCATTGGCTTTCCTAATCAACTAACATTAGTTCATTAAAGCTCTAACTTGCTTACTATTCTTGGAATGACAACTTGAGTGGCATTTTGAATTACTAAGGTTGGTGTGGAGTTGTTAAGCAACTTTGTACCCAAAATCACCAAATAAGCAAGCTTCCCATCCATGTGGGGCCCAAAATTCAAGAATAGCATTATAATTACTCCAATTTGACTTTATTTTTATGTCCTATATAATTATATAAGCATCCATATATATATACACCAATATATGTATCCATATTCACCTATACTTGCATATTGGACTCTACTTTGGACCTTTGAATTAATTCTATTTGGACTTTGAATTACAATTATTTGAGCTCAACAATTTAATTCATTTGGCTACAACATTCATTCATTTAAGTCATAAACACTGGGGCTCCCAACAATTAAATTAATTGGGCTAACTATGACACTTGAAATAAAAATAAGTATTGTGTTAGTTTAAATTAATTTGAACTCACCATACATTTTATATATGGTTCATTATTTAAATCTTATAAGGCTACTACATAGGGCTCATTAAATAAACACAATAGTTTAATTACATAATCCAAATAGACTTGCTATTTATAAATCCATTGGACAACTTAATTGAGTTAACTTACAAAACACTATTACTTACAAATTTTTTGGTTTATTTTAATGAAACTCTAATACACATTAATACAAGTACTTCGACTTGACTAAATTTAATTCATTAGCTACCTCTTTCATCAACTTGGGTTTATAATATAGTTACCCATACACATTCAGTTATTCTCACATTGGATTATCTTTAATAATTCACTTATTTCTTTTTTCTCATTATTCATACAAGTAATTCACTTGTTCATTATTAATCTTCTTATTTGTCATTCAAGACCAACATTCAAGCTTTGTGTTTTCATCACATAAGCTTTTCTTGCATTTCTTTTTTCTTCTTTAGTTAATTCAAATAAATTAAATTTACTAACTTACTACCTCTCATCATACAACCTAAACGCATACATGCATACTTCATACCTCATATTTTCTCATGAATATAAATTAAAAAAAATTAAGTTCGTAATTTTTCTTGTTATTACAAGTCCAATTAATGATTTTTTAGTTTGAAGGTGTTATGTGTTAGTGTTGTGAAAGTGTGAGATGCAAAGTGTATGTTTATTAAGTGTGGGCTGTAAAGTACAAAATGATAATAAATTGGGGTGATGCAAAGTGCATTTAACTCTTTTTCTAAAAAATATTTGGTTGTTTGATATAGTATGCAACTTCCCAAATCCACAATTCTCTCCGAACTATTTAAAATGTTTATTGTAAAAAATATCATTCTCAAAAAGTTATACACATGCAAGTGTGTGCCACATACACTAATAATAAAAAAATCATACCAAAAAGTATTTTTTTTAAAAAACTTCAATTTTAGGCTCAATTTTTATTTATTTATTTTGTACTTCGATATTCTCATTTATCAAATGAAGAGTTGACTTTCAACTTTAACAGAAGATTTCATTGTTCTTTATTAATAATTTTTAATGAGAAAAATATGAAAGTGATCAGTACTTTGAATGGAATGCCTATTTAACTGCTTAAAGGAAACAGTTAAAACAGCATGCAACCATAAAAATTTAAAATTCAAATTAAACAACCATTCTCATCGACAAAAACAATCAATATGAGAGCCACTTAATTTTTTATACCACAACGATTTAGTAATGTGTATTATGTAGTAAAAAATAGACAATCAAAACACACATATCTTATACCATTATTCCACAACCTAAAAGTTATGTTTATTTATAAAAATTATAATCTCAAAATTATATTTTAATGAATTATAATCTCAAAAATTATTAATCTTAAGATTAAATAATTATACTCAGATGTTTATTTATAATTAGATTAGTTATGGGATAACATTTTTGTTTATAATAAACTTATTCATAGAATAATTTAAAATAATCTAGTGTTATATTTATTTTGTCTTGGATTAGTTAATAGATTGGATAAAAATTTATATTTTGGACCATCATACCCTTATTAGTAATAACAAAGGGATCATATTCTAAGTAATGTGAATATAATATGATACATCGGTCATTTTTAGAAAAGGTAAAAGTTAATTTTGTTCATAAATTTTTAATCTCAAATGATAAAAATATTAATACTTTATGGGACATGATATTAAATAATCTCGCATTCCAAGTCATTTTGTTATATTGGGATTAATAGTCCCAAGCCCAATATTTAAAATAAATAAGAAACTTAAAATTAATAGTCCATTCCCAAATGTTATACTATAAACAAACATGGCCCAAGTCATAAAATTTATAATACTCTCATTTCTCATTTTTATTTTTCGAGTAAATATAGTGACATCCCCTCTAGACAACTATAATAACACTTACCTCCCCTCTAAATTTTTAAGTAATAGTTAGTGTAATATCCTAGATATTTACAAGATTTATAGATAAAATTAATTAAAAGTTATGGCTTAAAACCTAGAGTTGGAGAAGTGAGTTGTGTAGAAAATGAGTAAATATTTTTTTTTAATAATTAAATGTGAGAATATTACAAGGATGCATGTGGAGAATTTATTAAGAAAATAAATTCAATTAAGAAGTGAAGATGGTTATATTAATACATATATACCTAAAGTGTGCTTTTAGCCAAATAAGAAGTTGAGTAAATTAATACTCAATAAAACTAATAAATTAATTAGTTTAAGTATGGAGTAAAAATGAAAGTCATGTAATATAATTAATTAAGTTAATTATATGAGTAATGAATTAAAGCTAAGATTAGCAAGTAGAGAAGTTAGAATATTGCATAGAATGACAATATTAAGAAGTTAATTAATTAAGTAATTAACTTAATTATTAAGTTGTTATATAAAGTCCAATAATGGATTAAAGCAAGCCAATATGTTAATTATTTTAAGTCATATAAGCAATTATAAAGAGGTCAAATAAATTTAAGGATGTAGCCTCATAAAGAGTTCAAGTAATTTAAGTACTATTAGTGGACTAACCTAGAAAGGATTATATGTGTTAACCCAATATGAAAATACTTGCATGAAGATGGGTAATTAAATAATAAGCCCAAATGTTATGTTAATTAATAGTCCAAAAGGTAATTAATAAAAGTCCAATTAAATAATGTTGGCAAGTATTGTATATAATGGTGTGATAGACCAATTAAATTAATTACTTAGTCCAAGTTATGAAAGATGTGTGAGTTTTGTTGGGTAGCCCAAACAAGTTAAGTAATGAGCACAAATAAAATAAACTAGTAGCCCAAATATTGAGTCCAAACTTAAAAGTCAAAAGTTGGTCAAAGTGTTGGGAGAAATAATTTCAAGTATTATTAAGTGTAGAGAATTAACTAATGAATAAGTTAATTGAATAACCCTAGTTGGTAGACAAGAGATAGCATTAACCAAACATTGGTTAATTGCTAGGTAAATGAATATGATGATGAGAATTAACTATGGATGAGTTAATTGAGTAGCCCTAAGTGGTAAATAAATTAAAGCTTTAACTATGCATGAGTTAGTTGCTAACAAAATGTGTAGATACATAATTATATATATTGTGACACCCCCAAATCTGGGTCCACACAGCCCAAACTTGAGTTGTCAAAAAACTACAACAAACTTATTACAATGCTTAACAATACAGTGTATAATAATACACAACTAAGTCTTTACTATTATTGTCACACTATTTTATAACACATGAAGACTATGATAGCTATCCCTCGGACTCTCACTCCATCCCCCGGCTAAACTCAGCTACGTTCTCATCTCCTGTTGAAAAATAATGAAACAAAAAGAAAAGGTAAGCTCAAATAACCCAGTAAAAAATATCATGACTAAGATAATGACGAATAAATTATTTGTTAGCCTTCTACAGTTGAATTTTTGATAGAATACAATATACTACAAGGTTTATATAAAAAACTGCAGTTAAATTCTTGAACAACGTTCAGATCAATAATAGCAGTGGAATGAGCAATCTATTAGAAGAATAATGCAAACTATAATGTCCACTCGCTTCTCTTTTTCAAAAAAATATCATCAACTTTTATCATCTGAAATATCATTAGTCATGATAATACAAATTCACAATTCCTGGTCATAATCATGCAAATCAACAGTTCATCTTTGCACTATGGGCCAAAGATATTCACTATAACACCAACGGTCGTGATTATACCAGTATTCAGCCTTTGGTCATAATCATACCAAACAACAGTTCATCTTTGCACTACGGGCCAAAGAGAACTTTCACCACGTGTCATAAAAGACATCGAACAGATGTATCGCCTTTAACCTATTATATCGTCTTTAACCTATCATCTGTTCAATAATTATATCGCATATGTTCCCCTGGGCACAGATATTCACAACAGCTTGATTTTTTATGATTAGTACAAATAACAGTGATACAAATGATGAACAGAAGAAACAGGATAAACAATAAGTATCGAAAGTTTACTTTGTGCAGATTTAAATAATGTCCAAATTGTCAACATGATGTGGAGTAAAATTTCAAAAATGATATTCAAGATCCACAGTTCAGAATAACGGTTACAATTCAATAGAAATATTTAGAAAAATAGGAAGGTTCAATTGAAATGATATTAGATGAAGCACAAACTATTAAGGAACATATAATCATTTCAAGAACTTTACCAAATAGTACTTACCATAGTAAGTTAAGAGTATTAAAATAATGATACCCCTTACCATAATAAGTTTGAATAATGGAAGATGAAAAAGATGATATCCGTTACGAGTATAAAGGAAAATAATATCACTTACGAATATGAAAGAAAATGATATTACAAACGAATATGGAATAAAAGTGTCATTCGATAATTCGTGTTGACAAATTATTTCCACAAGAGACAAATAAGAAATGAATACAAAGAGTAATTCACCAAACATGCGGTAATCCGCGTAGTCAGGTTATTCTCAGAGATCAATAAAGAATGAATACGAAAGGTTATTCACCAACAGCCGGTAATTCGCACAGTAAAGTTATTCCCACAATTTAATAAAAATTGAATACGAATAGTTATTCACCAAACATGCGGTAATCCACGCAGTAAGGTTATTCTCTGTAATATCCCGGATATTTAAATGAATTAGAAATAAAATATCTAATATTTAATAAAGGTTGGAGTTTGATAACCTAGTAGTGGTAGATAAATAGAGGTCCAAATTAAATTTAATTGACTAACTTAGATATGGTGATATCAAATTTTTGATAAGTTAGCAAGTAAAGTGATAATTCAATAAACTTAACTAATAGCAAGTCTAATTAAATTAATAGAATTAATTAGTGGAGTTATGTAATTATGCGACGTGCTTGCGTGTAAATTAAATATGTATTTATATGAATATATATATATATATATATATATATATATATATATATATATATATATATATATATATATATATATATGCGTGCATATTTGGTAACATAATTTAATGGTTAATTAAATTGTGGTAAATAAATAGATTAATATTAAATTAATCTGAATTGAATTAAAAGGTTTATTGTGGAATTAATTTAGTTATTATATTGATTATACTCATTAATCAATATTTATGTAAATTATTGATAAATTATTTGTGAGGAATAATTAGGTAATTTATATAATTATTAATTATATAAAAATAGTTGAATTAATTAAGGGAGAGTAGTAATTATATATATTGTACAATATTTATTTTCATATATATGTACATATATATAAAGGGATTAAATTAATTGAGTAATTTTAAATAGTAATTGAATATATTAAATGAATATATTCTATAATTAAATAAATCATTGTAAATGATTTATAGGAGTGAGGAATTTAATTATACAATTATTTGTGTAATATTAATTAAATAAATTAATAAATTATTTAAATAAGAAATTGAGTAAATATATTATTACTTTAACGTATTTTCGGGTAAATGGATTTATTTCCATAATTGACGAGAAATGAATTACTTAATGTAAATGTATTAAATAATTTAATTTATGGCCTAAATAATATATATTAAATTATATATTGTATTTATTTTAATTTCATAATTTATTATGAAATTGTTTTCGAAGTAAAGTAATGTGTATAAATAATATATATATATATATATATATTATTAGCGAACAAACTCTAAAGTTTTAATATCAAAATAATTGATAAGTTGTCATTAATTAAATATTCAATTAAATTGAATATAATGAGTGAATTAAATTTTACAAATTAATTAATATGATAATTAATGTAAATAATGTAAAATATTAATAATAATATTTATTAGTCCATTTAGTAATTTAATACTAATGGGTTAGTGTATTTAATTATTTATTCAATCTAATTATTTATTTAATCATGGATTGAATAATTAATGTGTAAATTATTAAATTAGCCCAACATGGATCAATTAGTAGCCCAAGTGAAGAATAATAAAACTTGACAAACTAGTAGCCCAAACAAATTAAATGAAGCCCAAAAGAAATTGAAATAAAGTTCAATACTTGAACCCACTTGGAAAATACATTATGTAACTATTATTTATTAAATAAGTAATTCATGGGACAATCTTTTTGGGACTTAAAGGCTGTCATCAGCCGTGTATATGGAGAGAAAGAGAGTGAAATATTTTGTTTTTATTTACTTTCACTTATTTAAATATTAGGTTGCTTGTTTTGATTTTTTGGAAAGTTTTTTCCCACAAAATCCTCATCAACTAAGTCATGGGCTAACTTTCTTATGCAAGTATCTAAGTAGGAGCATCATGAATTATAGATATAATTTTTGTATCTAAGAATTTTACAAGTATACTTGAAATTGGTAGATATTGCATTCATTATTTTTCTCCAAGTCCAAAAGAGAGAGTTTGAGAAAAATTTTAGTGAGAGCATAATATTTGAGAGACTAAGGAGGAAGAATGAGAAGTTAGTTTTTGTTCATGTCATCCACCACCTATTTTGGAAGAAAAATGAAAATAGTCATTAAATTAAGGTAATTGTTATTTTAAATATAGCTTTGCTTTTAAATTAAATAAATTATCATGTTAGTATAAACATGTTAATATAGTTAATAATGTGTAGTAGTAATATTTATGTCATGCTTGAGTTTAATATACTTGATTTGTATTTTTGGTATAATTTATATACTTAAAACATGTGTTTGGTAGTGTGTAAACAAATCTCAAAATAATGACCAAAAATATTTTTTTTATAATATTTAGATTTAATGTTCTAATATTATAGAACATTAAATCATGAGAAAAACAAAGTTTGAATAACTCAAAATGGAGTTATACACAAAAAATTATGATTTGTGGTAGTTTATGTGATGTAAAAAAATTTAATATTAAATCATGAAAAATTAAATTTTCATGTTATAAATTGATATTAAGTGATTGGTAATTTTTTTGGATTTTTATTGAAGAGTTAAAACTTATTTGAAGGTATAACTTTTATTAAAGTTACTGTTCACAATCTGCTAGAAAGAAGAAAATAACACTAGGTCGCGCAATGCGCGAAACACTGTTCACCGCCAGACGCGGAGCCAAACGACATCGTTTAGCATATAAAAAAATAACTCGCGCGCAATGCGCGGACGTCGTTTTCGTTGTTTATAAACGGCACCATTTTGGGCCCTCGGATTTTGTTAGGTGCGCCATGCGCGGAAGCAGCTTCCGGAGAAATTACAAGTTTGCCCCTCCGTTCATTTTTCAGCGAAATTACCATTTTGCCCTCGGATCAGTTTTCAACTTAATTACAGAATTGTCATTCTGGGAAATTTAAAGTAATTTAAATATTTAAAAATTAATTTAAAATTATAACAAAAATAATAACAATACAAAAATGATATTTAGGATGACATTTTTCATTAAGTTTAATATTTAAATATTTTAAATATTAATCTAGTTATCTAAATTTATGGTTAAGTTAAATAAATAAAGATTTCATTAATTATTTATTATTTAAAATGTTAATAATAAATAAAGGTGATAAATTAGAAATTATTATTTGATTCCTATTAAATAATAATTAAAGAGAGATAAAAAATTATAAATTATTTATTTATTATTTAAATATTATTAAATAATAAATAAGGAGAATTAAGTAATTAATTATTATTTAAGTAACATTAAATAATGATTAATGGAAATTAAGTTATTAGATTAATAATTATTTAATTTAAATAATAAATAAGGATGAAAAATTTGATTATTATTTAATCTTAAATAATAATTAAATAATTAATTATTATTTAATTGACATTAAATAATAATTAAGGATGATTAAAATTAGTAAACTATTATTTAATTTTCTTAAATTAAATAATAAGTGAGGTTAATTTCTTAGTTAATTATTAGTTGATTAATATTAAATTAAAGAAGGTTAAAATTAAATCAATAATTATTTATTATTTAATTATTATTAAATAATAAGTAATTACAATTAGTTATTATTTATTTTAAGTAATAACTAAAGATAATTAATAAATTTCTATTTAATCAAGATTAAATAGTAATTAAATAGAGATTGAGTTAATAAAATAATTTGAATTTAATTATGCTTTAATTAAATAATTGTAATAAGTTGTTTAAGGGTTTAATAAGTGTTCAACACTTAAGAAAAATATTTTCTAATTTATTAAATTATTAACCTAATTTGATTGAGGGTCTATAAGGTTAATAATATTATTTCGACTGATGAAAATTATGTGTTAGTATTTATGTGTGGTAAATAAGTTCCTTAGTGAGCGTATAAATGTGCAAATACGTCGTACTAATTATTAGACCAACTTTATTAATGTTAGGTCTTTCAAAGCCAGTTAGTTAAAGCTAGACATTAATTGTAGTTGAGCAGACAGGCAAGTTTCCTAAACTCTACTCAATTTATATTCGAGCAGGATATATTATTTCATTGTTCAAGTTCCTAACTCAAACTCAAGTTATTATGTTTCAAGCATGCTATGGTTTAATTATGTATAATTATTTCACCTCTTTAAATTGTTGATTCGCACATAGTGCTTGTTGCATGTGTTCATCAGGTATGAAAGGCTGATCACCTTCATTACCATAAGGTTCAGTTAAATTTGTTCATGGTCATTATTAACACTCAACATTAATTGATTCAGTCAATCAATTATTGAAATTATGATTCGTACTCTTTCACAGTTATTATATTGTTGAAAATCCAAAAGCTTATTCTTTCTTTCAATCATGATATATCGTTATTGTATTTAAACTTACTGAGCAAAGTCGTTGCTCACTCTTGCTATATCATGATAACAAATTTCAGAATAATACGAATGTCCGAAGAGAGATGGAGACAGAAGCAAAAGACAAGATTATAGTGTTATGCATGATAACTAAATTGTTATATGATGTAAGTAATTTTGTAAACCTTTTTATGAATCTAAAGGTATATATGTAAGTTAAGGTTAGAAACCTTGGGAAATGTTGTAGAATAAACAATTTATGTTTATATATTCCGCATTAGTTATAGAACATGTATGAAGATGATGTATCGTGACGTACCAAGTCTAGGGTTCAAGGTACCCAGATTTGGGGATGTTACATTCTCAGAGATTAATAAGGAATGAATACGAAAGGTTATTCACCAACAGGCGGTAATCCGCGCTGTAAGGTTATTCTCACAATTTAATACATGGAAATAAATGACACATCTTATGAGTAAGAGATAAACGATATTATTTTCGAGAATCAAAGAATGATAATCCCTTACCATAGTAAGTTTGAATAGTGGAAGATGAAAAAGATGGAATCCCTTACCTTAACACGTGACTGGATATTGATTTAAATGAGGTTGATTAACTTGAACAGTATTCGTACACTTATAGATCTTTACAAATACTCAAAATGACTTAAGCACATGTGACGCCCCGAGATCCCACCTTCCTTAATTAAGTCCAATTATATCCGGCTTACATAGTGATTAACTTAAAACCTTATTAACCGGGATCCCACGCGTTAAACTTTAACCTTTGACCTTTAGAATCGTTTTGTTGACCATAAATTCGGTCCATTTTTTATTTTATTTTTTATACTTTATCTTTCATTCCTTACTTGTCTCAGGATCGCAACGTTCACCTACTCTTTATTAGAACTTAGGTCAAACCATTACAATTTGTGACCTACTCTATTTCAGTTTCAAACCATATATAATCATGATTTAACATAACTTATCCTGTAAATAAAATTTTGCCATTATTCCATCTATATATGGTCCTATTTACATATACCCGTTTTGTACTTGTTCCTATTCACACATATATGTATGCATACATGTCCTGTTTACATATCTCTATATCATACACACGAGTTTATTACATATCGAACTCTATTACCAATAATACATTTAACTTTAACTCTTACATCTCCTAACTGGATAATACATACATACACATTCATTATTATGAATTTACAAATCATACGTTTCTTACGAACTCACAAACATTTGTTATTTTACATGAACATTTCACATATATCAAATTCTTCATGCTTATCTATTCCATCAACAATCTTTTACCTGAGCTGCACCGGAATCCTCCGGCCTTCTCGTACTTTACCTGAAATGTTAGTTCATAGCAAGAATGAGCATAAAGCTCAGCAAGTAATTCAGCTAACACCTTTCATGATCACAATTTATAATATGCGACATACATCCTTTATCTTAACATACAATGCTTAATGTCACGTAATTCATTTAGCAAATAAACACATAGTTGCACATATGGCACATTTCAACTCACTAACACGTAGTTCATATCGAACATCTATTGTACTTAAGTCTGAAGAACTTGCCTATACGCCTTTATTTTACTTAACCTGTACTTCCTCAATCATCCTTCGTTATCCGTCTTATCGGCTTGTTCATTTCGAACTCTGTCTTCTTATAACTTCCTTCTCTTCATGCAACAAAGCTTGCTAGAACTTGAAACTTTACTTTGATTGCTAAATCTCCATCTCCTGCTCACTTTTCTAGCAAAATTCATGAGATAACATGGAAACCCTAGCTCTCCTCTCTCTTTTCTCTCTTGCCTTTCGAAGTTGCTGGAAACTTGCTAATAAAATCAGCTTTGCTTGCTTAATACATACATATATACATATATTTATTACTCCAACAACTAACCATAGTTAGTTAAACTTAACTCATGCATGGTTGGGGTCTTTTATGTCATTTCACATAGCTCTCTAAGGGTATATTAGTCATTAAGCCAACATAGGACACAATAGTTATTTCATAATTTAATAAGGACAACATGGTCATTTGTCCAATTTCCTAGAGAATTAAATTCTCAATAAAATCATAACTCACTTAGTTTTGCACCAATTCAAGTCCATTTTGCTCCAAACTTGTTTCATTATACTTGAATTTAATTTCACAATCAAATACTCCATAATTTGCTTGTCCCATAACACTTGTCACACTTTAAAACTTGAATTTCATAACCTAACTTCAATAATCACAACAATTGCTAATTTTCATATCAATTCATACTTAATTTTTCTACAAACCATTTGGTTCCACAATAAATCAATTCCATAAATTTTAACTATCAACATCTCAATACCATCGAATTGCTCATCTTTTCCATCAACCGCTTCCTCAAGAAGCGAACCTTGACCGGATTACCAAAATCCATCAACATTTATCCCTTTTACGTTCATAATATCCTTTTACGATTTTAACATCATTTAACTTGTTTACTTCCCACACACATAAGCTAATTTACACCATAGTTGAAATCTTCACTCTTTCTACTTATACTCGGGGAATTACCTTCCATATTTATGATTCACATAAATACATACCTTATTCAAAATCAATATATTAATTTCTTAATAAACTCCACATGTTCACATATCACTAATCTTATTATTCACATCACCTAGCCTTTCAAGGCCTATTCATTAACCTCGTTCTCAATTTTCATAATTTAAGTTCAATGCAATTATATTTTCCTCATTTCCATTATTCTATAACTTTAAATCTTTATTCCTTTATTAAATTTAATATACATTTGTATTCACATATTCAGTCAACCACATAGGTTATTTAGCACATATCTTACATAATAAATCATTCATTAATACATTCTAACATTCAACGCTATGTTTTACTACTAACCTTTACTTAATTAATCATAATCCTCATTTAGAATTCTTGTAAAATCCTGGGATGTCACAGCACACTTAGAGAGAACTTACACAAAGAAGTATTTAGATAGTAAAAGAAAGAATGAGCAAGAAAGTTTATGAAAAATCCTTAAGTTAAAGTCTCTATTTATAGCCAAAAATCTTATCATTACCAAGATTTTCAAATTTAATCCAAACCGTTCATTTCAAGATAATGTTTAATCCATACCATTCATTTCATCTTTTAAGATTTCTTTAATCTAAATCACTCATTTAAATATCATCTTTAATCTACACCATCCATTTCAAATTCTATATTATCTTTAATCTATACCATTCATTTCATCTTTTAAGATTTCCTTATTCTAAACCATTCATTTAAATATCATCTTCAATCTACATCGTTCATTTGAAATTCTATAATTATTACATTATCTTTAATATATATCATTCATTTCATCTTTATATCACTTAACTTTATATCATTTATTATAATAAAAACAAATAACTTTATCAATTCAATTATTCAACAATAATTCACACTTATTCATTATTATGACTAATTGTTATAAATACAGTGTAGTTGGCTCTCTGAGTTAGATATCAAATTGATTAATAATAAAATACAACAGTTTAATTAACATTATAATAGAGATAACAATAATGCAGAAAGTATATAAAAGAAAGAATATGTTACTGTGTAATGATAATTATTGATTCAATAATGTGAATTACTGTGCATATGCTACTGTGACAATTATCAGTTTAATAATATAAATTATTGTGCATGTGACAATAAAGTCAAATATTGTACGATAACCACTTTATCAGTTCAATAATACGAAATACTGTGCAATGTCGTGTGCTACTGTGAAATACCGTGTGCCACTATTCAATACCGTGTAATACCGTATATTACTATTCTTTTACCACTGGGTATTTTAACAATTAAAAGTGATAGTACCATTGACCATTTAAAAATTATTTATGTCATTTTCTATATTCGACAATTATTCGTTGTGGGGTCCACCAATGTACAGCGCCGTCTTACGAATATTCTCCGACAGAACGAATATTCTCCGACCAAACGAATATTATCCGACATAATATAATTTGCCCCGGCGAGATGTTTTGGCCTGAAGATCTCGCTGGCTGCGAGATCTTCTCGGTTACACCTTGCCTCGGTGAACTCTGAACTCACCTCGGCGAGGTCCTTCACAGAGCACTGTGCTCCAGCGTGGTTCATAGGGTAAAAGATGGCGTCCCAGTGCCATACTAATTTTTCTGAAATTTTTTTCTTTCAAAAATCCTTGCTATTTTTTGGCCCCTTTTTGTAAAACTTGATTCCAACACCTCACATAGCACACATAACATGTATTGGACTTGGGTGGGCCTTCAAAATATTTAAAAATCTTAAAATGGCATTGTTTTTACAAATAAATCGTTTTGGTCGCCGGCGAACGTTTTAAAACGTTTAAAAACCACATTTATCGCCATAAACATCAAATGAGTTCCAAATCGACTCTAACGCGTGTGTTTACATAAAGTTTAGCTATGTGACCTCATTTGACCTTCAATTACACAAAATTGCCAAAAATTACACCTTGGTGGCATTTTACCAACTTTTCAAAACTCAACCCTTGAATACCATTTGAATTCTTGTGCATCATGCACGTATAGCTTAACACATATACATTTAACAACTTCACATGCTTGTGTAACTTTTACATGCACCTACCAAAACACTTTACAGATTATGAATTGGTTTAAACGCAAAATATAGTCTAATATTCTAACTTTCCTTAACAAATAATGTTCTTGAACCAATAATGATCTTTTAATGCTATCTAGCATAATATTAAGCATGCTTCCAACACATTCAACCTTTCAAGCTAGGTTTTCATCACTTCCAGCAACATATAACACATAATTATTCATGAATCATGCTTCCTGGCTCTCAATATATACATGAATAGTGTACCACCTTTGTTCTAGCAACTTGGAGCTTAGGTTTTCATCCAATATCAAACATGAAACACATAAACTTACAAAAATTCACATAATAAACACATATAGTCCAAGATACATGCATGGCTTCACTCTAACTTGGATTTAAACACATAAATGACAAGGTTCCTGGCTTGAACACATTTATACCTTCTATATGCTCTCTTCTTCCTAGCTATGAAACTTGCTAATGATGGATGATCCACTTTGGTAGCTTGTTTTACTTCTCTTCAATACTTGTTCTTGGAATCTTGTAAGCTTTCTATGGAACCCTAGCTCTCCTCTCTTCCTCTCTTAAGCTCTCTTGTTAGCAACTTTCGAAAGATGAAATGAAGTGGGATGAGATGAATGAACTTAGCTATTCTTACTAATTACATACATACATATATTGTATGTAATATCCCAACACTTAACCATGCTTGAGTCAATTTAACCATGCATGGTTAGGGATAGCTTAAGTCATTTCACATTACCAATTAAGGGCATACTAGACATTAAACCACTATAGGATACCATAGTCATTATTCTAATTATCAAGGGCATCATGGTCTTTTGTCAAATTCCCTAGACAATTTAATTTCCATGCAAATTCCTTAAAAATCATTTCTTGCTCATTTTTAATCCAATTCAAGTCCATCTTGATCCAAATTTGTTTCATTAGACTTGAATTTTATTCTTTAATCCAGTACTCCATAATTGACTTGTCTCAAAACACTTGTCAGACTTTAAAAATTTAAGCTCCATTAATTAATAATAATATTTACAATGATGCCAAATTGCATGTCATTACAGTTATAAAGTAAATGGCTATGATTTTCATACAAAGATATACGCCATCGGTAAAAGAACAACCAATACTGGAGTGTTGGTTCAAGGAGATTGCTACAATAAGGTTGGTTGTGCCTTTTATGGGGAGTTGAAAGAAATTATTGAGTTGTCGTACAAGGGTATATACGAAGGTCAGATTAATCTATTTAAATATCGTTGGTTTGATTCAGAAAAAGGGATACGTGTTGATCGACATGGAATTGTCAATATTGACCTCAACAAAATGACATATATGAATGCACCATTTGTGTTGCCAACTCAAACACAGCAAGTATATTACACTCGTACTCCTATTCGGAAAAGGGATAGAACGCCTACAGATTGGCAAGTTGCCATTCATAATCTTGCGCGCATTCGTGTCCAATTAGTAGACAGAGAACTCTACCAAGAGGAGACGTTACATAACCCTCCTATAATCAACAATCAACTCAATAATTTAGAGGGTGGAGGTGATGATGATGATGATGAATTGGATCCCGATTCAATACATCACTTAGATGACAGTGATACTGAGGAGGAAGAGTTATTAAGTGACAGCGACACTGAATCTGAAGTAGGAGATGGTTATGAATCTCCATATATTGTTGAAGATGATTCAGAATCTGACAGTGAGTTTGATTAAAATGTATGTTTAATTTAATTTGTATTATGTAGAGTTATATATAAATGTTTACATAATATTATTGACTTGTTGTATATACACGCATTTTATTTCTATAATCATTATTATGTAAGTCACATTAATATGTCATTTTTTTGAATAAATGGCATCTTCAGCAGCAAGAAGAAAACACGATTTAGGTCAAGGTCCAAATCAGACCCCGAAGGCCCCAAATAATCCAAACGAGCATATTTTATTACAGATTCGCCCTGATCCTACTAACACGTGAGTTATTAATCATATAGTAATATTAAATTAAAAATTATATTATTGTATATACTAATATAAATTATTCTATATTTCAGAGATTTTGCAGATGTTAGGGTTGTTAAATGTATTTCACAGTTATGCCTACAAAACTGGCCTACCCCATCTATTACGTGGGTCAACACACCGCTAGCCCATAAGGAGGCTTGTTGGCAGGAGTTTCAGAGTTTTTTTTTCCTGTAATTTATAACTATTCTATTGAACTATTCTAATGTTTAGTATTATCAGGTTAATTATATTACAATTATTTTAATGTTATTATTGTATTTTTATTTCAGAAAAGATACAAGTGGGAAGATTCACAGACAGAGGTTATATAGACACTATTCTGGCAAAAGTGTGTTGTGCGCACAAAAGAAAACATAAAAAAGGAGCGAAAAAAGGCACTATATAATGCTGACATAAACCATCCTGGCCAGGCTGTGGAGTATATACATGAGTACGGCCCGTGGTGATGCTTGCACGATATATGGGTTGAGATGTGCTAGCAGTAGCAGAGTGACGAATGGGCGAGGAAAGGGAGGATTGCCACGAAGATCCACAGATGTAGCTGAAAGGGAAAAGGCAAAGGGTACATACAAAGGCGGTAGTATATAACAGGCGCAGTATTTTATTGATAGGGAGGTACAGAGTTCGTCAAATTTACTTTATTCATGTTTACGATCATTTAATTAGTATTTATTTGCATGATTAATATATTTATACACTTGTCATATTTGTAGTCATCTAGCAGGTCCAGAGGTCAGACTATCAATTGGTTGCATATGTACATGGCCACCCGTGATGGTCTGCCTGATGCTATACAGATATAGGTAATTAAGTTTTTTTTAACGTTACATGTTTATACATTAATTTTGACATTACATTTAACTATTCAATGTATTACTTAATTACAGGACACTTGTGACACCCCAGGATTTTTCAGAAATTGTAAATAAGGATTATGGATAATTAAGTGAAGGTTATAAAACAAAACCTAGTTAAAATGATTAAATGAGATTATTATGTGATTAAGTTGATTTAGTAAGTGATAAATTTGATGAATGTGACCTATGTGGTCGAATATAGAGAGATGAATTAAGCCAGAGAATTAGGAAAATGAGAAATTATAAAGAAAATGAATTTTGATGGTTATGTAATGGATTTGAGCTAAATGAGTTATTGTAATATCTATAATAAGGTAATTTGGGAAGAATTATTGTAAGACACGATATTATGTGTCAGCAGGATTATAGATTTAATACAGGTATATGTGTATATGTATATGTGATTGATTATAGAAAGCTAGAAAATATTGGAAATGAAGAAATAGTATGTAAATTGATCGTAAGTTATGAGAATTAAAAATGAGATTAAGGAATGGGCCTGGAGAGGCGAGGGGTCAGAAATGGAAGACTAAGATAAGGCAGTGTGTACAAGAAGAAGTAACCGTTTAACTTAACCGACATATTAGGAATTTACGGGATATTAAAGGAATGACACATGAATATTTGAAAGTTATTATGAAATTATGTTAATTGATGGAAATAAGATAATTGTGATATGGGATGTAAAGACAAAAAGGTAATGCTCTTAAATATGGGTATAAGGAACGTAGATTTTAAATACGTTAATCCCGGCTATTGGCGCAGTGGTTTAAGCTTAGCCTTGGGACGAGCCGTAAACCCGGACGTCCTGGGTTCGAGTCCCACTAGCAACAATAGTTATGCCTTAACAGGTAACGGGGCCACGGGTCGCACGTTTCAGGGCGAAGCCATGTCTTAGGCAGAGCCTGTGCGCAAAGCCTGGCCCGGGGTGGGGAGACTTAGTCCGACTGCGGTTGGGATACTCCACATTATCAAAAAAAAAAAAAAAAAAAAAAAAAAAAAGATTTTAAATACGTTAAGAATTGGATGATGTGTGTTATGTAAATAAGTGAAAGGACGTTAAAGTCGTAATTGTGATATTATGAGTTTAAATGATAAATGATGATGGATTTTGATAATCCGATCGAGGTTCGTTTCTCGAGGAAGTGGTTTATGGAAATGATGAACAGTTCAATTATATTGAGATGTCGGATATTGAAATTCGATTGAATATGGAACCAAATGGTTTATAGAAAATTATGCATGAATTGATATGAAAATTAGCAATTATTGTGATTATTGGAATTAAGTTATGATATTTAAGTTTCAAAGGGTGACAAGTAAATTGGGACAAGCCAATTAGGGACTAGTTGATGATGCAATAAAATTCAAGTCTATGGAAACAAGTTTGGATCAAAATGGAATTTAATTGGATTGGAGCTAAGCAATTTATAGTTTAAAGGAATTAAAATTCCTAGATTTTATGGCTAATGACAATATTGCCCTTATCAATTTAAGGAATGACAATTGTATCCTAAATGGTTTAATGACCATCTCATCCTTGCTTAACAATATGAATTACCTTATATAACCCTAACTATGTATGTGAGTTAACTTAACCAAGATGGTTAAGTGTTGGAGTTTTAGCTTTATTATATGTATGTATATGTTAAGCATTATAAGTAGTTCTTTTGCTGATTTTTCTTGCTATCTTCGAAAGTTTCAAGTATGTGAGCTAACAAAAGAGAGTTAAGAGAGAAAGAGCAAGAAGGAGCTAGGGTTTCCATGTTAGATCAATAAAGTGCTGGAAAAGTGTCCACAAATGGAAGAACAAGCCATCTAAAGTGAAGAATCAAGCTCTATCGTGTTTTGTAGCAAGAAAAAAGGAGACTACATGAAGGTATAATTATGTTTGAACCATGAACATTAGTATTTATGTATTTAAATTGAAGAATATGAGAAGCCATGCATGTATTCATGCTTAGATGCAAAGATTATGTGAGGTTTATGTGTATTATATGAAACCCTAAGCATAAGAGTTGTTGATCAAAGGTGGTGAGTATTTAGGTATGATTTCAAGCTAAAGATCATGATTTATTGGTTGATCATGCAATATATGTTGGTAGTTGGTTGAAAACCTAGTTGAAAGATATGATTATGTTGGAAACATGTGAAAGTTCATGCTAGATAGTATTATGAGTACACAAATGAAAGAGAAGCATGTTTGTATTAAGGAAAATGTAATATTAAGTTATGACTTAAAGAGGATTATGTGTTATAAGGGGTTAGATTTGATGAAAACCTAATTGAGAGTGATAACTATGTTGAATACATGAAAAATCTCATGTTAGATAGCATACAAGAGGCTTTGAAGATTATGAAACATGTTTTGTGTAAGGAAATACAATATTAGGCTATACTTTTTGTGTAGACAACGTAATAATCTGTAAAGTGTATTGAAAGATACATATGGAAGTTGTGAGAATATACAAAGTTGTTAAATGTATATGTGATAGCCTAGGTGGTGTGTTGGATTTAAGATGTTAAGTTGAGTTAAGGCTTGAAATTGAAAAGTTGAGAAACTGCCATCAATATGTGAATTTGGCCATGGAGTGTAATTGGTGATCAAATGATACTAAAAAGCTAAGTTTGATGTTAATACACGTGTTAGAGATGATTTGGAAGTTATTTGGCGTCTATGGCGACAATTGAAAATTTTAAACGTTTAAAAACGTTCGCCGGTGCCTAAAACGAGTTATTTTGGAAAAAAGAATTCAAATGACAAGTTATAGACGTTTTAAGGGATCATGCAAGTCAATTGTATGTTATATGTGTTATGTGTTAAGTTAGAATCAAGTTTTACATTGAGGGGCCAAGAATAGCCTAAGAGTTGGAAATGAAAAATTCATGAAATTTTGATGAAAATGCCATCAACGTGTGATTTTTGGCAATTTTGAGGAATTAGATGCGAAATTGAGTCAAATGATTAAGTGTTATGTTATTACACATGTTGGAATCGTTTTGGTAATCAACGGATTTCAATTTGAGCGAAATGGCGATTCAAACAATCGAAATCGATCGTTTCGATTCGAATCGGATTTTTACGGACAAAAATCGCCTCGTGCGAAGTTTTATCATTTTGAAAGTCTAGACATGTCATATATAGGTTATATGAACTATGTCAAGTGTTGGAATTGAGTTTTAAAGCTTATGGCCAAAAATCACAAAGTTAGTACAAAGTTGGTTTTGAAGTTGAAAAAAATTCTAAGTCTGGAAATGTGTTGAACAGCCCTCCTAGGGGCTAGTGTATCTCTACTTTTAAGAAGCCAAATGTGGCAAGTAGTATTTTTGTAAAATACTAGGTAGTAGGGTCTAGATGGGGTCCAAATTTCAGCTCAATTGGAGTTAAGATGAAGAAATTAAAAATCGGCAAAGGTAGTGTAAAAATCAGATTTCAGATTTTGAACATGGCGCCCCCGCGCCATGTTTTGTACTAAAAATGGCGCCCCGGCGCCATGTTACTGTTCATCGACCGAGAAGATTTCGCGGCCAGCGAGCTCTGGCGGCGCCGGGGCGGAGTTACTGTTCATTTGAAATTTTTTTAAGCTTCCAAAAAGCTATATTTTGATATGGAATGATAAAAATGAGTTATATAAACCCTAAAAGTAATAATAATGGTAAAATTAAAGGGTGTTAAGTTATAATGAAATGACAAATGACATAATATAACATGCCTAAAGCTAAGCCAAAACATGTTATAAGTTATGAAAAAGGTCAGAAGCAAGTTAGGGTGTATTATAAACCTACATAAGGTGTAATACATCAAATGTGAAATGGTTAAAGACGGATGATCATGTATTTATGGAATTAGTTTGATAAGTTATACAAGTTTATGATCTTATAATGACATATAAGCTATATGTTGACAGACAGAGTTCGAAACGAGCAAGCCGATAAGACGGATAACGAAGGATGATTGAGGAAGTACAGGTTAAGTAAAACAAAGGCGTACAGGCAAGTTTTTCAGATCTAAAAGTACTAATTGAACTACGTGAATTATGTGATAGTTGAAATGGGCACTCCGTGCCACAACGTGATCTAACTGTTAAATGCAATACGTGATATTTGAGCCAACATGGTAAAGTAAGTGACACATGACGCATAATATAAATTGTGAGCATGAAAGATGTTAACTGAATTACTTGCTGAGCTTTATGCTCATTCTTGCTATGTACTAACGTTTCAAGTAAGGTACAAGAAGGCCGGAGATTCCGGTACAGCTAAGGTAAAGAATGTGAATGAATGGATATGCAGGAAGTAAAATTGATTTATGTAATCTGTTTTACGTGAAAGCAATGAATGTTGAGAGTCCATGAGGATGGATTTGTATGTATGTAAGATCTAGAAAAGTTGTATTAATATAAAATTGAGGTATTATCGATTAGTTGAGTTTGATATGTAATGAGCTTATATATATATGGTACAGTTGTACGTACAGTACAGAGGTTTGTAAACAGGTACAGGTATGAAGCAGATGTATGAATACAGGTACAGGTAAACAGAGCCATATATAGACGGAACCATGGCAAAATTTATTTACAAGTTATGAAAATAGTTAATATATATGTATGTTTATAATAGGTCGCAAATTCTTAATGGTTGACCTAAGTTATAATGAAGAGCAAGTAAACGTTACGATCCTGAGATAGGTAAGGATTATAAATCAAATAAAGTTTTGTTTTAAAAAAAATAAAATAAAAAAAAATAATATGGACCAAATTTAAGGTCAACAGATTGGTGTTAAATATTAAAGGTTAAGTTTAACGCACGAGATCCCAGTTAATATGGTTTTAAAGTTAATAATTGTGTTATCCAGAGAAATCGGATAATTAAATAAGGTCAGGATTTCGGGCTGTTACAACACTTACAACCAACTAATGGATGAGCGATATCCCCCTGGCAATGGTCGCCCGCCGATTGATCAAGAGTTATGGGAAAGGGCGTCGGTTGTTAAGAAAAATTTTGTTAAGGGTCAAGGGCAGCGAAGACGGCCGAGTATTACTGCCTCTTGCAGCTCTGGTAGCCAGTCTACCCAAGTATCATACAATCCAGCGCCACATAACGCTGCGGACTGTGTTAGAGCCATATGCAGAGATTCTGCCCTTCTGCGTTAGCTGCAATATCATTTGAAAGCGTTGAGTCCTGATTCATTAGCGGATGCGGTGGCGACAGCAGCAAGTGAGCCAGACCAGGAGGAGGAGACTGAGCAAGACGAGGTAATATTATTGCTTAATGTACCAAAATTAATCAGTCAATAATACTATCTTGAACATGTTTATTTTTTTTGTTACAGGAACGTGGCAGTTAGCTAGATCGATGAAGCTTGGCGAGATACATATCGTTCTTAGCTTTTTTATTTTCTTCATTTTATTGTGTAACCTATTCATAGTCGGATTTTTATCCTATTGTATATATTTATGTACCAAAATTGGATTAGATGTTGGTTTTATGTTTATTTGAAATGTATGTTATTTCATTTGGTTAGAATTTGATATTTGGTTGGAGATCTTAATGAGATCGTTTATATATCTGTTGTGCTATGTTGGGATGTATTTGATAGGTAAAGAAATTTATGAGAATCGAAAAAAAAAAAAAAAAAATTACAATAATCAACGACCGAATTCGGTCGCTAATGGTGGTCGCTAATAACCGGTCGCTAATACCCGGTCACTATTTGGTCCCTATTTATCTCAAAATCCAGTCGCTGATAATCTTCCCATCGGTCGCTGATAGTGGTCGCTGATATCAGTCACTGTTACGTTCGGTCGCTACACGTGGCAAATGTTGGCATATGTGACGACTCAACTTAGAAACCGCGTCGGTCGCCATTTTTGGTCGCTGAAACATTGGTCGCTATTGTCCGTCGCTGATACGTATGTTAACGACCAAACTATAAGTGACGGATATTAGCGATCATATTTGGTCGCCGATACGTATTAGCGACGAAAGGCGATAAGCGGTCGCTGATAGACCTTTTTCTTGTAGTGGTAATGTGTTATGTGTAACTGTTAGACTTGCTGAACCGTCGTGCTCACTCTTGCTATAAAACTCACACTTTCAGATAAGTGCAAGATATCCGAAGATTTCGTTACAGATCAAGGATCAGGAATGCGTATTACTTTCACCGAAAGTCTAAACGATTATAGTACTTATGAGTCCGGATTGGACAGGTAAACTAATTGTGTAATTAACTAAATGGTTAGTGTGTATTGTGAGTGTTTAAATACTCAAATTGATTGTAATAGAATGAACTCGTATCATGTAAAATATTGAGACATACTAGGAATTTGTAAAGATTGCGATTCTGGAATATAAAGAAATGTTGTAAAATTTTAAATAAATGATTATATAGCGATTATAATATTATTGTAAGTCATGAACGATAAAGAAAAGGTTGTACTCGTGTTGAACCGATTTCGAGATTCAAGGGACCCGGATTCGGAGTTGTCACAGTTAGTACATTTGCAAGTTTTTAGAGTTGACTAAATGAATAAAGTTATATATTTACCCTTGTATGTTATCAAATTTTAATTCATGAATAATATATATATATATATATATATATATATATATATATATATATATATATATATATATATATATATATATAATTATCCTTTTTTAAAATAATATATTTTAATTATAATTTTATTTGTAATTAAAATTATCTCATTCAAATTGTTAGTAACTTTAAAAATAAAAAAAATAAAAAAAAAACTAAATTAGTTTAATTAACACTTATTTTTGGATAAGTGACACAAATATTAAGAATTTTAAATTAAATTATTAATGGAGTTGTTCTAATTAGAGTGATTGAGTATGTTGATAGTTTAGTTTTGGGTGTTTAACAGCAAAAGTTATTATTTGAATTCTTAGTTTCATATTATGATTTTTATATGTCAAATTTTTTTGAGTATGTGTCAAAATTTGAGATGTTTATGATTTTGATTACATTTTTTAGTGTATGGTTGGTGTTGTTTTTGTGCAATGTTGAAAAATAAAATATAATAATATTTATTATTACCTATATCTTGTAAAAAGATTTTTCTTTTAATATATTTTTTCTTTTTTGAGTGACAACATTTGTCATTTTTACTGTAAATAATTAGTGATTTGTGTTTAAAAGTTTAATATTTGAGAAAAATAATTAACATTATTTTTAATATTTTTTTATATGAATAAAAAGATTCGTTCTGTAATAATAAGTTTGTTTTACGAAAATTTTAATATTTGGGGGAAAAATTGCGTTAATTTTGTACTTTTTATGGGTATTAAAAATTTACTTTTTAATTACAAAAATATATATTTGAATGTATATTACATAAATCTTAATCTTTGAGTAATTTAATTAGCAAAAAGTGTATGACTTTATTATAAAATGAATATTTGTTATTTTTTAACATTTATGTTATTTATAGCACAAGTTCATAATTTAATTAATTAGATTGTTAAGCGAAAATTATAATATACAAATTTATATTTAGTGAATATATTAAACATTATAATTTAAAGGGTGTATTGGGCATTATATTAAAAATAATTTTTTATCTTAGTTGGTCATTCATATTAGGGGCAGTGAATATTATAAATTATAGATTAAAAGAGTACTAACTGTCACTTGAAAAATTAAAAAAGTGATTAATGTTATTATAATTATCTACGTATGAGTCGGTGTATTTTACTCTTATTTTTCCATACAAACTGCATTAATACAGTTGAAATTGTTAAGTGAAAGACCAAAAACAACATAATATTGACTGCTCTCTTGCGGGAATTAAGGTACTTGAGCACTTTTAGCTTTTCTTTACCACTTTCCAATACAATTCTACCAAAACATAAGCAGAAGTTAAAAAGATCAACAGAATAGCTACCGTACGAGGGCACGAACATCGCCAGTTTCCTCTATTATTCTAAAAGTTAACTCCCACAATTTTAAACAATCCCACGTTGGGTGTAACACAACTAGTATAATAAAATATGGCATAGACGAAGTGATATTATATCATCATCCTTTCAAAAGACGACTACTATTTAAGTTTATTTTAATTCAAAGTGTTCAGCTTCTTTAGTGATTTTCAAACAAATGGTTCACAACATCAGAAGTAACTTTCTGGCATTTGCACGAGGTTTTTTTAGGGGGATTTTATCATAAGATTCAGGAAGTAAGAAAGAATTATCTCGACTGTGTTTAATAGAAGAAAGAAGCAACCATCAACACATCCTTTCAAACACCACTAAATTCACCACACCTGTCTATTTTCCCTAATTTCATTTGAACCTACCCCCTAAATACTTAAGGAGAGGGAGAAGTAACAAACTGCCTGGGCAAGCTAAAGATGTCCTTTCCTGCAAAAGGAGACGTCCACTCACGTGGACCACCAGAAGTTGCTTCTGTAGGCACTCCACTGTCCTGCAATCCTGCAACATGAACTCCATTCGTACCACCAATCCTCATTGAGGAAAGCCCCAGCATCAGCCCACTTGATCTCCCTCCAAGCATCAAATCATTCAACTTTGGCGATGACGGGTTTGATTCCAATGTCCAATCAATACTGTTATAATCACAACGAGACATCATGTCCCTTGCATTCCAGTCCACGTGAGAAGGTGAGCCTGAGGTTGCTGCTGAGCCCCAACCAGAAAACAATCCGAGAGAGGATGGAACCGTGAGTGAAGGAGAAGAAGCACCCACAGTCCTCCAAGAGGCAGATACAGGCCTAGCTGCTGTTGAATCAACTGAGCTGGACATGTATGCGCGTTGTGTATATTGAGCTTGAGGGCTATACTGCCTTGAACTCAGACTCCCCGGGCCAAAACTTCTACTCGGTGCTTGCGGGTAAGGACGAAGTGAGCTCAAACTTTCTGTGCCAAAATTTCCTGAACTCTGATTGTGTACCAACTTACCATTTATGCTCAAACTTTCAACACCCAAAACATTGTTACCGTACCACTGATTTGTCCCTGGAGGAGAAGCACTACTGCTTGTAACATGATTCTGCTTTACATTTATAGATTGTGGGCGTTGCATCATAATTACTGGCTCCCTAACTGCACCTTGATGAAACTGTCTACCTTCCAAGCCACCTACGCCGAGCTGAGCCATCATTTTTGCTGATGAAGGTGCTACTTGTATAGGTGTTGTAGTTGAATATGACAAAGAACTGTATCCAGTTGCTGGAAACCTCTTTTCTGTAAGAGACTTTGAAGGATTTAACTGTGAAGAATGCAGGTTTTTATTCCCAGGTTCATGAAGTGTTGGCAATGTACCTGCCCCTTTGGGGTATGTCATCTCTCCTTCATTCCTATTCAGTTGAGCAGCTACTGTGGATGTAGGCTTTTCTTGTGGTCGCACAGCATGTTTCATATCAGTGGTCTCCTCGGGCTTTGGGGGAGTAACAGGTTGTTCTGGCTTTTGAGTATTCAACGTCTCTTCTGCCTTGTCAAGGTCACCCTCGCAGGCAACAACTACTCTTTCAACCTCTTGCTTCGAGCATTTGTGCCTTACCTCCATTTCTGCAATCTGAGAAAGCTCTTCACTGACATCAATTTTCAAGTTAGCCCCAGTACCAATATCCTTCTTTTGAGATTCTTGCTCAGTTCCCTCAAAAAGCCAGTTAACAGATTCTTGGAGTCTGCCCTCGTTCAGCATCAAGGCCATTGTCGCACGCTCAGACGTGAACCCCATTGCCACAATCTGCTGAGATAGAGACTCCAATTTCCTTGACATAAGGTAGCCAATGCAACGCTCATGCAACTCTTGGGCCCGTCTCTCTCTCTGACGCTGGTGTTTTCTCTCATTCTTCTGGCGGATCTTCTCTCGTTTTTCGTTGTCAGAGACGGGTAACATTTCCTGCCGGAGAGCCGTACTCATTACCTTCTCTTTATGGTCTTCTGACTCGCCAGAGCAGCTATCATTATTGGATAGCGTATCATACTCGACGGCTGTTCTATGTGAGCTACCCGAGTTGTCATCTGTTTCATCTATATTGCGAAAACGGCCAATGCTGTGGAGAGGCGATGAAGTGGTCACTGATGAAGTATCTAAGCTACAGAAAGTCCCGGAAAGTGGATTATACGCACTTGCAGGATTGCCTAAATTAGTTGATTCAAGATGTTTGGGAGAAGCCTTCTGCTGTTCCTTGGTAGCCTTTGAGGAGGGCTTCTCCTTAGATTTGGATTTTGATTTTGTTGCTGGAGACATATCTCTAGATTCCAAGTAGGTAATATATCCTACAATACAATATGGCAACCTGATTCAGTTCCTTGGGACAAGTGCTGGGAAAAAAGTACAAAATGCACCACGCGGTCATGATTTCTACTATTATGCACCATGAAAATTATCAATATTTCATTTGTCTCTAAGCAATGATAAAATGTAAATTAATTTAATTTCATAAACATATAAAACTAGGGACTACATATAATAAATTTGGAAGCATGTACCAGTAACTTAATTTTTTGGTAAGTCGGAAGCATGCACCAGCAATTTAATACATTCCATTAGAATGTCAAAAAGAAGTATATAAAGTGAAAAATATGAGTATTTGCTCAAGTTCATGACCAGCTCTGGAAATACATTTCAAGCTTGGAAGTGTTCAGTAGGTGTTGCTTTTAGTTTTTGATTCTACTGTAAATGGGTAGTTTTGATATTTATACATATGCAACCCATGGGCACAATAGATGGGTATTGGATGTTAATGTAAGAATCTATCAAGTTTCTGCAGGTTTAAAGGATGAGGCAACTTGCTTATTCATAGAACCCAACTATTAGCTCAACTCTAAGCAGAAATTCAATTAAAAAACTTGGAAAGAAAAACTTCACAGGTGACAGATGGCCCAAACATCCCTCCTTTTTCGCTAACTCAAACCTCTCTCTTTCTTTTGACACCTTTGAAAAGAAAATGAACCTCATAAGACCCCTTCAGATATTACTCTCTCCCTCCAGAAACATGCTTCAATCTAAATTTTATTGCTACTTAATAAAAATCTGAATCAATTTCTAGGAGATTGTTTCCCCATACTTGTTCTACATCAGATTATTTTTGCATCTTCATATAGAGACTACTTTAAGAAATATCCTATCTACCTGCAAATCATAATACAGAAAATCAAGAAGATAATGAGACATGAATTATATTAACACTTTGTCACTTTCCTATATTGAAAGCATAAAGTTGATCATGTTGAGAACGGTTGAACACATCTCAAAATAGCAAAGAACTCTTCAACAAGTAAGCATGCCAAGAATAATTCTTAAGAAAGAAATAAAGAGTAAAAGAAATAGGCATGGAAAAGATAAGGATAATATCATCACAAATACATCTCTATAAAATGTATATAGTCTAATTGTTAAAAACAAATAGTTTTAAGATTTATTTATTAGATGTCTTACTTTCTAAGATACAACCTATATGTGTGTATGAACATGTCAGTATCCTGCCAATGTTTTTACCCATGCTTTAACGAGTATTCAACTAAGTTAACGGCTTACAACTTTCCACCATATACGCTAGTTCATTGGAACAGACCAACTTTGAAGGTTCACAAACATCAATCTCAAATACCAAAGAAAAACAAGGGAGACTGAATTTTGGAGAGTTTTTAAAAATCAGATGTGCCACTCTAGATCATTACCAAAAAACGTTTATGCAGGAAGTATTTTAAGTATAGACCATAAGTCAATAACACTACTCCTTACTACACCTTGAACACATACCAATTAAACAGCCAGTGAATTAAAGGAATCAACAAGAAATCAACTTAAAAAATCTTATTGTTCCATATATATTAAATAAACTTAGATATCCCAAATTTAAACAATTATAAAATTAAAAGACCAGAACTGAAGATCCAATTCACAATCTGCATGATGGTAATGGAATCCCATAATTGGTCAAGTAGATCTGTTATTCTTACTAAACCAAAAGTTTCCTTTCGAATCCTACGCATTCTTTTGGGATATCTCATATTTTACTGTAAAAATTAAAGGCCCAATCATTTTCCAGTCAAAATGCTTTTCCACCAATCGCTAAATATTAATTAAACGAAACACACAAGATCCCTTACTACAGTTCAATAAACTAATTCCAGGTTCATCTCCTAGTAACAATAGCCAGTAGTGGGAAACATGTGATGAAGAGGTTAACTATATCATACAATAACAAGCAAAAAGGAGTCCACCTAACCTATAACACAAGGAAAATAAAGTGTATACACTAAAAAGGGGGCAGCTCTCTAATCACTTTACAAAGATCTGACCCGGAATATGGCCATAGGCATTCATGCCAGAGATTCATGAAGCAAGAAAAAAATTTAAATTGCCCAATGTTTCCAAATTAGTCTATCTCAAAAGATAAACAGCTATTTCTATAATGCCAAACATTACACTCAATCCCGGGGGGAGTGGGAGAAGGAGGTGGGGGGGTGGGGGTGTGTGGGGGAAAGAAGATTTCCCGTTTTCAAAGCATTCTAGAATCCTTCCTCCCTTCAAACACTTATAGACCCAGTAAGCAACGTGGCTGTCAAGTCATTGCCTGGTCGACGGAGGGGGAAGAGGGAATTTGCTATCAGACACAAAGCGGCATGCTTAGATTCTCAAGGTGTCGCCTTGGGCGGCTTTCAGATGACTTGCGGACAACTTATTACCAACTTTCTTCTGCTTCTTTATTTATTTATAATTTTAATATTAGAATATTGGTTTTGTACCAAAAAAAGGATAAAAGGATTTTCCCCCCTTTTTATATCTTTATTATTTGTTGGTGATATGTAGCATTGTTGGGATAAGCTCACTAAAATGAATGATTACATGCTGTTGAAATTTTACCAATACGAGAATGCACTGTGTGGAATTATTGGCTAAACATACATAAAAATTCAATTATTTAAGACCATTTGGTGATCAAATGCTTTAATATTTGGTTGAGAAATGCTATTTAATAGTGTTGATTGTTTACATAGTAATATATTTATGAATAGTTTTTTTTATATTTAATGTAATTTTAAATTTATACGAGTGTGTGTGTGCCCGGACACGCGCGCGTATATCCAGTATAAACTGCACATGATAAATAATTTATAGCTTTATGAACGACTAGTTGGACGATTAGTTGGGTAACTAGTCGACCAGTCGCGTAAGCGGTAGGCCACGGAATCGACCTAACACGTTGACAACTATGGTAAGAAATAGTTTCAACCATTGAGGCAAGACAAGTTCTCTCCTCCCCCGACACTCCAAAAGTAGAGCTCCAAAAACCCTAAACAACAAGACTGCAAAAAGTAAATGAGAATATATGTCTCATCATTCTGCTTACAAAAACAGATGTTGAAACTTGTGGGATTTGCGCACCTGACAAATATCAATTTTATTCAACATCAATAAAACCAGACCAAATAAATGTCTTAATTTTGGATGGAACCTTTACCATATAAATGATAGAACCCAACTGAAACTGAACTGAAGCGCTAGAACGAGTAAAGAAAGTGAGAAAGCTCTTACAGAAAGATCTATCAAAAGAGCCTAGGGTCCAAAGTTGTTTATTAGGAATATATCCATCCATAAAATTGAAAAGTTATTTAACAATTTCCTAATATATTTATAGATAGCAGTTAAATTGTAAACCAACTTACTATTTCAACCCTATTAAAACATACTTCACTGCTGAATTAAGATTGCTACTATTCTGGATATCATCCACAAGGGCTTTGGAACATTTTAGTAAAATAAGTCATAATTGTGCACAAACTCCTCATCTTTAAATCAATTAACACAATATACATCTAATATGCCTCGATTGTAGGCAAATTTGTACCACACCAGTCACCAGCACACTCCGTCTCGTAATTGACTACTATAAAACCACAGTCATCACAAGTAATAATATCAAACACGCACTCTGACTGTTCAAATTATGGCCATCACTTATCTCCACCAATCGAATGTGTTCCATTTTGCAAAATGCTTACGTAAGAGGCAGTCAAGTGAAATGTTTTGAGAAAAGTAAAAAATGCTACTTTCATAACCTCAAATCACAAACAAATATATCCCACATAAGCATCAAAGTATTTTACTATCATAAATGATAATTTCTTTGAGCAGAAAAAGGAAATAGTAATGATGATCCATGGGAATAAGGACAAACTGAAACAAGAGCGACAAACCACAAAACATGAAAAAGAAATAAAGAAGAGAAAAGTTAAACTTTTCACAAAATCAAACCTTCATATTCCAAGAAAACCAAGAAAAAAAAAAAGGAATGAAAAACTAACAAAAAGTAAATAACTTTAACCAAAAAGCATAAACCAACTGGGATAAAACAATTAAATAATCACGACTACCTATCAGTCTAAATCAAAGGGCATAACTGTGCAAACGCATTCCTGTAGAGAAAAACCTATACCAAAATAAGGAAAATCCCATTAATTTTCAAAAAAATACCTAAAATTCTTATATCATAGTGAATGGACCAATAAAAACTCAGATAATTTATAACAAAAAAAGTACAAAATTAACTAAAACCCCAAACTATAGACCCCAATCAATGAATTAAAACCGCATAAACCAAAAGAACAAAATGAGATCTTTCAGTCAACGGATCGATAAACTCAAAAACCCTGAACAAGGACAAAACTAATTCAAAACTAACCATTCAGATCTAAAGTTCAACAAATAATAACATCAA
This sequence comes from Hedera helix, assembly GCA_947179155.2. Classification (NCBI taxonomy): domain Eukaryota; kingdom Viridiplantae; phylum Streptophyta; class Magnoliopsida; order Apiales; family Araliaceae; genus Hedera; species Hedera helix. The sequence continues at coordinate 14,820,496 of OX359280.1, forward strand.
CAGAGGAAAAAGATAGAATGGATATTCAAATTTAAACCACAAAGAACTTACCAAGAGAAACACAAATTGACGAATCCAAAACCGATCTCTTCTTCCTGTTTCTCTCTCTTCTCTATCTCTCTAAGACGTCGCTCGTTAGGTTGTTCGGTTTCTATTTTTTCCCTGCTTTAATATTAAAACGGAATTAAATTGGTATTGAAGTCCGAGTCTTTTTTTTTTTTTTTTTTTGCCTTTTTCTTTTTGGGCCTAAAATAAGGATCTGAGAACATAAAATTAGCCAAATTTAAAGTTCCTGAATCATTTGAGAAGAAAAGTTCACCGACTACCCATAATGCCCTTGATATGCGAGAATTATCATTTTTTAACGTTAGAGGTGGATTATAATCGCAAGTATATTTATGATTCGGTTATAATTGAATCGAATAATTTATTTAATTATAATTAAAAATTAAAAATTATATAATTTTAATATTTAAATTATGAAATAATTTAATAATTAAAAATTAAATAACCGACATTTTTACAATTATTCTAATTAATAATTGAAATTAAGTCAAAATTGGACTGAAAGTCTCCCAATGAGGTCAACCTTTTGCAGATCACCATTATCCACCCTCACAAATCACAATGCTGGAACCAAAAGTGTCAATCTTTTTGGAATGGGTTGCGTAAATTTTCATGTCTTCTCATACACCTTGCGCTGTTAGCCAACTCCAGGAGGCCTTGAATGATGTTTACATAGCAAAGGTGAAGGTTTTTTCTAAAATATTTGTCATCTGCATCAGACAGTAATTGCACTAGTTCTCTTTCCCTGTAGGAACGAAACCAAAAGAGAACTTAAAAATAGTTTTTTAAAAAATAATAATAAGTTGGTTAATCGATTAACCGAACAGTTTAATTTTCATATCCCAAATGAAACTCGAAAATCAAATTGTAAAAGGTTATAACCAAAAATATCCAAATAACCAAAATATTTAAGTTAAAAAATTCAATTCGATTTGATTATTCCATTTTATCTGTTTTTTTGCTCGGTCTTAATTGTAAGTAATGCTAGGGCTTTTATCCTTTTGTTTTTAAGTAGGCTTCCAAGTATTATAGTAATACATTAGTACAGAATTTTGTGCAAAATACGGTCAGATAAAAATGTAAGTAAATTTTAAAAAAATTAAAATTCAATATATCTCAAAATTATTAAGTAAATTAAAGTATTTGTTTTGTAATTTTTACTATAAATAATGTTGTACCTATCTATCAATCTATTGTTTTTTTAGATTGGTTCGTTCTCTTTTTATTTGGTTCGACTACATTAAGTCAACTTTTATTATTTATTAATTTAAATCAAGAATTAGTATCATAGTTTTATAAGGAAATAAAAATTATTAATATAATTTTATAAGAAAATAATCAAAATAAGATCATTTTACCGAATATTGATTTGTTACTTTTATTCAAAAAATTACATTACTACTTAGCTAATATAATTTGAGGAAAAAAAAATTATCATAAAAATATCTGCCTCACTTAAATTTCTTACTATAATTAAAATATAATATAATTATATTTCTAGTAAAAGAAAGATTTAATCATTATTTAGATAACATAATTGTTATTATTATTAAAATAAAAATATAATATACAAACCGACCATATGATTTAATTATTAAATAAAAAATAAAAATTTAGTTCCTTTATCCAATAAGAAATTATAAAAATAAAATTCAAAACATTAATAATATTATAATTGTATAATAAGACTCTTCGTTCAGCTCAATCGAGTCGAGATTTAATCGTTATTTAGATAACATAACTGTTATTATTATTAAACTAAAAGTATAATATATGAAGGGATTAAAAATATTAAAAGTTTTGATGGTAACAAAAAGAAATATTAAAACGCATTTAGAAAATCCAGGTTAGAATACTCCATAAGATTCATATTGTATTTTTATGTAATATTTATATATTACTATTATTTTTAATTAAGTATTTTATTTAAATATTTTTTCTAAATACTTTACTGATTTCTATCTTCATTAATCTATTTTCAATGTTTTATAAATTGATATAAACTTTATTTTTTGGACCATAACAATTCAATGATATTGGTTAATAAAAGTTTATTTTAGAAATTGAAGTTTCCAAGCGCAACTAGTTTTTGGCTAGAAATTAGGTATTACTCAATTTTTCTCAAAAGTCCAAAAGGAACTAAAATTTGATTATTTAGTAATTAGACTAAGAATTATTTATAAATAAAAAATCCTAGTTCCCTCTCTATACACATTTCGGCCAAAAATAATTTGAAATTTTAACCAAACATGTACTTGAAATGAAGTTGAGAGTTGACAAAGAAAAAGAAAAGAAAAATGATACAAAAGTACTGAGTAAATATTTCAATCTCCCTTTTTTCTCCTTTACTCGTAAGTTGCAATTGAATTAAACATGTGCATAATCTAAATATAGATAGGAAATGATATCCCAGAATTTTCAAATAATGAAATAAAGATTATAAATATAAAGTGAGTAATGAGAATTGAAATTTGAATTGCAATGAGAACTATAAGTAGAATTTCAATTAAAATTCTTATACTAGTACGTGAATTATAAGGTAAGAAGAAATATGAGATAAGAAGGAAGGATTGCATAAGAATATAGATTTATATAAGAAAGTTATACATGATTGAAAAGGTATGCAAATATGTATGAATACATGTATGGTCAACAAATCAAAAAGCTAACAAAATGCCAACTTGGTCAAAAATTCAAGATTCTTTGGTTAAAAAGTCAAACTATTGGACCCCAAAAAAAAAAGAGGAGGAAGCATTAAGAATTCAGCCAAGAGGGGAGGGATAAAGCCAAGAGAGGCTTCTAGGAGAAGCTAAGTAAAGAAGAAAAATATAAGCTTGCGAGGAATATTTTCAAGATGCCAAATTTTAACATTTTTCTTTTATAAATATAGAATTAACCAATACTTAGCCAAAAAGGAAAAGAATTTTCAGCAAAGTGAGGAAGAGAGCTGGTGGAGCATGGTAAGAAGAGAATGAGAGGAAGAGAAGAGGCTAAGCCAAGAAGGAAGAAGAGAAGAAAAGAAGGTAGTCAAACCAATGAAGTATACGTACAACCTTTGTCTAATCTTTTGATTTTTATGTGTAGGTGTAAGTTTTTATGAAGTTTATGAAGAGAAATCATATTTAAGCTTGTATTCAATAGTTTAAACTTGCATTTGTGATGCCCCTAAATTCGAGTCACTTGAACATTGGGTTCGGTGCTCAAGATACAACATAAACATCACAACTATCTACCCATTCATAAATACGGAATAACATAAACATCATAACTATCTACGCATTCATAAATGTGGAATAACATAAATAGTATTATAACTTAACATTCTTACATTAATCTCAGGTTTTCTAACCTTAATAATACAAAACTTATTATTTCAAAAGGTTTACAATATAACGTAAACTAAATTAAATACAAACTAAGCTACTTTGTAGCTTTTCCTTTACCTCTGTTCTTCTTGGATCCTTCCGAAAACTCGGGCTTAGCTGCAATTATGGTTTTTAAGTAAGGGTAAGCAACTATAGAGCTCAGCAAGTTTTAAAACAGTTTAACAATAAGATATGATTCAAGAATAATTGTGGTATACATGCTTCAACAATTGAACAAGAATTGTGAAGTGTTCTGAATAATAAATAGTCCATCAATAAGAATTTATTCTAAATTTTTATGCTTAGTGGTCACTAGGGATCCTAAACTTCTAAAAAGATTATCAGTGGATCACTGAATACTTCAAGAATGTGTTAATCAAAAAGACAAGTTACACTATTTGCAAGTACTTAAGGTGGTCAGTCTATTATACCATATGTTATGCATAACACTTAGACATAGCACGCAAGGTCGATCTCTCAACATAAAATTACCCATTCTATAAGAGTTGTTCATCTTAGTCTCATTAAAGTCTGCACCAACTATTTGGTTTGGATAAGTTTTCAAAAAAATTATGAATTCAACATCAAGTTTTAATATCTTGTCTAGCCAAAAGTAATGGCATGGACTTTCATCTAAAAATACAATTCGTGCAATAATAAAATTACATGCTCAAGCAGTTCAAAGAATGAACAATCTGTTAAATGCAATAAAGTGCAAACATGGCATACATTTACAATGTATAGATTTACAAGAAATAGTTTAGATAAAACACTTGCCTCGTTCGTCCTTTAACACTAATGTTAATACCTTAACAAGTATATCGCCTACATAGTTAATAATTCGGCATACAAATTAGTTAAATGTATAACCCTTTATCATATTCATTCTAAACACGACTTATACTAGATTACGTTTCTAGTCTTACATCTTAGTTTGATTTAATACACCTCATGTTGGTCAATTAATCCACATTTAGGCATACACGACTTAGATTACACAATTAAATTGCATAACACATAACATTAGCACAAAAACCCAAAACAGGGCACTGCGCCCCGACGCAGGTGTTATGCTCCCTGGCGCAAAAGTCTAGAGGACTTTGCGCCCTAGTGGAGAAAGAGTGTGCCCCGACGCACTTCCCTTTTTCCATAATTCTGTTTTTTTTTCTTTCCAACTAGGCAGTTTTATTCTATAATAACTTGACCATCTTAAGTTAATATGACTTAGTTTTGGATAGAATGTAGTCCATACCACACTTTATCAAAATCCATCAAAGTTTGGTTGTATAAACTTCATTAAGACCTGAAAATCAAAGCTTGAAATTCTCTATTTGAACATAGTTTACACACATGAACTAGTTTGCTTCCAACAATCATTAAAATTTCATTTTGGCTTCTTTTTCATCCAATTCAAATGGAAACCCTTTTAAAACCAATTTTGTACAAAATAATGCTTATAGATTTCAAAAGCTACTACTCATAACCAATAATTTTGTTTAAAAACGACCTTTTGAAAATTAAGGTTTCACATTAGTGTCTATCTTTTAGGCTTTTGAAAGCTAAGCTTACATATTAAGTTTTATAATCTAGCAAAACATTTCATTCAAGATTTCAAATCATTTTTATGATCATAACCACATATCCTATTGGATCTTTGAAAATATCACATAAAATACTTGTTATAGGGTTTTGAAAACTCATCACCCTCTTGGTATAGACTCGTAGCTGTAATGACCACGATTTCTATGTCATTTTAATTATAATTATTAAATAATTAGCAATGAATTAAAATATTTGTAATAATTAATTGTGCATTAAATAATTAAACGAATATACTTATGTATGTGTATATTTATTTAAAGTAGTGAAGCAATGTGTTGTAATTAATTAAAGCAGGTCTAATTGTATTATATTATAAGTCCAAATGATGTATTAAACTAGGTCAAATAAATTTACCTAGTGGTCCATGTAATTAAATAAACATTGATCCATGTAATAATTAAATTAGCTCAGTGCTTGTTTTAATTAAATGTAGCATATGTTTTTTTTAATATTAGCCCAATGGGATAAATAAATTGAGTCAAAAGAAATTAAATGGATGAGCCCAATATATTTGATTCCTAAGTCCAATGTGAAGCCCAATAGGAAGTCAAAGATTGGTCAATATATATATATATATATATATATATATATATATATATAATGTAGAAAATTAAATCAAAATTGGGACCAAAAAGGCCGAGACATTGAAGGGGGCCCACATGGGTGAAGTGTTGCTCTTGTTACTTCATTTGCACATTAAGATTTGGTAGTTGAACAACCCTAGTCATTCAACTTGTCTATCACATTATCATTCAATCAAATAGTAATCCTAATTAGCTCTAATTTGACCAACACTAGTGGATTATGAGAATTGATAAATGATTAACAAAGGGCTATAAATAGAGTGCTACACCAATGCGTTATGTTGGTTAGTCATTTGCTAGAGCACAAGAGAGAAAAGAGAGAGCATTCCAAGAGAGAAAAGAGAGGAAACACTTTGAGGGTGGAAGATAGTGCTAGAGAAGGAGATTGGTGGATGACACAAAGCTTCATAACCTACTTTGGAAGGAGAAGAAGAAGAGCACACAAGTTCATAAGGTTCAAAAGTGCTCTAACTTTCCCTAAGTTCATTTTTGTTGTCTAGATATGTTTTAAACGGTTAAAATATATTTTTAATCGATCAAAAGTTGTTTTGATGGTCTAGAAGTCTTAAACTATGTTATATATGTATATTTATGATTTGATATGTTTAAATCATGTTTTGGTGTGTGCATAATGCATAAAAATGAAAGAAATATCTATATTGAACTTTACAGGTAAAACCATAGTTGATCATATGCTATTAAATATTATAGTTTGAAATGTAAAAGTTGAAAAATAAATTTCTATGGCTAGAAAGTTACATCCATGGGTTTATAAGAAAACTCAACTTGAATCTTTCAAAAATATGAAAAAACAAAGAAGTTATGGATTTTACCACAAAATATGTCATTTTGAAACCCTAGATGGTTCGATCTTAACTTTCGTGTCAAAACATTTTCAAAAATGTGATTGAACCATGAAATGTTATAAAACAATAAGTTAGGAAGAAAACAACACTAAGTTGGTGTCATTTGAATGTTTAGATTTTATTTTATTCAAGTTTGAACCAATAAAATCAAGGATTTGTGAAGTTAGTTTTTATTTTGTCCTTGTGAGAAGTTTTGAGACAAGTTCCGTTTGGAATTTGGATTTGTGATATAAATAAAAGTTGTAGAGGAGAAAATTTGGATCAGAATGGACTCAAGAATCACCCCAAAATATTTAAAAATGAAGAAATTATGACTGTCGGAGTGACGGAGGGTCGTACAGCCCAAAATTTTGGTTTTCTGAAAAGTGGCCGAGCACACCTGTGCTCGTGGTGGGCGCAGCTACGCCCGAGTCCACTGCCTAGTAGTTTTTTTTTAGGTCTGGGTTGGGTTGGGTTTGTTCGGATCGAGTTTTCATTGAAAATTTAAGTTGAAATAAGTGTAAAATGAATGTATTTGTGTAATAAACCAATATATGGAGTTTATTAGTAACTAATTGGTAGTTAAATGTTTAAAATAAAGACTAAGGTTAACACAATTAAAAAGTTAGCTATTGATATTGTTTGAAATAAAATATTATTAAGTGTTGAATAATATTATTATGTGATTAAAAGGTTGTGAAATGACTAATAACATTTGTAAATGATTTAGATATTATTACATGGTTAATAATATTAGTAAGAGATTAAAATATTATTAAATGGGTAATAATATTAATAAGTCAATAAAATATTATTAAATAGGTAATAATATTAGAATATGAATAAAATATTATTAAATAATTAATAATATTATAAAATAATTAATAATATTATAAAGTTAATAAATTATTATTAAATGATTAATAATATTATAAGACTAATAAAATATTATTAAATTATTAATAATATTAGATAAGAGTTTGAACTATATTAAAATAATTAATATAAGTTTTATGTGATTAAAATATTATTAAGTGATAATAATATTTTCTAAGTGTTTTATACCCTTAGTTATATAATTATTTGGTTAAGTGTTAGAGGTGTAAGATGTATAGAGGTTATCATATGAATGTATATATGATATTAATTTGAAGATCAATTTGATTAATTGTTAGGTCTATTCAAAGAGATGTAAAATTGAATTGGTTTGCAGCAATCTACACACGAGGCAAGTTCATTAACCTTACTCAAATTTTATATAGAGCAAGTTCTCTAACCTTACTCAATTATTGTTGAACAAGTTTCTATACTTGTAATTACTGCCAGAGCTTTAGGTGGTTTAATTATTTAAAATTATTCCACATCCATATTGTTTATAAAATCGCACTTAGTGCATTTAAAGCTTAATAGTTCTTGATTCCTGAACTGTATTAAAAATGCCTAAGGTAATTGTTCAGCTAGACATCGCGTTTATAAATTCAATAACTTGAATACCTTTAAAAGCTTATCCAAACCATTGTTTGGTACAGATTCTTATAGTAAGTTTGAGAATTGAACAACCCTAGATAAAGGGAATTTTATGTCGATAAATCGAATTTTTGTACAAGATGATTAAAAGCATATACAGCGGGTTGAATAGGTTGATCCCCTTGAAAACCAAACTACTGAAAAGGTCGGAGGAAACTCTATTATACCCTCTTTAATTCAGGATCCTTGGTGACCACTTAGCATCTAAGATTCAAATATTCATGTTTAATGAAATTTGAACCTTGTTTCTTTCACAATTGTTATATCTATTGTTGAAGCACTTGATGTTATTTCCCTTTCACTCATGATATATATTAAGTCTCTATGATTGTTCTTAAACTTGCTGAGCAAACCAGTTGCTCACCCTTGCTATATCATGAACCATTTTCAACTAGACTCGAATGCTCCAAGAAGGACAAGGGAAAAGGGAAAGTCAGAACTTAAATTAAATTATGCATGTTAATTAATATATAATTACTGTTGATAAATCTTTTGTAATTCCTTAAGATATGAACTGTTTATGTTATGGTTGATAGACCTTGGGATTGTAGCCTTTTTATAAGGAACCTTTATGTATTATTCCGCGAAGTTTAAATGCAAATTATGTATTTAATTATTATTAAGTATTGTATAGTGAGAACCAAACCCGAGGTTATGGAACCCGGATTTGGGGTCGTCACAGTAGCTATATAAAAACATACATTGACATATCAAGTTTTGAAACCATGACACTAATCATAGAAATCAAGTTTGGTTTATTTTACAAAACATACTCCATTAGAAAATATTAACATACTTATATTCATACATTTTCCCCAAATCATGCTACTAGGTCATAGACTCAAGAAACCAACATGATTCTTATTACTTCACAAACTATATTCATTGGTCTTCCAATAGATTAAACTATTGGAATATCAAAGTTTAGGGGGGGGGGGGGGGAAATGATTTATTTGAGGATTTTTAACTAACATATAGTGGGCATTCATTAACAACTTTAACATGTTTTATATATATACACATATAAACACATATCTCCTTCCATAATCATTCCTTATATCTTCTATGGATCCACCATGATCAACCACAACAAAACAAATACAACTCTCACATCCAACAAAGAAGAATACTAACACGTAAGTTGTGACGCCGCCAAATCCAAGTTTTATAACATCGAGTTTGGTGCTCATAATTCAGCATCTCAAAATACAGTCTATAAACTAAAGCATAATATATAAACATAAATTATTTATTTCAATAAGGTTATACAAATTCCAAGGTCTAACAACCTTAACATAATACAAAATATACGCATTAAATGATCAAAAGGGTTTACATAAGTAAATTACAAAGTTAATGAAATAACTAGTATGCGTATTAATCTACTCTTGGACTTTTCCTTTGCCCATGTTCTTCTTAGAGCTTTCAAACTTATCTGAAAAATATCATGATTTATAGCAAGGGTGAGCAACTAGCTTCCTCAACAAGTTTACGTAAACAATGAATACAAGAATGATATATCATGATTGAATATGAATATTTTCTAAGGTTTCAACAATATATATAATTGTAAATAAGTGAGAATCAAGTTTCAATTAAAAAAAGTGATTGAGTCTTTATTGTTGAGTGACTATTAACGACCATGAACTAATACTAAGGTAAATCAGATATTCATCTAACCCTTTTATTGTTTTGATCTTCGAGAAAATCAACCTCGTATATGTATAATATTTAGACATCTTGCGCAATGGTCGATTTTTCGATAATAATCCCCTTATTAGGGTTGTCCGTTCTCAGTCTTACTATAAGAGTCCGCACTAACTATTGGTTTGGATTTACTTTAATGATATTCAAATGATTGAATTTATGCATGCAAGGTCTAACTGAACAATTTGCCTAGATTATTTATTAAACAGTTTATAAATGACATAACTTAAATATTTTACAGCTCAATAATGAAACGATCTTTAATTGCACAAAAGTGCAAATAGTAACAATAATATCGATGTGAGTTAATTTTAAATAATTAAACCACTTAGGGATCTTGCAAAATAAATACAAATTTGGGTATAAAAAACTGTCTGTACTGCTGATTACTACTAAGTAATTTAAATTACTTCATTTGGAAAGACCTAATATTAATAAGTTTGATCTTCCAATTAGAGTAACACATATAGGCTCGTAACCTTAGTATGTCTCACTCTAAATTAATTAAGCTTACTAACATAATTAAACATTTAATAACACATTAAACATTCAGAAATATTATCAGCCTTTGATAATATTTTAATTAGATAATTTTAATATTAATTATTTAATACTCTTTAAACTCTTGCCTAATATTATTAATCAAATAATAATATTTAATATTATTAATCACTTAATAATATTTTAACCATTTCATAGTACATTAATCACCTACTAATAATATTTTATTTATTTATTAATATTATTAATTATTTAATGATATTTTATTTATGTTCTAATATTATTTATCATTTAATAATATTTTATTTATTTCCTAATTTTATTAATCATTTAATAATATTTTATTTATTAACTAATATTATTAATTATTTAATAATATTTTATTCATGTTCTAAAATTATTAATTATTTAATAATATTTTATTTATTTTCTAATATTATTAATTCTTTAATAATATTTTATTATTATTCTTTTAAATTAATTCCCTAATGTAATATTTATTTTATAAAATAATTATATTTGTTTTTAAAAGTAATTTCTTACTTAAATTTTTTATTTAATATCTAATTAATTTAAATATCAAATAATTATTAAAATTGGATCCCATATCAATATTATTAATTTAAAAATATTTTTATACTTTCTAACCCGAACAAGCAAAACTCGGCTCGACTTGGAAAACCAAATTTCTGGAAAAATAGCACTGCGCTCCGGCGCAATGTGTCGATTTGGAAGTCATTTGGTGTCTATGACGATATATGTGAATTTTAAACGTTTAAAAACGTTCGCCGATGCCTAAAATGAAATTTATGAAAAAATAAAATCATTTGAAAACTTTTAAATGTTTTGAAAGCCCATGCAAGTCATATACACGTTATATGTGCTAAATCATGTTTTGGAATCAAGTTTTGTAAAAATGGGCCAAAAATAGAATCAAAATTTGAAAGATTTTTGTTTTCAAAAATTGCAGGATCTCGTCGGGACGAGATCTTTTGAACTAGAAAGTGTGTCGGGGCGCAGTGCTCTTGAGAGAAGCTCGCCGGGGCGAGTTCAGTTGGCGCCGAGGTGAGGTTGGATTAAGGAGATCTCGCGGCCAATGAGATGTTTTGATTGAGGAGATCTCGCGACCAGCGAGATGTTTAGTACAAAACATCTCGCTCGGGCGAGATGTCCTGTTTTTAGAAAAATAAAATTTATTCTAAACCAAAATGAAATGTTTTGATATTAAATGATAGAGATGTCATTTATAAATCATAAATTGATAAAAATGATCAATGTGGTAGATATTAAGATATGCATAAATAATGTGTTATGTGTTAAGGGTTATGTAAATGTAATTGGTAGCTTGTATAGCAAGGTATAGCATGCAAATATATATAACTAATGCATGAACCAATATTATGATTATAGAGGACATAAACGGGATAAGAATTTATCAGTTGAGGTAAACGAAGACGAAGACAAGTGTTCTACTCGAACTCACTTTTGTAGTTCTTGAACAGTAATAATTGTCATGCATTCCTATGAATCATGTTAAAGTTCATTCATCATTGAAGTGTTATTAAGCAAGGTCGATACCAATCTTGATTCCGGCTAGACATATGTAATGATTTATGTTGAATTCAGATATTTATTTTTATGTGCTCCAATCCATATTGTTGTGGAGTGGAATCTGTGAAATGCTGTAACAGAACAACCCTGGTAAAAAGGAGAATAAAGGATAAAGGAAATGTAAATTTTATGGCGTGGTTGTGTCGCTAGATGTTTATGTTGTGCACAATGTAAATGTACGATAGGCTGATTACCTAGGGTATACATCTAAAATGAGATACAGTCTTATGACTGAACCCAGACAGTATCAGTCTTTATGATTGGTATTGTTCTTAACGAGTTCTTAGTCTTGTGACCGTACAGCAAGCAAGTTTCATGTTTCCAATTAATCATGCAAAGAATTATGTTATATTTTCATGTTCATTCACAGAACTGTTATTGATTCAGCTTCATTGTAAATGATTTGTTTTCATTAGTTTAAAAATATTATGTCATTACTTGTTTATGTACTTGCTGAGGTATTTTATGCTCACCCTTACTTTACATATGATATTTCAGCTAAACCTGAACAGGCCGAAGGGTCGAGTACAGATAAAGGAAAGGGAAAGGCCAGCAAGCTGTAATTGTTTAGTTTTAGAATGAATGTAAATGTAATATTTTTGTAATAAAACAGATTGTATATATTTTTTTAATGTTGAAGGTCTGTAAACTTAGGAATAGTTATGTATTAATGTAAATTAAGTTTTATTATTCAGAATGAATGGTTGGGATTGAATGGTAGTGTAGTATCGTGAGCACTGAACCCATGATTCAAGGGACTCGAATTTGTGGGCCTCACGGGTTGGTATTAGAGCTGATAGATTATAAACCTTAGGTGGGGAAACCTTAGGAATATAACCTTAAGGAATATAGTGAAACTCATTTAGAGTTCTAAGAAGCGATTAGTAGAAGTTGTAAAAGTAATTTTTTTTTTTTATAATATGTGTTATGTGCTACGTGCTACGTGTTATGTGTAATAGAGATAAGAAAAAAATTACATTAAACTAAAATAATTATTCTTGTGATTCTATAGTACGCGAGAGATTGGAGAATCTAGTTGGGCAATAGAGGAGGAATGCCGAGACATTCAAATAGATGCGATGACTACTGTACCAGCTATGGCAATAGTACCAGCTGATGACAGTGGACAAGAGAATACATCATTCGAGCAAAGAGAGGCTGACCAGGAATGGGTAACCGGCTTAATACAACAGAATAGTGAATTCATAGACATAATTCTAGAGTTAAAGACTCAGGCAGCGGAACGACAAATAGCCGTTGAGCAGAATGAGACGGCAGTACAAGTGTTAGTCAATAGAAATATAGAGTTGGGGAATAAGTTGAGACAAAAAGAAGAGAAAGTTCAAGAACTAAGGAATGACAAGGAAGCCTTAGAGGCTAAACTGAGGGAGGCAACTGCTGAGATATCCATGTACGAGCATGCCAGGGCTAAAGCAGTGAGAAGGGTGAATCTAGTGGAGGAAGAAGTAAGGGCTAAAAAAGCCAGGATAGACAACGTGGGTGTAAAGATGGAGGATATGAGCTATGCTTTTCGTACAGCTTTTGGAAGGGCACATGATAGGGTGTATAATAACCCTATAGAGTATGATCAGACGAGTAGCACTTTGAGCAGGTGGAAGATGATTGTTATCATGGATGAGGAGTATGAAGACGCAGTTCGGTGTGGAATGCTCTTGTAGGATAGTGTAATAGATGTATATGATCATGTGTATATGTATGTATGTATGTATGGAATGTAAATCCCTAGCTTTTGTTATAGAAGGGATATAAAGTGTCATGTAAACCTCTTTTGTCCTAAGGAGGGAAGGTCTAAGTTTGTTGTATAGTTATGAAATGTAAGTCCCGACTTTTGTAGTCTAAAGGGATAGAAAGGTTTATAGCAATATGCTAAATGTGATGTAAGGTGCTAGGCACTATTTATCTTGAATATGAATATAAACTCAGTTATTGAATGTCTTTTGAAATGGCTATGTGTTTAAGTTAATATGAGCATGTAATATGTGAATGATAAAATAATAATCATTACATAAATTGTTAAACAGAAATGTCGCCTAGATGTAGACCAAATGTTCAATCTCCACTAGAGGAGTCTGTAAATGCTCCAGATGAGCCAGTTAATCTCATGCAGTAATTTGTGGATTTGTTGATAGGAGCTTTTCAGAACATGAATGTTAATCCCGTGGGTGATCAACCGGTAGCGGCTCGTATTGCTACATTCAAGGATTTCAAAGCGGTAGGACGCCCAGGGTTCAAGGGAACGATGAATCCAGTAGAAGCCCAGAATTTGGTGATTGAAATGGAGAAAGTATTTGACATGGCTAACGTGGCGGAAGAACAAAAAACTGTTTTTGCTACATTCATGCTGAAAAGAAAAGCCAATTATTAGGTGTCAATAAAGGAATACTGGGATCAGGAGCTGCACCATAGGAAAGATTTAAAGAGATTTTTTTCGAGGCTTACTTTCCTCTGGTGACACAAGATATGATGGAAGTGCAGTTCTTAGGGTTAAAGCAGGAAAATATGACTGTGGTAGAGTATGCGGCTAAATTTAATGAATTGACAAGGTTTGCTCCACACCAGGTGGACACAGAGCAAAGAAAAGCGAAGCAATTCGAACGTGGATTGAAGCCATCAATTTACAATAAGGTTTCAATATTTTAGATTGGAACCTTTACTAGAGTGTTGGAGAAAGCTATTTTAGCTGAGGGGGCAGTGATGCCTTGACCAAGTACAAGCAAGAACAACGTGGAAAGAAAAGTGATGGTACCAATAGAGAAGGAAGCAGTGGGGGAAGTAACTTAAATAAGAGAAAGTGGAACTGTGTCCAAATTATGGGAAAGGACACTATGGAGTATGTTTGAAGGGAAAGAACGTCTACTTCAGGTGCGGTCAATAAGGGCACATTGCACCAAACTGTCCAACTCTGAAGGCAACCAAAGGATGTTTCCATTGTAGATAAATGGGGCATCAAATTAAAGATTGTCCAAAGAAGAAAGCTGATGGAGGAAGTGGAAGCAACGATACTGGCAGTGGCAAGCTTACAATTGGTGGACCTACTCAACTGGGGAGACCGATAGCCCGCACATTTAACATGACCGTACAGGATGCAATGGCATTAAAAGACGTGGTGTCAGGTATCATTCCTATCAATAATATAAATGTAATATTCCGAACTTCCGAGAGAGTTGTAATCCGACTTTATGTGAATAAATAAAGCTTGAATTACATCTAATATGTGTTATGGAATCTTCGTTATTGTTTATTTATATGTTTCGGTTCAAGTATACAACCTTAGCACGAAAAAGGAACATAAAAGTTTTTTTTCGAAAATCTGAAAAGAAGATAAAACCTAAACCCTAAACCCTAGGGTCTAAACCCTAGGAAATCTAACCTAAGCCCCCGAGCGAAACGTGTACGTCGAAATGACATTCTGTTTCAGGATTCATCTTTCCCGTACTTTGAAAACACAATATAACCGATAAAAGTTTTTCTCGAAAAGCGCGTCGGGTATAGGACGAAATAGGGAAAAGACGAAAAATATTTTTTGTGCCTTTTTGATCGTCTAACCATTTTTTGAGAAATAGAAATCAAAAACACTATTCACCGAAAAACGTGCAATGTCTTTTTGACTTTTCGTTTTGCAAAATAGTGTTTATTCGGAACAAAACTCCGTAATATCTGACTTTTAAATCAGTAAAGACCAATTCAACTGGAATACTTAGAAATGAACTAGGTTAAAGATAACTGGATTAGGAACCCTAATCTAGACTTAAACCTAGTTACAGAATAATTAAATTATCTAACTAATTAACCTAATTAGGTGATTAACACTAATCCGGTTGGAATTGAACTAGGTTAAGGTAACTAGATTACCATTTAACCTAATTAACATGTAATTAAACTTAACCTAACTAGGATTAAGATTAATTAAACTATAGATTAACCTAATCTATATGTTAAACTAATCGGTGAATTAATAAACCTACTTAACCTAAGTTATTGCTAATTAACCTAACCTTGATTAAGCTAGATTATCAAATGGACTAATCTAACCTTGGTCAAGCTTGGTAAATGACCATGACTACCCCTCAAATAAATGCTTAAATGACCAACCAAACAAGGCCTAATACTATTCATTTGGTAGGCTAATTGGTGGACCAATCAAAAGCTAACATGTATGGTTTTGTGATGTCACCAAACATGATGATTACTAGCATTTAATGGCATAAAATCAGACCTTTGGGTCGTTCATATCAAGTGGGCAAGGGTGGTGCACTTGAAGTTAGCTTAGCTTGGAAGTTTTGTAACAAAGACCCTTTTGCCCTAGCTTTGGTTGGCCTATAAATAGCAAGCAATATTCACCCATTCTATCATTCATTTTCAAGCTCAAAAATCAAGTATCAAAGCTATACATATATTGAGAGAGAGTTCTAGTGAGTTACTATCTTGGACATTGCAAAGAAATAGTTAAAGCTTGCAAACACCAAAGGTATAATCTCTTATAGTTTTTATGTTCGATTTTTCTTTCGTCTTAAATTTTCAAAAGCTCAAGAACGCGAGTCGTAGCCATGTACGATTGTCGTTCTCCGTGTTCTTCACGTGTTCTTGAGCCTTTCTACATTTTGTAGTAGTTATAATGTCAAATTTCAATTCATAGTTTAAAGCTCAATGAACATACGTAGTGGTCATGTACGGTTCATCCGTTCTCCGCGTATGCGTATGTTCTCGAGCATTTTTATAAATTGTTTTAATCAATTATACAAGCCGTTATAATGACCAATTTTTGTCAACTATAAAGTGTTATAATCACTTATGTAAGCAGTTATAATGCTCAAATTATTTCATGTACGAAAACCAAAAGCTCAAGAACATAGTCGTTACCATGTACGGTTTAACCGTTCTTCGTGTTCTTCGTATGTTCTTGAGCAAAAGTCATGAATCTTTCTATGAGAAGGTTTGTGATTTGTTATTTTTATGTTATAAAGTGATATTGAGTCTTACAACATGATTTCATAAAGAGTTAAAGCAAGCGGTACCATGTTTCACATGGTTAACCCTAAAAATATTGTTCAATGTAAGCATACTGACCTTTTTGCTAAAATTACGAAATTTTAAAGTCCGAATCTGCCTTAGTAACCTAAATGAAAGTTGTAGATCATGCAATTCTAAGCAATTTAGACTCAAAAATCACTTTAAAATGTTTCCGTATGACAAAGTTATGGCAGTTACCGGAAAGGACGTCAAAGCTGAAAATTTTAAGGGGCATTCGGGTGGAAGCACTAATTTTTGAGTTTTTGAGTTAGCCAAGTTTTCTAAAAATTCCACCAATGAAAATAGTATAGTTTAGTGATAAAAACACGTATAGAACGAAAAAATACGATGAACTAACATTCGGTACACGAAACCCTTTGTATAGGCGCTTTAAACGATTACCGGGAAACCCTAAATTGTGCTAAAGGCAAGTTTTCTATCCTTAAACTTTGTTTACTTGCTTTCTATGTGATTTATACATTTTGTGTATGCAACGTGTTATAAATCTTTGATACGAGAGTTATTGCTTCTTGTTTCGGCATAACTTGCAAAATGAAATGATTATTCGTGATAAATTCGAATCATGCTTTATTATATCAAACCAAGTCGTCTTGGGGCGATCCTAACATGTGAAGTAAACTGAGATGAACAAATATGTATTACTGTTCTTGATCTGTCCAGTGTATTGTATGTTATGCATAACATAGGATGTCGTTAGGTTGATCCCCTTTCTATATCCACTGTAAAAGGTTCTAAGTCGAAAGACAAAGAATAGTTCAAGGTCTAACCACCACTCAGTCTTACTATGTTAAAACATTTGTAAATATCAATTGTTATTCCATGAGTCCTTACAATCCTTATCAGTGTGAGTTCACTTATATGTTATGTGTTTAAGACTTGCTGAGCATTTTAGCTCACCCTTGCATATAAACCTAATGTGCAGACAAACCCGAGAGCTCCGGCTCGAAGAAGAAAGGAAAGAAGAAATGCGTAGACTAGTTTACTGCTTTCCTTAACTGTTCTTAACTGTAGTCATAATGACATTTTGTAATAAGAACAAGTTCAACACATGTAACCGCATATTATATAAATATTATCAAGTTTTATCACATTCTCTTGTTACGTCTTTACTTTGATTAAACTTAGAATTGTTAAAACTTAACATAGTATTAATAATGATCTATTTATCTGGATGAGGATCGGTAAATAACTTGTGAGTGCTGTACATCCGAGACAGGACTAAGCGATGTTGACTAAGTCAAATCCATCGTTAAGGTTCCTCGGACCCAGGTATAACTCGTTATTACTATTCTGAATGTCGGATAAGTAGGATTATTAATATGAAGAGATATCACCATAACCAAATATGTTTCGAATGAGGGTTTTAACTATTTGGGTAATGTTCTGTACGGAAAGAGAATTTTGCACCGGACAAAGATACAACCATTTGTCACGGATAAAGATGCAAACATTTATCACGGGTGAAGATGCAAACATTCACCGCGAGATTCTCTGTTCCCAAGAGCCGTCCTAATGATTTAATGCCGTGAATGTTGGAACATATAAAGTTATAGAATATCTAAATATTAAGGATAAAATGTTATGTTTGAGTATTAAGTCTCTTGTATTGATACAAGGACTTGATATAAAATAATGAAAGATCTTTGGGAATTAAGATGAGAACTTTGTTTGAGAATAAAGGAAATCATCTATAAACCTATTGATTTAGCATTTATAGTGAGCACCAAGTCATCTATAGTAAGTATAGTGATTTGGGGGCGTCACAGGTTGGTATCAAAGCTGTAGATTATAGCTCTAAAGTAGCAAGTACTTTAGGATATAATCTGATCGTTTAAGTTAAATAGACTTGTGAAGAGTCTAATAGATAATTAAAAGATGATAATAAACTTTAAATCTTAATTAATTAAAAGACATTATGTGAAAGAACTATACTAATTAAAGTCAATCTTGTTTTGTAGAAATGGCTGACATACACGAAGACAATGCTCAAGCCTTGGACTACGAAAGTGATCCGAGCGAGTATTCTAGTAGTGAATCTGAAGCAGAGGAGCCAAATCAGAACTTGGAACTACATGATGCCGGAGAGGCAAACCTAATAGAAGATGCAGATGTAATAGACTTACCAACTTACGATGAGATCATCGCCGAGTTGGAAGAGGATGCTGCTGAAATGATGGCCTATGGAGAAGCTCAAGAAGAGCGGGTGGAACAACTCCAAAATGAAAACCAGGCCAACATGAACAAGGCCAATGGTATTATGGAGGTACTAGAAAGGAGGTGGTTGGATGAAGCTGAAAGAAGCTACCAACTACAAATGCAGCTAGAAGCTTCCCAAGAGGAAGTATACCTCCTGCGAGCAAATCGTGCTCATATTAAACGAGCTTATACTGCTACTTATGCCAAGCTCGAGAAAAAAATAATTAAATTCCCTTCACCAGCCAAAGATTTGGGGTTCGAAATAAATAGGTCTGTGGTACTTAGTATGATCCACAAGATCAAAAAGAAGGCTAGAAAGATCTAGTCGAATAACGTGTAATATATTAGTATGTTGTAAATGTTTTGTTTAGCATTTCCCATTTTTATAAGGGATGTTAATAGTTGTTAAGTATTTAAGCTCATTCGGATAATGTACTACAAATTTTATTTATATAAGAAGTTTGTTTAAGAAATATGTCTTGCAATTTTTAATGCTTTCATATTTACACGTATGTTTCATTTTATTTAGAAAATGGCACCACCAAGACCAAGAACCAGGGCAACAGCAGCAAGTGTTAGTGACGAAAGTAATGTTCAGACTCCCGATCCTATGCAACAATTCCTAGATAGGCTAATAGGAGTCTTAGATAATAGAACTGCAAATAATGTCCCACCACCACCCCCACAACCACAACCACAACCACAAATACTAATACCACCACCTCAGCCACAACCCCAACCACAGAAAGTCTTATTTAAAGACTTTAAAAATGTAGGTCCTCCCGAATTCAAAGGAACTGCTGAGCCTATAGAGGCTCAGTGCTGGATAAATGAAATCGAAAAAGCCTTTGACTTAGCAGAGGTTGCTGAGGATAAAAAGACTAAGTTTGCCACTTACCTTATGAAGGGGGAGGCAAACTTCTGGTGGGAGGCCACCAAAGCCCGTGCCGGGGGAGGAGTGGTTGCGTGGGAAGCATTCAAGGAAATATTCTTTGAGAATTACTTCCCTCGAAGCTTGAAGAATAGAATGGAGGTACAATTTCTGAATTTAAAACAAGGGGACATGACTGTTCCCCAGTATGCCTCCAAATTCAATGAACTTGCTCGTTTCGCTCCAAATCAAGTAGATACGGAGGAACGAAAGGCAAGAAGGTTTGAGGAGGGTTTAAAACCCTGGATTCATGGTAAGGTAGCTGTCTTACAAATAGATAGTTACGCCCATCTTCTAGAAAAGGCTATCATTGCTGAAGGCAGTAGTGACGCCATCACAAAATTTAATAAGGAACGGAATAATAATAAAGGAGGGAATGAAGGGGGGAAAAATAATAAGGGAGGAAATGGGGGAGGAAATAATAATAATAATAAAAGAAGGTTCAATGGCGGAAACTCCCAACAAGGAGGGGAAAATAAAAAGAAAACATTCGAGCCATGTAAAAACTGCGGTAAACAACACGCAGGAGAGTGTCTAAAAGGGAAAAATGTTTGCTACAATTGCAAACAAGAGGGACACATAGCAACAGCATGTCCTAGCCCAAGGAAAGACACATGTTTTCACTGTGGAGCCACGGGGCATCCAGCTAAGTTGTGCCCCAAAAAGGGAGGAAATGCCGGAGGGAACAATAACAACAAATCTACCCCAACAACTAATCCAGGTCGTCCAACAGCAAGGACATTCAACATGACTATGGGAGATGCTGTAGCATCACAGGATGTAGTGTCAGGTATCATTCCGATCAACACCATAAGTGCTTACGTGCTATTTGATTCGGGTGCTACTTGCTCTTTTATTTCCCATGAATTTGCTAGAAAACTAAACGTGCCTAGTGAATTGTTAGAAAGTCCTTTAATGATAGAGGTTGCTAATAAAGAACTAATTCCTGTTAATAAGATCATAAAAGGTTGTTGCATAGTGATCAAGGGTCATGAGCTGAGAGTCGATCTTATTCCAATCCAATTAGGGGAATTTGATGTAATTCTAGGCATGGATTGGTTGACCAATCACCAAGCGATGATCGATTGTCAACAAAAGTCCGTTAAACTTCTTACAACGTCCAAGTCTACGGTAGTCTTCAACGGAAGTCAGTCACCAAGAAAATCCCGATGTCTAACTGCAAATCAAGCAAAGGGATTACTTCAGAAGGGATGTCAGGGCTATTTGGCATATATCATAGACACCCAACAGAAAGGGTTAGATATAGACCAAATACCAGTGGTTAGAGAGTTTCAGGATGTCTTTCCCGATGATCTACCCGGTCTTCCACCTGATAGGGAGATTGAGTTCGTTATTGATTTAGCTCCTGGAACTGCACCGGTTTCGAAGGCCCCATACAAATGGCGCCTGTGGAATTGAAGGAGTTGATGGTACAATTACAAGAATTGTTGGATAAGAAATACATTCAACCAAGTATTTCTCCATGGGGAGCACCAGTGTTGTTTGTCAAGAAAAAGGATGGAACTTTAAGATTATGTGTTGATTATCGTGAACTCAATAAATTGACCATAAAGAATAAGTATCCATTACCTAGGATCGATGACTTGTTTGATCAACTCAAGGGAGCAGAGTATTTCTCTAAGATTGATCTACGGTCAGGTTACCATCAACTAAAAGTGAGAAAGGAAGATGTGCCGAAGACAGCATTTAGAACACGTTATGGACATTACGAGTTTCTAGTAATGTCCTTTGGATTAACGAATGCACCGGCAGCATTCATGGACTTGATGAATAGGGTTTTTAGGTCTTGCTTAGACAAGTATGTTGTGGTGTTCATCGACGATATTCTTATATACTCGAAAACACTAGAAGAACATGCTATGCACTTGAGAAGTGTACTAGAAACCTTACGGAAGGAACAACTCTATGCCAAATTTTCAAAATGTGAGTTCTGGCTAGAGAAAGTTCAGTTCTTAGGTCATGTGATTGACAAGAATGGAGTTTCAGTGGATCCATCAAAGATAGAAGCAGTAATAAACTGGGAACAACCAAAGACCCCAACTGAAGTGAGAAGTTTCTTAGGTTTAGCGGGGTACTATAGACGTTTCATTCAAGATTTTTCAAAGATAGCAACCCCGTTAACCAACTTAACTAGGAAAAACGTGAAGTATGCTTGGACAGATAAATGTGAAAAGAGCTTTCAAGAGCTAAAGAAGAGGCTAAGTGAGGCACCAGTATTATCACTACCTGATAATAGTGGAGGTCTTGTAGTCTACAGTGATGCCTCACATAAAGGATTAGGTTGTGTTTTAATGCAACATGGCAAAGTAATAGCTTATGCTTCGCGACAGCTAAAGGATTATGAGTTAAGGTATCCTACTCACGATCTAGAATTAGCGGCGGTAGTATTTGCTTTGAAGATTTGGAGGCATTACTTGTACGGGGAGAAGTGTGAAATTTATACAGATCACAAGAGTTTAAAGTATATCTTCACACAACGAGAGTTGAATATGAGGCAAAGACGATGGTTGGAATTGATTAAGGATTATGATTGTGAAATCCTATATCACCCAGGAAAAGCCAACGTAGTTGCAGATGCTTTGAGTAGGAAGAATCAAGAGAAGTTAAATGTGTTAACAACTCAGGAGGAATTGATTAAAGAGTTCGCTAGACTCGACATAGAAGTGAGAGTTCCTTCAGTCTCGACAAGGAAATTGTTCGTAATGGAAGATCACTCAACCTTGTTGGGTAACATTAAGAAAATCCAAGAGGAGGATGGAAATTATAGAAAGTTGAAAAAGTCAACAGAGGTTATAGACGGCAAATACAAGATGGACAAGGAGGGAATCATTAGATTTGAATCTAGAATTTGGATTCCTGCAGTTCAAGAACTCAAGGAAGAAATCATGTCAGGAGCACATAGTACTAAGTTTTCAGTACACCCAGGCAGTACCAAAATGTACAAAGACATAAGTCAACATTTCTGGTGGCCAAACATGAAAAGAGAGGTGGCTGAATTCGTTAGTAGGTGTTTGACATGTCAGCAAGTTAAAGCTGAGCATCAAAGACCAAGCGGATTGTTACAACCGTTAGAGATTCCAGAGTGGAAATGGGAGCATATTACAATGGATTTTGTAGTAGGCCTACCAACCACACAGAAGGGTCATGATGCCATTTGGGTAATAGTGGATAGACTAACCAAGTCAGCTCACTTTTTACCAATTAAGGTTAAGTTCACTTTGGATCGATTAGCAAAGCTATACATTAAAGAGGTTATCTCTAGACATGGCGTGCCAGTTTCAATTGTGTCAGATCGAGACCCAAGGTTCACCTCGAACTTCTGGAAAAGTCTTCAAGAACATCTAGGTACACAATTGAGAATGAGTACTGCTTATCACCCACAAACAGATGGTCAAAGTGAAAGGACTATCCAAACCTTGGAGGATATGCTAAGAGCTTGTATGATAGATTTTGAGGGAAGTTGGGAAGATCACTTACCTCTGGTGGAATTCTCTTACAACAATAGTTATCACGCTAGTATAGGAATGCCACCATATGAAGCTCTATATGGAAGGAAGTGTAGAACACCGATGTGTTGGGACGAAGTTGGTGAACGGAAGATGCTTGGGCCAGAATTGGTTCAACAAACAGCGGAGGTAGTTCGAACAATTCAATTGAGGTTACGAGCTGCTCAAGAAAGACAGAAGAGATATGCCGATCTACATCGACAAAAGAGAGACTTTGAAGTTGGTAGTCATGTTTTCCTAAAAGTATCTCCCTGGAAAGGAAAGATTCGTTTTGGAAAGAAAGGAAAACTGAGTCCAAGGTTTATAGGACCATTCGAAATATTACGAAGAATAGGTGAGGTAGCTTATGAAGTAGCCTTACCTCCAGAGCTGGAACATATACATAATGTATTTCATGTTTCAGTATTACGTCCCTATAAACCTGATTACAAACACGTTATCAGCTATGAACCCATTCAAATCGAGAAGGATCTGAGCTACGAAGAGATTCCTGTTAAAATTGTTGATAGGAAGGAACAAGTCTTGCGAAACAAGGTCATACCTTCAGTCAAGGTTATATGGAGAAATCAATCCATCGAAGAAGCAACGTGGGAGTTAGAAGATAAAATGAAGATAGAATATCCACATTTATTTTCTTAATTGTATAAGTTAATTTCGGGGACGAAATTCTTTTAAGGAAGGGTGAATGTAATATTCCGAACTTCCGAGAGAGTTGTAATCCGACTTTATGTGAATAAATAAAGCTTGAATTACATCTAATATGTGTTATGGAATCTTCGTTATTGTTTATTTATATGTTTCGGTTCAAGTATACAACCTTAGCACGAAAAAGGAACATAAAAGTTTTTTTTCGAAAATCTGAAAAGAAGATAAAACCTAAACCCTAAACCCTAGGGTCTAAACCCTAGGAAATCTAACCTAAGCCCCCGAGCGAAACGTGTACGTCGAAATGACATTCTGTTTCAGGATTCATCTTTCCCGTACTTTGAAAACACAATATAACCGATAAAAATTTTTCTCGAAAAGTGCGTCGGGTATAGGACGAAATAGGGAAAAGACGAAAAATATTTTTTGTGCCTTTTTGATCGTCTAACCATTTTTTGAGAAATAGAAATCAAAAACACTATTCACCGAAAAACGTGCAATGTCTTTTTGACTTTTCGTTTTGCAAAATAGTGTTTATTCGGAACAAAACTCCGTAATATCTGACTTTTAAATCAGTAAAGACCAATTCAACTGGAATACTTAGAAATGAACTAGGTTAAAGATAACTGGATTAGGAACCCTAATCTAGACTTAAACCTAGTTACAGAATAATTAAATTATCTAACTAATTAACCTAATTAGGTGATTAACACTAATCCGGTTGGAATTGAACTAGGTTAAGGTAACTAGATTACCATTTAACCTAATTAACATGTAATTAAACTTAACCTAACTAGGATTAAGATTAATTAAACTATAGATTAACCTAATCTATATGTTAAACTAATCGGTGAATTAATAAACCTACTTAACCTAAGTTATTGCTAATTAACCTAACCTTGATTAAGCTAGATTATCAAATGGACTAATCTAACCTTGGTCAAGCTTGGTAAATGACCATGACTACCCCTCAAATAAATGCTTAAATGACCAACCAAACAAGGCCTAATACTATTCATTTGGTAGGCTAATTGGTGGACCAATCAAAAGCTAACATGTATGGTTTTGTGATGTCACCAAACATGATGATTACTAGCATTTAATGGCATAAAATCAGACCTTTGGGTCGTTCATATCAAGTGGGCAAGGGTGGTGCACTTGAAGTTAGCTTAGCTTGGAAGTTTTGTAACAAAGACCCTTTTGCCCTAGCTTTGGTTGGCCTATAAATAGCAAGCAATATTCACCCATTCTATCATTCATTTTCAAGCTCAAAAATCAAGTATCAAAGCTATACATATATTGAGAGAGAGTTCTAGTGAGTTACTATCTTGGACATTGCAAAGAAATAGTTAAAGCTTGCAAACACCAAAGGTATAATCTCTTATAGTTTTTATGTTCGATTTTTCTTTCGTCTTAAATTTTCAAAAGCTCAAGAACGCGAGTCGTAGCCATGTACGATTGTCGTTCTCCGTGTTCTTCACGTGTTCTTGAGCCTTTCTACATTTTGTAGTAGTTATAATGTCAAATTTCAATTCATAGTTTAAAGCTCAATGAACATACGTAGTGGTCATGTACGGTTCATCCGTTCTCCGCGTATGCGTATGTTCTCGAGCATTTTTATAAATTGTTTTAATCAATTATACAAGCCGTTATAATGACCAATTTTTGTCAACTATAAAGTGTTATAATCACTTATGTAAGCAGTTATAATGCTCAAATTATTTCATGTACGAAAACCAAAAGCTCAAGAACATAGTCGTTACCATGTACGGTTTAACCGTTCTTCGTGTTCTTCGTATGTTCTTGAGCAAAAGTCATGAATCTTTCTATGAGAAGGTTTGTGATTTGTTATTTTTATGTTATAAAGTGATATTGAGTCTTACAACATGATTTCATAAAGAGTTAAAGCAAGCGGTACCATGTTTCACATGGTTAACCCTAAAAATATTGTTCAATGTAAGCATACTGACCTTTTTGCTAAAATTACGAAATTTTAAAGTCCGAATCTGCCTTAGTAACCTAAATGAAAGTTGTAGATCATGCAATTCTAAGCAATTTAGACTCAAAAATCACTTTAAAATGTTTCCGTATGACAAAGTTATGGCAGTTACCGGAAAGGACGTCAAAGCTGAAAATTTTAAGGGGCATTCGGGTGGAAGCACTAATTTTTGAGTTTTTGAGTTAGCCAAGTTTTCTAAAAATTCCACCAATGAAAATAGTCTAGTTTAGTGATAAAAACACGTATAGAACGAAAAAATACGATGAACTAACATTCGGTACACGAAACCCTTTGTATAGGCGCTTTAAACGATTACCGGGAAACCCTAAATTGTGCTAAAGGCAAGTTTTCTATCCTTAAACTTTGTTTACTTGCTTTCTATGTGATTTATACATTTTGTGTATGCAACGTGTTATAAATCTTTGATACGAGAGTTATTGCTTCTTGTTTCGGCATAACTTGCAAAATGAAATGATTATTCGTGATAAATTCGAATCATGCTTTATTATATCAAACCAAGTCGTCTTGGGGCGATCCTAACATGTGAAGTAAACTGAGATGAACAAATATGTATTACTGTTCTTGATCTGTCCAGTGTATTGTATGTTATGCATAACATAGGATGTCGTTAGGTTGATCCCCTTTCTATATCCACTGTAAAAGGTTCTAAGTCGAAAGACAAAGAATAGTTCAAGGTCTAACCACCACTCAGTCTTACTATGTTAAAACATTTGTAAATATCAATTGTTATTCCATGAGTCCTTACAATCCTTATCAGTGTGAGTTCACTTATATGTTATGTGTTTAAGACTTGCTGAGCATTTTAGCTCACCCTTGCATATAAACCTAATGTGCAGACAAACCCGAGAGCTCCGGCTCGAAGAAGAAAGGAAAGAAGAAATGCGTAGACTAGTTTACTGCTTTCCTTAACTGTTCTTAACTGTAGTCATAATGACATTTTGTAATAAGAACAAGTTCAACACATGTAACCGCATATTATATAAATATTATCAAGTTTTATCACATTCTCTTGTTACGTCTTTACTTTGATTAAACTTAGAATTGTTAAAACTTAACATAGTATTAATAATGATCTATTTATCTGGATGAGGATCGGTAAATAACTTGTGAGTGCTGTACATCCGAGACAGGACTAAGCGATGTTGACTAAGTCAAATCCATCGTTAAGGTTCCTCGGACCCAGGTATAACTCGTTATTACTATTCTGAATGTCGGATAAGTAGGATTATTAATATGAAGAGATATCACCATAACCAAATATGTTTCGAATGAGGGTTTTAACTATTTGGGTAATGTTCTGTACGGAAAGAGAATTTTGCACCGGACAAAGATACAACCATTTGTCACGGATAAAGATGCAAACATTTATCACGGGTGAAGATGCAAACATTCACCGCGAGATTCTCTGTTCCCAAGAGCCGTCCTAATGATTTAATGCCGTGAATGTTGGAACATATAAAGTTATAGAATATCTAAATATTAAGGATAAAATGTTATGTTTGAGTATTAAGTCTCTTGTATTGATACAAGGACTTGATATAAAATAATGAAAGATCTTTGGGAATTAAGATGAGAACTTTGTTTGAGAATAAAGGAAATCATCTATAAACCTATTGATTTAGCATTTATAGTGAGCACCAAGTCATCTATAGTAAGTATAGTGATTTGGGGGCGTCACAATAAACGCCTATGTATTATTTGATTCGGGTGCTACCTGCTCCTTTATATCTTATGAATTTGCAAAGAAACTGAAATTACCCCAAGTAAAGTTAAAAAATGTGCTAAATATAGAAGTAGAAAACAAGGAAGTAATTCAGGTGAAAAATATTCATCGGGATTGCTGTCTGACGATAAGAGGGCACAAGTTAACAGTTGATTTAATTCTTATTCGGTTAGGAGAATTTGATGTAATACTTGGATTGGACTGGTTGTATAACCATGGGGTAGTGATTAACTGCCAAAAGAAATGTGTAAACCTTCAGACTCTTGTCAAGTCTAAGGTAGTATTTTACAGTAGCAAATCGCCTAAGCAATCTTGTTGTCTGACGATGATGCAGGCCAAAAAGTTGTTAAGGAAATGATGTATGGGATATTTGACTCATGTGGTTGATATATAGAGAGTGAGATCAAAAATGGGTCAGATACTAGTGGTAAAGGATTATGCGAATGTATTTCCAGATGAATTGTCGGGTCTTCTGCCAGACAAGGATATCAAATTTGTGATAGATCTTGTACAGGGAATGGCACCAGTATCCAAGGCACCGTACAACATGACTCTAATTGAGTTGAAAGAATTGATGATTCAGTTACAAGAGTTATTGGACAAGAAGTATATCCAACCAAGTGTGTCTCCTTGGGGAGCACCAGTTTTATTTGTAAAGAAGAAGGACGGATCACTAAGGCTTTGTATTGAATACAGGGAGTTGAACAAGGTGACAATAAAGAACAAGTTCCCGTTACCATGGATCGATGATTTGTTTGATCAACTACGGGGAACAAAGTATTTCTCGAAGATAAATTTAAGAAGTGGTTATCACCAGCTGAAGGTGAGACCTGAAGATGTACCTAAGACAGCATTTAGGACTTGTTATGGTCATTACGAGTTCCTGGTGATGTCTTTTGGTTTGACAAATGCACCAGCTACATTTATGGATTTGATGAATAGAGTATTCAAATGATATTTAGACAAGTTCGTGGTGGTGTTCATCGATGACATTTTGATTTATTCAAAGACTCAAGAGGATCATGAAGAGCATTTGAGAATAGTATTGGAAAAGTTGAGGGAGGCAATGTTATACGTAAAATTCTCGAAATGTGAATTTTGGTTTAAAAGGGTGCAATTTCTGGGGCACGTGATTGACCAACAAGGGATATCGGTGAATTCAGCAAAAGTTGAGGCAGTAATAAATTGGGAACAACTGAAGACACCTACGGAGGTGCGGAGTTTTCTTGGTTTAGCTGGATATTATAGAAGATTCATCAAAGATTTCTCAAAGTTATCACGACCTTTGACTAATTTGACGAGGAAAGCTGTAAAGTTTGTTTGGTCAGAAAAGTGTGAAGAGAGCTTCATGAAGCTCAAGAAGAGGTTAAGTGAAGCACTTGTATTGTTATTGCTTGACGATATAGGAGGATTTGTAGTGTACAGTGATGCATCGCATAAAGGACTTGGTTGTGTGTTAATGCAGCATGATAAGGTCATAGCGTATGTGTTAAGATAGCTTAAAGACTATGAAAAAGGGTATCCTACCCATGACCTAGAAATGGCAGCAGTGGTTTTTACTCTAAAAATATGGAGACATTATTTGTATGGAGAGAAATGTGAGATATGCACAGACCACAAAAGTTTGAAGTATATTTTCACCCAGAAAGATTTGAACATGAGGCAGAGGAGATGATTAGAATTAATCAAAGATTATGATTATGAGATTCTATACCATCCAGGGAAAGCTAATGTTGTGGTCGACGCCTTAAGTAGAGAAGGTCGAGAAAGGTTGGAAATGATAATTGCTTAAGAAGAGTTAATCAAAGAAATGGAAATGATGGAAATAGAAGTAACGTATCCGATGGAGTCGGAAGAGAAATTGTATGTTGTTGAAGCTCATCCAACGCTATTGGATGATGTGAAGGAAGCTCAGACTCAGGATCAAGAATGCGGTCAAATCAGAAAACGCATAACTAATGGACAAGAGACAAAGTTTCAAAATAGATGACAATGGATTATTGAGATTCGAAGGAAGAATATGGGTGCCAATGGTATCTGAGTTAAAAGATGAGATTCTGCAGGAAGCGCATAGTTCAAGGTATTCAGTTCATCTGGTAGTACGAAGATATATCAAGATCTTCGTCAATACTTTTGGTGGCCCAACATGAAGAATGACGTGGCAGAATACGTAAGTAAATGCTTAACTTGTCAAAGGGTTAAGGCAGAACATCAGAGACCTAGTGGGCTAATTCAACCTCTCGAGGTTCTGGAATGGAAGTAGGAGCACATTATAATGGATTTTGTAGCGGGACTTTCAACTACGCAAAAATGTTATGATGCAATATGGGTGATAGTGGATCAACTAACGAAGTTTGCGTACTTCTTGCCGATCAAGGTCAAATTCAACCTAGATCAACTAGCAAAACTTTATGTGAAGGAGACTGTGTCAAGACATAGAGTTCTGGTATCGATTGTCTCCGATCAAGACTTGCGATTCACATAAAATTTTTGGAAGAGTTTTCAAGAGCGTATGGGTACACAATTGAGGTTAAGTACAATGTATCATCCCCAAATAGATGGTCAAAGTGAACGAACGATTCAAAGGAAGATATGCTGAGAGCATGTGTGATGGATTTTAAAGGTAACTGGGAAGACCATTTACCGTTGGTTGAGTTTGCATATAACAACAGTTACCATGCGAGTATTAGTATGCCGCCTTTTAAGGCATTGTATGGAAGGAAGTGCAAAACATCTCTCTGTTGGGATGAGGTAGGAGAACGTAAGCTTTTAGGACCAGAGATAGTGCAACAGACTGCTAAAATTGTCAAAGTGATAAGATCAAGACTCATAGCAACACAAGATAGACAAAAGAAATATGCAGACTTGCATCGATATAAAAGAGACTTTGAAGTAGGGTCTTATGTATTTTTGAAGGTATCTCCCTAGAAAGGAAAGATAAGATTTGAAAAAAAAGGGAAGCTGAGTCCGATATTCATTGGACCTTTTGAAGTGCTAAAAAAGATAAGAGAGGTAGCCTATGCTGTGACATTACCTCCAGAATTAGAACATATACACAATGTATTTCATGTACCGATATTAAGGCCATATAAGTCAGACTACATGCATGTAATAAAATATGAACCGATCCAGATTAAGAAAGATTTAACGTATGAGGAAACTCCTGTTCAGATTATTGACAGGAAGGAGCAAAAATTTTAATGAACAAAGTGATACCTTCTGTAAAGGTAGTGTGGAGGAACCACAATGTTGAGGAAGTAACATGGGAGCTAGAGGAAAGAATGAATAAGAATTATCCAAATATGTTCATGTAACATTGCAATGGTGATTCCGGGGAGAAATCCTTATAAGGAAGGAAGAATGTAATGACATGAAATTTGATAATATTGTAATCAATATAATTAATTAATGAAATTTAATTTTTGAAGTGCGATAAGTGTTATAGGACAAGTCAATTATGAATTATTTGATTTAAAAATAAAATTCAAGCCTAATGAAACAAATTTGGATAAAAAAGGACTTGAATTGGATTAAAAATAAGCAAACTATGATTTAATTAGGAATTAATTGTCTAGGAATTTTGGACAAAGACCATGCTACCCTTGGCAATTTTAGAAATGACCTTGGTATCCTTTTGGTAAGAAATGTCTTAAATGCCATTGCTAGTTGAAGGGAATTGTCTTAAATGACCTCGACTATACATGAGTTAAGCTTAAACTAGGCATGGTTAGTTGCTAGAAAGATACATACAAAATATGTATGTATATATTTCTTAAGCAGAGATAGATATTAACATATCTTATATTCATTTCATCTTCCAAGTTGCTAAATAAGAGTTCATAAGAGAGAAAAGAGAAGAAAGGCTAGGGTTTGCTAGAAATCTCAAAAGGTTGCAATAAAAGTGTTCAAGAGAAGCATATTAAGCCATCAAAGTGGAGAATCCAAAACTAGTAAGCTTTATAGCTAGAAGGAAAAGAGCATAAAGAAAGTATTAAGTGTTTTGTTTTGAAAACTTATCATCTAAGTGTTAAATTCAAGAGCATGTATAGCCATGCATGTATCTTTGGGATATATGTGTTGATTATGTGAGTTACGTAAGTTATGAATTATTCATGCATGTATTCAAAGCTAGAAATCATGATTTAAGGATGATCATGTGTTATATGTTGATTAGCTTCCCACCAAAAAATTGCTTCTCTCTTCATCATGTAAGTAGTAAAAATAGTCTTTTGCTCCTCCTCCACTCTCGAAATAACGAACGCCTTTTCTATTTCCTTTATCCAGGACTGAGCCTTTATCGGGTCGGTTGTCCCTCTAAACTCCGGCAGTCCGATTGCTTTGAAGTCTTTGAAATTCGCCAACTGATTTTGTGGTGGTGGCGAATTTGCTACTACCGGGTTTCGGTTCTGCATTGTTTCAGCTAGCATGTCGACGAAGTTCTGCATTGGGTCCATATTGCGTCCCCCCTCATCATTGTTAACCGATTCTTCTGCTCCTTGGTTTCTCGGTGGTTGTCTACGTGACGGCATTTTCTGTTATAAACAAAAATTTAAGTTAGGCGAGTTTTATATGTAATAAACTCGTATGTATGGTACAGAGGTATGTAAATAGGTACAGGTATGATGCAAATGTATGTATACAGGTACATGCAAACATGGCCATGTAGGAATAGTTCATGGCGAAATTTTATTTACAAGATATGTAAATCATAAAAATATATATATGATTATGAAATGTAATAGACTAGGTCATAACTTATTTGTATATGATCTAAGTTATAGTAAAGTGAATGTTACGATCCTAAGGCATGTATTGATAATAAGTTTTTTTTTTTAAAAAAAAAATATAGACGTCAAATGATTGGTTTTAAAGGTTATAGGTTAAGTTTTAACGCACGAGATCGTCGTTAATATGTTTTATGATTATAAAATATGATTTTAAGATTAATGATTACATTATCCAGACATAATTGGATTAAATAAGGAATATTGGGTTTATGGTGCGTTACAGTTGTTGTCTCCAAAGATGACTGCAGGACCATCATTTTCCTTGTAATCTGAAAGAAGAGCCTCGTTTCTTGTCATGTGTCTTGAGCATCCACTGTCAAGGTACCAGATGGATCTTTTTTCCTGCATGACAAAACAATCTTCATTTTGGTACCCACATTTGCTTGGGTTCTTTTTTGTTAGTACCTTTTGGGGCCCAAATCTGTTTGATTTTAGATCTTTGTAGTATATGATAATGATAACTTGATAAATATTTATCATTTCTATGATGGTACCTATGATTGATATGATGTTGACAATGATGTGTGTATATTTGTCAATTCCTATTTGTCTAGGACCTGTATGAATTATAATTACTCATAGTCCTTCTGTTTGGCTGATACACATTCTGCTTCCATACTACTCTACGATTCTCATGTTTCATAGAGTGAGAGTAAACTCTACAATTTCTGCATGGCTGGTTCATAGAGTAAGTTTTGCTTGACTCTTTTATCCTTCGAGGTTCAGCTATAGGTGTTGACTTACGTTTTAATTTTCTGAATCCTAGACCAATACGAGTTTTATTATCTAATACGATAGCAGGATTAGCAGAGTATGGGTAGCTAGGAGAGATTGATTCTGAGGATTTGATGAACATAATTTCTTTATTAAGATTAAAGGAGTCACTTTCATTTACTTCCATTGATTTCTCCTTATTAGGCTCTGAGAAAGAATTCTCAAAGCCTAATGGTGTGATGTCGCAAGCACCCAAAAATAAAATCTTACTTTGGAAAAATAAATATGTAGTAGTGCAAGTAAGAGTCGATCCCACAGAGAATGATTATTTAATTTTTATATTTTTGCAAATAAAAGTAGGGGGGTTTTTGATTGAATAAATAATTTAAATAAAATTAATTAAAATAAATATGCAAGAAATAAATAAGAATAAAAAGCCTTGGTTTAAGTTAACATCCACCATCAAAAATTTACAACTGATCACTGATGCAAAAATAAATCAATTAATATTTTAAATATTCAACGTGGAATAATTACTCACATTCGAATAATTTTCCTATCTCTCCTTAATTTTAGTTAAGCAGAAACAAGCGATCTAAATAACCATTACTACTAAATAATCTCAGACAAACGCTAAAGATTTAACCTAGTAGCAGCATAAAGAAATAGAGAGATCGTTGAACTAAACAACACAATCCAAGCGTCTGCATTTAATCTAAATGAATATTTTTCCTAAGATAAAATAATATTTTGATAAGCAAAATAATTATTAACCTTAGTTGCTTCGCAAATTAAAGTGATCAAACAATTACGGATTTGATATTTAATTTAGCAATAGATTTCAACGAATAATAAACTAGTATGCATCCTAGCAATTAAACGAATTAATCATAAAATTAAACACAGAAAAATATTCAATACTCAAAATATAAATTGAACAATTAAAATAAATTAGATCTCACAGTGTATAAATCTTGATGGCTTCAATCACTTAAACCAAGGAAAAGAATTTAACTACTCATAATAATAGAGAGCATCAAAGAATAGAAGAGAGAATTTTCATTCTAAGAAAAGTTGTATGTTACAATGTGTCTTAAACCCTCTATTTATAGGTTCCATAAACCTCCTAACCCTGATAGGAATTAAACTCTCCAAACCCTAATAGGATATAAAATACAAATAAAAATAAAAGAAAAAGAAAAATAATTATTATCATAACCCTAGTTGGAATTAAAATCCAATTTGGAATCAAAAAGTAGCAAAAATCCGAAATAATCCCGTTTTGGACAAATTCCGCGCAACCAAACCTGCTACGCGCTTATGACGTCAGCAGCACCTCCGCGCATTGCGCTCGCCTTCCTAGCCGAAACGACGTCGTTTTCTTTGGTCTGCACGGTCTGCTGCTCGGCCGCGCATTGCGCGGAAGCTTTTCCTTTCCCCTAATGAAAACGACGTTGCTTTTATCCTTGCAGCTGACTCCCCCGCGCAATGCGCGCGGACCGAATTTTTCGAAAATTACAGAATTGCCACCGACCTTTTGCGGAATTTACACTTTTGCCCCCAAACTTTGATTTTCCTACAAAAATAAATATAAATTAATTATAAATAAATAAAAATAATATAAAAATACTAAAAATCCTAAAAGCACATAATAATAAATAAAACACTAAAAATAAATAAAAACACATAAATAAAAATAAATATAAAAATACTATAAAATTACCTAAATTAACATAAATTAACTAAAACTCTATAAAACCTATTAAAACCAAAATGAGCTAAATAATTAAACATTGAAGCATTCAATAAATATAAAAACTAAGTATTAGGGAACAAAAATATCATATAATTCAACCCTATCACCTAATCCTGATCTATCAGCCACATCTCTTTGGCTTGAGATCAGGGAGTCCATAGACAAACTAGATTT
The DNA here is from genome assembly GCA_947179155.2 of Hedera helix. Classification (NCBI taxonomy): domain Eukaryota; kingdom Viridiplantae; phylum Streptophyta; class Magnoliopsida; order Apiales; family Araliaceae; genus Hedera; species Hedera helix. The sequence continues at coordinate 14,855,829 of OX359280.1, forward strand.
GTTTCACATTAAAATTATCTTTTCTAGTTCCTGAATTTTGGAGACTAGTGAAGACTCTTTTTGAGTGCTCAATTCATTTATCTTTTTCACTTTTTCATTCTCAGTCTTAAGACTAGAACAAATTTTTTCAGTTTGAAGTGTGACTTCTAATTTTATGCTAATTTTATATTTTTCCTCTTTTAGATGAGAGTGATCTTTAGATAGCATTCTAAACATTTTCATGTATTTGTGTAATTCTATCATTAAGTCATGCATGTCGTCTCTAAGATCATCAATGTTTAATTCAGGAGAGTAGAAGTCAAATACCTCATCTACGTTGAATTCCTTTTTGCTGCGTTCTTCTTCTTTTGCCATTAAGCATAGGTTAGCCTTCTGTGGCTCTTCATCGTCACTTGACTCAGAGTTTAGTTCTTCTCCTAAGTCACTCCAGGAGCCTTCAGCTATGAAGCTTTTGTCTTTCTTCTTTTGCTTGTGGAGGCTATTGAATTCTCTCTTAAATTCATCTTTATCAGAGTCATAATCATCCTTAAGATTGCTTCTGTGAGCTGAAGTTGAGGCTTTAAGAGAAATATTTTTGTCCTTCTTTCTTCCCTCAGATAGGGTCTCTGCCCTTTGATTTAGCTCCAGCTCGTAGGTAAGAAGATTTTCATAGAGCTGTTGTACATTCATCTCGTGCAAGTTCTTTGACTCCCGGATGGCTATGGTTTTGGCATCCCATTTGCTTGGTAATGCTCTCATGAATTTGATGATGAGATCTCTATTTGGGTAAACTTTTCCAAATGATCTGAGAGATTTTAGTAGCAAGTTAAATCTCTTATAGGTGTTTGTAACGTTCTCCCCTGATATATGGGGTGAACATTTCATATTGCTGAATGAGCAATGATTGCTTATTTTCTCTGACTTCTCCTGTTCCTTCCTGCATGATCAACAGATTATGTCAGACTTCTTGAGCTTTTTTACAGTTGACAACGTTTTCAAACAACTCATCATCTAGAGATTGGAATAGGATATTTTTGGCCTTTTTGTCTCTTTGAACATCCTTATTTTCGTTGTCTGTCCATTCTTTTCTTTTCTTTGCTACTAGCTTGTTTGGATCTTCAATTGTTAAAGCAAGCTTAATTGGTATGACTGGCCCAATAAGTACCGTCTCGAACAACTCATCATCTAATGCATCCATGTAAGCCTGCATACGAACTTTCCAATTAGCAAATTTTTCTTTATATATAGGTGGTCTGTTACCTCCACCAAGTTATGATCCATTCTTATTGTGTGCCATTAGATTTACTCAAGCTTGTAAGGCTTTAAATATGAGAACCTGCTCTGATACCAATTGTTAGTTCCCAATGACACGAAAGATATCTAAAAGAGAGGTTGAATAGATTTTTTAAAACTTTTTCTTTTCTTTAAAGAGAGAGTGAATTATTTATCAATTAATTTAGCACAGCGGAATATGATTTATTTACCCTTCTTGATGTAATAATTCAACAAGAAGTTAATAGACATAAGATGAAAGACACCAGGTTTTAAGTGGTTCAGAGTTCATAAGACTCCTACTCCACTGTTATACACTTCGAGCAGCAAATCCACTAAGGATACTCTTATAATTTCTAAATCACTAAGATTCCTTCAAGACCAGCAGCCTTGGAACTTTAGTTCACTAAGAACTCTTCTCATGAGTAGTGTTGGTTTGGGTGTGCTACTAAGTTGCGTTTAACATAAGTTTCTGAAGAACTTAGTAGCGAAGCAAGATACTTTTCCGTTTGATCTTTTTGAACTCTTGCGTATCCTTTCTTTCTTGTGTGTTGCTTACTTTTTTTTTCAAATCTGGGAATCTCTTATAAGAGCTTCAGATTTCTTCCCGTTTGAAATCTGCCCTATGCTTCAGTTTTTGCCCGTTACCTTACGATGTAGAGCTGCTGAATATTATATTCATTTAGCTAATTAATGCTCTGATGAGGTATTAATTGACCTGCTAACACTGTCCATAAAAGGTGTTTCCTTTTTCCTTGGGACAAGACATGTCAGTCGTAGGTTTCTACCAACTTTCATAGAGGCGTTTGGTCTTCCATAAAGTATGGCTGATATGACACAATCTTCTGACTTTAGCACTACCTTGAAATCTTCACTATGTCGCTTAGCATACTTTAGTCAGTCCTCTGACATTTCAAACTTTAAGCTCTTGGCAGAGGTTTATCTGTCACATCGATGTAGACTATTCTTCTCAACGAAGTTGCTTCTGTCTTTAGTACAAGAGAAGAACCATCAAATGTTTAGGTTCTGATTTGCATGACGTGTAGCTGAGGAGAGTCGTAATATTGCTTTAAATGACTCTTGTTTTTGCTCAACGAATCTCTACGATCATTCTTGTTATAGTGTCTGTTCTGCGATAAGGCATATCGTAGACTTTACTCTATGGCCACTCTGTTGGTCGTAGAGTCCATTCTACGGTTATTTGCTTTGGTCGTAGAGTCTGCTCCTTCGATTTGACCAAATCGTAGAGTCTGGCCTATGAACAAACGTAGTCGTCTAGTCTTCCTTGCGCGGAATCGTAGAGTCCATTCTACGATCAGACTAAGTCGTTGAGTCTTCTTGGCGCAGAGTCGTATAGGCCGTTCTACGATCAGGCTGTCTAAAGAGATACACCACAAGATCAACCTAATAGATTTGATCTTTTTAAAATCTAAGTCCTTGTACACCACAAAGGACCTTACAACTTAATACATTCATATCCAAAAGACTAACCTAATAGTTTTGATCTTATCTAACTAAGTCCTTGTACATCATAATCAATCAAAGGATTTTACAACTCTACTATTGAATGCATTTATCAACTTAATTCTTATCATCAAATCAAATATGCAATGTTCAACACAATTGTAATAATTCCAAAGATGGAATTCTTTAAAAGGTCGAAGTCGAAAACCTAATTGAGGAAGAGGAATGTGTAGAGACGACTAAGCATCCTAACCTAATTCGGATATTTGGATTAAGTGTGAAACATGTGTTTAGAGGTTTAAAACCTAGGGATAATTTCATAAATATACTTTGATATATATGACTTAAGTGTTCATGCTATGTAAAAATACAGGAAGCTTATTCACATACGATTAGAATACAGGAAGAATATGCATATAATGCAAATTATTATACGTATTTCAATACGAAGATTTCATGAAGAAAAAAAATTAAATAATGAACGTGGATAATTAGAAATTGTTATAGAATGATGGGATTGAATGAATATTTATATAAGGGTATATTTATTTATTCAAAATGGAACAAGAAAAGGGAAAGCCCTGTAATTTAAATATATTGGTTAATTACGTGAGCTATGATTTATGTTGAGTTATTAATTAAATACCTACAATGAGAGTATGGTTAGGTATTTTTAGGAAAGCCCAAACAATGGAGTCAAGTAAACCTGATACTTTTAATAATTATAAGAACAGGTGTTAGACTTTATTAAAGATTAATGCAATATCTCATATAGTTCTGAAGTTATTAAAAATGATCTTAAAAGACTAAATTAAGGGTTAAGAATTAAAACCTAGTTTTATGAAGATAATACTTAAGAATTTGATTTCTCAGGTATACATTAGAGTAAATCCGACTTGTAATTGCCAATCGTAGATGAGTAAATGTTAAACTTTTAAACCTGATCTATGTGTTATATGATTAGATTATGCATCAATATGTTTTATATGTTTTCTATATGTTAGATTTTGTGTTTTGGTTCAAGTATGCAACCTTAATGCTTGATAAAATCTTAAGAAACACAGTTAAGGTTAAAACCTAAAGGGTTATAACCTAAACCCTAAGGGTTATAAAATAAAAATTAATAAGCGTGTGGAATTTGTCTTGTGTCTTTTTAGGACCTTTTGCATTTCACGAAATAGTATTTAAACGGAGTAAAGATGCATAATATGCACTAAAAAAATTTCGATAAAAAGACCTAAAAAAAACACGATTCTCGAGAAAATATTTTTCATCGTTTTGACTATTATGTTAGTCATTTTTACTTTTTTGTATTTCACGACATAGCATTTATATGAGGTATAAATGTCAGGGAGCCAATACTATTTTTCTCGAGAAAATGGCAAAAAATACTATTCACATGAAAACAGTCTTTCATTTTTTTGAAATTTCATGTTCCTGAATAGTGTTTTTACGGACAATAAATACATTTTGACTAATAAATTTTTTACCAAAAATAATTTTCGGAGATTATTATTCGCAAATACGGGACAAATAATGTATAATACGAGAATTATACGAAAGATTATATGAGATTAATACAAGATCAATACGAGATATAATACTAGCAGAATATGAGTATTATACAATGTATAATACGAAAGAAATATGTATAAATACTTATGTATTATACTATGTAACTAATTAGTTGAAATCAAATTAATTTGTAATTGTGAATCCAAGTGTATTGCTTTCGACCAATCACATTCGAGTATGGCAATCCATGTGATATGTTATTGACCAATCAGAGTCAAACTAGACAGAATCAAGTTGGAGTAACCAAACTTTGAAAACTATCATGATTACAGCAACCAGAAACTGAAATGGACAAATCAAATTAAAGAAAAACTAACTAGCAATCCAAGTGAACAATTTTCGACCAATCGTAGAAGGGGATGATGTAAGCATGATATGGCATGACATAAGGCTCAAAGAAGCACAAAAATAATGGCATCATGATATCGCTTGGTGGAGAAAAAGTAAGAAAAGTTTAGGTTATTAAAATATAATTAACCAAGGTACCATAGTGAAATTAACCACATTTTCCTAGATTATAAATAGTCTATCATCCATTCATTATTTTCTACCATTCAATAAGCATTTCAAGAGCAAAAATACTCTATAGTTATAATTTAAGAGCTATTGTGAGTGAAAAATATATTTTAAGTATCAAAATCCTACGTAAAATATGTTAAAGCAAGCACTACAAGAGGTATACTCTAGTTGTTATTATGTTCGTTTTTCTTCTTATATTTAGTATAAATATACTTTTATAAGCAGTTATAATGCCTAAATTATTTTAGATATATAGTACAAAAGTCCTATTTATAAGCAGTTATAATATTCGATTTATTTCTGTTATAAAGAAGAAATACTCATTTTACAAGCAGCTACTATGTTCAATTTTTTTTTAAAGTGTTTAGTAAGAATATTCATTTTATAAGCAGTTATAATACTCAAATTATTTCAAATATAGTAGATGAATATTTATTTTACAAGCAGTTATAATTCTCAATTCATTTTTAAATATAGTAGAAGAAATTCTATTTATAAGCGGATATAATGTCCGATTTTATTCCATGTATAAAGAATAAAAGATCAAAAATACTAACTGGTTATTATGTTCAATTTTATTTGAATATTCTTGTGTAATACATGATGTCCTAACCTGATATGCTTGTGACATTAAGTTATAATTAATCAAATAAATGAACAATGAAACTAGTCTTGAATGTCTAGTTTATGTTCATATGTTAGTGAAGAAACAAAAATATGGTGTGATGTCGCAAGCACCCAAAAATAAAATCTTACTTTGGAAAAATAAATATGTAGTAGTGCAAGTAAGAGTCGATCCCACAGAGAATGATTATTTAATTTTTATATTTTTGCAAATAAAAGTAGGGGGGTTTTTGATTGAATAAATAATTTAAATAAAATTAATTAAAATAAATATGCAAGAAATAAATAAGAATAAAAAGCCTTGGTTTAAGTTAACATCCACCATCAAAAATTTACAACTGATCACTGATGCAAAAATAAATCAATTAATATTTTAAATATTCAACGTGGAATAATTACTCACATTCGAATAATTTTCCTATCTCTCCTTAATTTTAGTTAAGCAGAAACAAGCGATCTAAATAACCATTACTACTAAATAATCTCAGACAAACGCTAAAGATTTAACCTAGTAGCAGCATAAAGAAATAGAGAGATCGTTGAACTAAACAACACAATCCAAGCGTCTGCATTTAATCTAAATGAATATTTTTCCTAAGATAAAATAATATTTTGATAAGCAAAATAATTATTAACCTTAGTTGCTTCGCAAATTAAAGTGATCAAACAATTACGGATTTGATATTTAATTTAGCAATAGATTTCAACGAATAATAAACTATTATGCATCCTAGCAATTAAACGAATTAATCATAAAATTAAACACAGAAAAATATTCAATACTCAAAATATAAATTGAACAATTAAAATAAATTAGATCTCACAGTGTATAAATCTTGATGGCTTCAATCACTTAAACCAAGAAAAAGAATTTAGCTACTCATAATAATAGAGAACATCAAAGAATAGAAGAGAGAATTTTCATTCTAAGAAAAGTTGTATGTTACAATGTGTCTCAAGCCCTCTATTTATAGGCTCCATAAACCTCCTAACCCTGATAGGAATTAAACTCTCCAAACCCTAATAGGATATAAAATACAAATAAAAATAAAAGAAAAAGAAAAATAATTATTATCCTAACCCTAGTTGGAATTAAAATCCAATTTTGAATCAAAAAGTAGCAAAAATCCGAAATAATCCCGTTTTGGACAAATTCCGCGCAACCAAACACTGCTTTGACCTGGTCAACGTTGCCTGCTACGCGCTTATGACGTCAGCAGCACCTCCGCGCATTGCGCGCGCCTTCCTAGCCGAAACGACGTCGTTTTCTTCGGTCTGCTCGGTCTGCTGCTCGGCCGCGCATTGCGCGGAAGCTTTTCCTTTCCCCTAATGAAAACGACATCGCTTTGATCCTTGCAGCTGACTCCCCCGCGCAATGCGCGCGGACCGAATTTTTCGGAAATTACAGAATTGCCACCGACCTTTTGCGGAATTTACACTTTTGCCCCCAAACTTTGATTTTCCTACAAAAATAAATATAAATTAATTATAAATAAATAAAAATAATATAGAAATACTAAAAATCCTAAAAGCACATAATAATAAATAAAACACTAAAAATAAATAAAAACACATAAATAAAAATAAATATAAAAATACTATAAAATTATCTAAATTAACATAAATTAACTAAAACCCTATAAAACCTATTAAAACTAAAATGAGCTAAATAATTAAATATTTAAGCATTCAATAAATATAAAAACTAAGTATTAGGGAACAAAAATATCATATAATTCAACCCTATCAAATACCCCCACACTTAGCTTTTTGCTCGTCCTCGGGCAAAACAAAAATAAAAATTATAAAATTAAATCTAATAACCAAACAACTTACTTGAGCAACAAATTAATATAAATTTCAACCTCAGCCTCAAAGATTTTTTAAATGATAACTTAAAGAAAATTTCAAAATCATGCAAAATCTAGAATTTTAACATATTTATCAATATTACTTTACTCAAGACCTTTTGTGTGTGTGTGAATCCAAATGTATCAAACTAATTAAAACTCAGATAAGTCTAGGTTATTAATTACCTTATAAAAGACATACAACAAAACTCAATATACTTATTTTTCACATCACTTTCAGCTAATATAGACAAATATAAAGCAGAAGATCGAAAGGCTTCAAACAATTAAGCATACTAGGATTATAGATATTAATTTTTTTTCAATCAATTTTTTTTCTTTTCTTTTTTTTCTTTTAATGGGTGCATTTTATGCTCCATCCCATTTTTTTTTCTTCATTTTTTTTCCACGGTGAGTGCATTTTATGCTCCATCTCACCAGCGAGTGCGTTTTACGCTCCATCTCGCTTTTTCATGTGTTTATGGGTGAGTGCGTTTTACGCTCCATCTCAACCCACCACAAGATTTTTCTTTTCAATAATAATCCTAGAAAAATTACCTAAATCATCTCTTCCAAATTATATTTTGCCTTATATTTCACTTCAAATAATGATCAAATAAGATATAGAGTTCAAAAATATCTTCCATAAGCATTTAACCATTTAAACTTTCTCTTAATTAAAACTGGCTCAAACAAATGGATATACATGCATAAAAATTTTAAAAGGATCTCAAACAAAGCAATAATCAATAAAAAGTCAAAAATTCAAACTAAGCAAAAGTTTATCATTTTTTCAAGAGTTATTAAATAAAAACTAAAATTTTTATCATTGACTAAAAATTAAAATTCCAATTAACTCATTGCTCAAGTGACACATCCTAAAAATAAAAATAAAAAACTACCCCATTTTCGTAGGAAACACGGTTACACTTAGCATATGTAACAAGTCTTTAAACCCCAAGGTTACCCCAAGTGGACGAGTTTTGTCTCGTGAGGGTTTGTAGTGAATTTACCCACAAAATTCAAAAAAAAAATTTAAAATTTTCTAAAATTTTAAAATATGACCTAAAAATAACAAAAATCCTAAATCCTTCCCCCACACTTAAAATTTACATTGTCCCCAATGTAAAATAAAATGCAAAGAAAAAGGCATAAATAACTATAAAAAGAAAAAGGAAAAGAAATGCAAATCTGTTTTCTTGGGTTGCCTCCCAAGCAGCGCCTTTGTTTATCGTCATTGGCTTAACAGCATGCTAAAACACTACGTTACTCCTTCCTCTTGAATTTTGACCATTTCATCCATCTTTACTCCATTTATCATAGTCTTGTTAAAACTCCCTTGCAGTGGATATGAAGATTCTACTCCCTCTTCAATGAACATATATTCGAGACGATTAGGGAGAGGCTTTAAATCTGGAATGTAATCCTGCAAAACAAAAGGTAAAGATTTCTTGTTAGGAACTGGTAAGTCAAAATATGGATCATTACCTGTGTTCGGAGAATCATCCACAACCGCAACAGTTTTCTTTAAATCAACACTCAAGACTAACTCCTCTTCCTCTTTCCCAAGATTCGGACTAAATGTCGTTTTCAATTCACCCTTTCCATCAGTTTTAGAAACTTTTGCTGCTAAAGAATCAATCACATCAACAGAGTAAACAAGATTATGACATTTCATGGCATCAAAAATATTAAATTTAACAATTTCGCCATCAAACTCCATTGTCAGTGTACCACTATGAACATCGATCTTAGTCTTGGAAGTCTTTAAGAAAGGTCTTCCTAACAAAATAGGAGCAGTTTGATCACCGTTTTCCATATCAAGCACATAAAAATCAGCAGGAAAAATTAAATTATCTACTTGCAAAATAAAAAAACTAAGAATAATTACTAAATTAAATTAATATTTACAAAAGCACAAAATTAAATATAAATAAATTAGTTATTATTTACTAAAGTATAGAGTCGTAATAGGACTAATGGTTATGTCAACCTCGCATACCTTGTAGGCCATATGATTAAACGCATAAATTAACTTAAACTGTATTATCAAATCAAGGCAAGTTTTCTAACTCTTATGTGTTATGTTTACAAATTATATAAATGTTTTACACGCTTTATATGACAACGTGATATAAATTGTTAAAATGAAAGTTATTTATGATATTGAATTGAGAGATGTATTAAGTAAAAGCATGTTAAAGTTTATATGAAAGCATAAACTGTATTTGTGTTATTTGTTAGACTTGCTAAGCCGTTGTGCTCATTCTTGAGAATAAAATTTATTTGTCGTTATAGAAAAATGATAAGAAGATCATAAATATAAGAAAGAAGTGTGGACTAGGTTTCATGCTTTATTTATTTGTATTTGTTTAAAGTCATAATGATTGTTGTAATACGAACAAGAAAATCATGTAACCGAATATTATATGAATAATATCATGTTATTATCATCAAAAGAGTATTATGTCTTTAAATTTGATATAACGTAGAATTATTAAACATTAAAACAATGTTGCTAAATAACTATAAATGTGAATGGGGATATTGAATAACATTGTGAGTGCTGTAAGAATTCAAGATAGAATCACCGATGAAGAAGGCAAATTCATCATACGATTCCTCGGTTCCAAGTACAAGTGTGTTATTAATATTCTGAATTTTAGATAGATAGGGAATATCGATATAAAGAGATATCTCTATGAAGGTGTTGAATAATATGGTATGTTTTGTAAGAAAATAAATCTTGCCACGGATAAAGATACAAATATTTATTACACGATTCTTCTGTTTCAAGAACCATCCTATTATTAATATTGTGAACCTTGGATATATAGAAGCGTAGAATGTCTAAATCTTAAGATTAAAAAGTGATCAGTATATATGGTGTTATCCATATATACAGATGAACTGCAAACTAATACTTGTATAAAATGATGAGATCGAAACTAAGTTAAGATCTAGGGATTAAGTAAAAAAAAAAAAAATTAAGTATTATCTAAAATAGACTAGTACAACCAATATGATTAGGAGATCATTGGTTAAGTTGGTAGATGTATGAAATTTAATGTATAAAGTCCGCTGTAACGAGTACGAAGATCATTGGTTAAGTTGGTATCAGAGCTGTGGCTGTGGATTATAGTTTTAAGGTAATGAGTACCTTAGAATATAATCTTAGGGATAAAAGTAAATAGACTTGTGAAGAGTCCCTAGACAATTAAAAGATATGAAAGTAGTATACCCTCAAGCCAATCACGTTTGATGTGAGAATCATATACTTTGTAATCTTATTCGATTTATTAATAATAGTATCAAGGATTTCTTTATTCATGATTAATTAGCTAAATTAATTTTACGAATAAACCCATAGTTTTGGAGCAATGCTTTTAGAATTATAATGTTAATTATGCTAATAAGATCTAAATTCAAGATAGCTCAAAACTAAAATGTTCCTAATCGGGAGATCACTAAAATGGGGATTAAGTGTATCCTGATAGATTAGTACATATTATGCTTGCTCTTATGAAGAAAATGATTGATCTCATAATCATTTGTGTAGAGACACTAAAATAAGTATGTGGGTGTTTATTAGAGAATAAGTTCACTGAACGTAACTCACTCAATGAACACCTAATGGAGTCTTAATTGTCTGTCAATAGGAGTTCTTTTTGTGATAGTAGTCCAAGTGATCCTTGGACTTGAGATCATCATAGTATCTTGTGTATGATAAATTATATTTTGACATATTCCTTAAAATCTTAAAGATGTATCAAATGGTATGTTCAGGTATAATAAGTTATAGCTGGAGATAGGTGAATGATCAACAAAGAATCTAACACTTCTAATAAAAGAAGATAATGTCATATGCGATTCGATATCAGTAGTCATTGGCCAAGGCAAAATAGAAATTAGAAAGTAGTTTTTAATTTATATTATTTAGAGTTATTCATTTGATAATCGAAATGCATAAAATTAAATAAAATAAAATTTGACAGTAATATCATGTCTTATATTTGATTGGGACATTATAAGGTAAACGGATTAAATTGTACAATAACTATTCACGGAATATGTTCTTATGTGATTAAATGTTGAAATCTATATTATCTGGAATGTCAATTAATCGCTAAGGGGGCTTACCCTTATTGTAAAATAAATATTATTTATTAAATAAATTAAATAGTTTAATTCATATAAATAATATTAGAATGGTTCTAATTAATTTATTCTACAACCGATTTAATATAGAGAACTTAAAGGGTCAAACCACAAAAGAGTAATATTTATTTTAGAAGTGGATGGTATAATCATAATAATAAATTAAGTGTATTTAATTTATACTATGATTGTGACGCCCCCAAATCTGGGCCCATACAGCCCAAACTTGAGTCGTCAGAAGATTACAACAAAATTATTACAAGGTAGAACAACGTTCAACAATACAGTGTATAATAATACACAACTAAGTCTTCACTATTATTATCACACTATTTTACAACGCGTGAAGACTACGATAGCTATTCCTCAGACTCTATTCCCCGGCTAGACCCAGCTACGTTCTCATCTCCTGTTGAAAAACAATGGAACAAAAGAAAGGGTGAGCTCAAATAGCCCAGTAAAGAATATCATAACTAAGATAATGACGAATAAATTATCATTAGCCTTCAACAGTTGAGTTCTTGATAAATACAATAGACTACAAGGTTTAAATCAAAAACTGTAGTTAAATTCTTGAACAATGTTCAGATCAATAATAGCAGCGGAATGAGCAATCTATTATAAGAATAATGCTGACTATAATGTTCACTCGGTTCTCTTTTTAGGAAAAACATCATCAACTTTTATCATCTGAAATACCATTAGTCAAGATAATACAATTCACAGTTCCTGATCATAATCATGCAAATCAACAATTCATCTTTGCACTACGGGCCAAAGATATTCAATATAACACCAATGGTCATGATTATACCAGATTCAGCCTTTGGTCATAATCATACCAAACAACAATTCATATTTGCACTACGGGCCAAAGAGAACATTCACCACGTGCCATAAAAGACACTGAACAGATGTATCGCCTTTAACCTATTATATCGCCTTTAACCTATCATTTGTTCAACAATTATATCACATCTGTGCCCCCGGCCACAGATATTCACAACAACTTGATTTTGGATGATTAGAATGATATAAATGATTAACAGAAGAAACAGGATAAACAATAAGTATCAGAAGTTTACTTTGTACAGATTCAAATAATGTCCAAATTATCAACATGATGTGGAGTGAAATTCAAAAATGATATTCAAGATCCACAGTTCAGAATAACGGTTACAGTTCAATAGAAAGGTTCACGTAAATAGGATGGTTCAATTAAAATGATGAAGTGCAACTTATTATGGAACATATAATATTTTCAGGAATTATAGAAGTAATAGTTCCATAATAAGTTTCGATTTAGGTGTATGAAAGAAAATAATATCTCTTACCGTAGCAGGTTTGATTAACAAAAGGTGAAGAAAATTAATATCCCTTACCATAGTAAGTTTGAATAATGGAAGATGAAAAAGATGGTATCCCTTATGAGTATAAAGGAAAATAATATCACTTACGAATATGAAAGAAAATGATATTACAAATAAATATGGAATAAAATTGTCATGCGATAATTCGTGTAAACAAATTATTTTCACAAGAGACAAATAAGAAATGAATACAAAGAGTAATTCACCAAACATGCAGTAATCCGCGTAGTCAGGTTATTCTCAGAGATTAATAAGGAATGAATACGAAAGGTTATTCACCAACAGGCGGTAACCCGCATCGTAAGCTTATTCCCACAATTTAATAAAAATTGAATACGAAGAGTCATTCACCAAACAGGCGGTAATCCGCGCAGTAAGGTTATTCTCAGAGATTAATAAGGAATGAATACGAAAGGTTATTCACCAACAGGCGGTAATCCGCGCCGTAAGGTTATTCCCACAATTTAATACATGAAAATAAACGATATTATTTTCGAGAATCAAATAATGATAATCCCTTACCTTAATACGTGACTGGATATTGATTTAAATGAGGTTGATTAACTTGAACAGTACACGTACACTTATAGATCTTCACAAATACTCAAGATGACTTAAGCACACTTAGAGAGAACTTTCACAAGAAGTATTTAGAGAGGGAAAGAAAGAACAAGTAAGGAAGTTTATAAAAAAATCCTTAAGTTAATGTCTCTATTTATAGCCAAAAATCTTATCATAACCAAGATTTCCTAATTTAATCCAAACCGTTCATTTCAAGATAATGTTTAATCCATACCATTCATTTCATCTTTTAAGATTTCATTAATCTAAACCATTCATTTAAAGATCATCTTTTAATCTATACCATCCATTTCAAATTCTATATTATCTTTAATCTATACCATTTATTTCATCTTTTAAGATTTCCTTAATCTAAATCATTCATTTAAAGATCATCTTTTAATCTACACCATCCATTTCAAATTCTATATTATCTTTAATCTATACCATTCATTTTATATCACCTAACTTTATATTATAAATAAATAACTTTATCAATTCAATTATTCAACAATAATTCACACTTATTCATTATTATGACTAATTGTTATAAATACAGTGTAGTTGGTTCTCTGAGTTAGATATCAAGTCAATTAATTAATGAAATATAACTGTTTAAATAATACCATAATAGAGATAACAATAATGCAGAAAGTATGTAAAAGAAAGAATACGTTACTGTGTCATGACAATTATTGATTCAATAATGTGAATTACTGTGCATATGCTATTGTGACAATTATCAATTTAATAATATGAATTATTGTGCATGTGACAATAAAGTCAAATATTGTACGATAATCACTTTATCAGTTTAATAATACGAAACACTGTGCAATGTCGTGTGCTACTGTGCAATATCGTGTGCTACTGTGCAATACCGTATGTTACTTGTAATACCGTATATTACTATTCTTTTACTACCGAATATTTTAACAATTAAAAGTAATAGTACCATTTACCATTTAAAAATTGTTTATGTCATTTTCTATTTTCGACAATTATTCTTTGTGGGGTCCACCAATGATTGGTTCGTACGACGCCGTCGTACGAATATTCCCCGACAGAACGAATATTCCCCGACTAAACGAATATTGTCCGACATAATATAATTTACACATAACATCCTTAACTTTTAACTTTATCAATTTAACCACTTACTGTTTCATGAAAATATATATGAAGAAAAATTAAATTTTATATTTCATAAAATTCGGGGTCTTACAATGATGATAGAATAAATTAAATAGCTTAATATTTATAATTTAGTATTTTAGAAATACTAATTATAAGTTAATAAGAGTATTATTATTATTATTATTATTATTATTATTATTATTATTATTATTATTATTATTGTTATTATTATTATTATTTAGTTCGTAAATGGTTTAGGAATTGTAATTATAATAATTAATTAAATTACTAAATGGTTTAGTAATTAATTAATAAGAAGTACCCTTATTATTAAATAATTATGTTCCTAAATGGTTTAGAAATTATAATTTATTAATTTAGTTCCTAATTAAATTAGGAATTAAATTAAAACCCTAATCCTAAATAGTTTAGGAGAGTTGTCTATATTTATAAATAAAATGAGTCTTATAATGGATTGAGGTTATATACTCTTTCACAAGAATTGAGAGAATACTTCATAATTTTCTACATTTAAGGAGTTAGAGAGAGAGAGAGAGAGAGAGAGAATTAGGGCTAGTCACCCATGGTTTGGACAAACCAAAATTTATTTCTTAAATTCATAAATTTCTTAGTGGATCACCTCAAGAGGCTTCACACTTATAGAGCTAACAATGATCCGTGGAATCTAATCGGTGAATTTGAAGAAGAACGCGAATAATTAAAGGGAGTTAACTTGTATCTGTGAAAGCTTGATTCTATAAAGGTGTAAATCTTTTATCTTTCCTCAATTAATAATTATCGTATAAGAAAGATCCTGGTTATTGGTTTATAATTTTTTTTTAAAATCTGATTTTGTTTGCTTCCATTGCGATATTACAATTTGATTGTATATATGCCATGTTTTTGCAAACCAACAAGATAAGAATAAATCTAAATAAATCTTAATACTTAAAAATATTATGTGAAAAAAATATGTTGAAGAAAGATAAACTTTTTATGAGAATATATGGAAATGAATGGACTCATAAAGAGTTCTCAAGCAAGTAATAAGATAAATTAAATCTTAAATATTTTTTTTATGAAACTATTTAATCAAAATAACATGGTGTATTTAGTACTATGTGTTATTATATTATTAAGGCATAAAACCTGAGGAAGTAAAGAAGTAAACTCATAGAGGGATGTTAATGAGAAATTCATTTGGAGATACTTATTTGGGGATAATCAAAATTCATTTGGAGATAATCAAAATTCATTTGGAGATAGTAAAAATTTATTTGGAGATTGTAAGAATTAAGCTTATAATGAGTTGTAAACGATGAAAATTTAAAGAGAAGTGATTAGAGATAGTTCAAGTCAAAATACATTTGGATTTCAATTGAAAACTCATGATAGCAGTTGATTTGAACGATTCTCTTTAGGGAGGTAGGAGTTTAATATGCGTTAGGGAATCGATCTAACTACACTGTTGGTACGAATGATGCATGGTCAGTGTTTCAAAGCGGGTTACACACTGAATGATATCATTTGAGGATAGTGTGGATGAGATGAGAAACTGATTCATTAGTTCTTGGGTGGTGAACCACTCAGTTGACTATTATGATAATAAATTGAAATCTTGTGTCAAACTATTTTATATATATATGTATTCTGAGAAATTGATTCTTTTCTTATATATATATATTGATTAGTTATTAGTTACGTCAAAACTAATAGTTTTAAAAGATATCTGTATATTAGTTACTGAGCGAACGAACTCTTGTTATGGACTTGGGCTATGATATGTCAATCAAACCGATTTGCCTGACACAACTACGAAATTGTCCTTTCGATGTGATGTCACCTATACAATATGCACTGAGACATTTTCATTCCCGTTTTGATAAGAGAGGGGAACTGATATATTTGTTCTCAATTTAAACAAACCAATCAGTTTACTATAATACTATATATTTGCAAAACATGTGTTACGATTAGGTAATAAATTTTTTAATCTAGCTTGTTTGGGTGCAAAATCTTATATTGAGACTGAACTGAACAACTCTATTATTTATGAAGGAATTGGAGCGTCGGATACACCGACATAACACTATATGTGTTTGGAGCAATTGGATAAGAATAGACTAATTACCTACAAATATCCTTGGAGCGTTCGAAGTCTTTAATGGCTCACGAACATATAGTTATGGGAATGTTCTAAAGTCTATAATGACTGATGAACAAAATGAAACGTTCAAGATCTAAATTACCCCTCAGTATTAGTTAGAGTTATCCTCGAAAGGAGGAAATAGTTGAATAGCCTTTATATCAAGATTTAAGCTAAGATTGAAATAGTGTACGATTAACTGTTTCAAACATGGTATAATGAAAGAAAAATGTGGAGATTTAACATTCTTGACCTAATCTAGGTATTAAAAATTTAATGTGAGTAAAGATGGATTAAGAAAAATTTATAGTATGAGAAAAGCTCATAAAGTGCTTAAGTGGATTGAAATTTATGGAAGAGAAAATTGGAGATTATTATAGTGTAATTTCGATGACAAAATTCTTATAAAGATGAGTGAATGTAATATCCTTAATATTTATAAAACATATAAATGTGATATAAAAAAAGGTAGAGAATAATAAACTATAATTTCGAGGACAAAATTCTTGTAAGTTGGGTTGAATGCAATATCCTAAATAGTTCTGAAGTTATTAAAAATGATCCTAAAATATTAAATTAAGGGTTAAGACTAAAAGCTTGTAGCTTAGCTTTATATATATAGTTTTATGCAAGTTATTGTGAGAGTGAGTGGTGATGGTGGATCCAAAGATGTTTAAAGGAGATATATGATATAACATATATGTTCATAAGCATTAGTTAATGAATGCCTTGTGCATGTTTGATAAAAGTCTTAAAAGAAAAAGTTTTCTAAATTTTGAGATTTCATTAGTTAATCTAATGAAAGATCATTGGGTAATGTATGTTATGTTGAATCGTGTTGGTTTATAGGTTTAACCTAGAGACATGATGGAGGGAAAATGAATATGTACTATATTGTAAATGTTTTCAAATAAATCATGTTTGTAAAAAGGATCAAATGTTGATTCTTGTAATGAGAAGAGTATTTTTAAAACTAAAAATGTTGGAGCATGTTGTTAAAAAGATCATTTGAGTCTAAGGATTTCAAAATCAGAAGTTGGAAATCTGGTTTCCAAAATACAGAGCTGAGCGTACCTGCACTTGAGGTGAGCGCACATGCGCTCAAAGCTACTGTCAGGGAAATGAATTGGGGCGCACCTGTAGACGTGATAATTGAATTTTATTCCTATTTATTAGATATTTTTAAGCTTAATTATTTGTTAGTTTTTAAACATTTTAATTTATTTTAGGTAATTTATTTAATTTTATGCATTATTATTATTTTTTTATATTATTTTTATCTATTTGTAATTATTTTATATTTTATGTTGTAGTAATTAATTAAAGTCCTAGTGGCAAATGTGTAATTTCTGCAGAAGGAATGGCAATATGGTAATTAAGCAGCACCGGTGGTAATTCTGTAATTATCCAGAACCAAGCGACTGCGCCATGCGCGGTGAAGGAGTAGGTGCACATGGTAGACGATGTCATTTGGTTAACAGTATGGGGCAAAGCTAGCGCACAATGCGCGGATCAGCAGCCTCAAGTGAGTGGGCGCTAAAACGACGACGTTTTAGGCATGCGAGAGAGAAGTAAAGGGCGCGCAATCCGCGTAGCTAGGCGGTTGACCGGCTCAAAGCAGCTAGGCAAAGGTCGTGTTTGGCTAGTACACTAATTGTCCAGAACTACATTATTCGCGATTTTTGCTTTATTTTGATTCCGAATTGAATTTTAATTCCACATATGCTTAGGATTATTATTGTACTCCTATAAATACACTATGTGAGTCTTATTTTCAGCACATTAATTTAGATTAGAGTAGAGTAAAATAGGAGTAGTTTTAGAATAAATTAGAAGCAATATTAAATCGGATCTGAAGAAGATTTCAACGGGGATAATTACACGGATTGAAGACGGAGCTTCAGAGATTGCGCATAATTACAGATTTTTTTCTCTAAACTATTTGTTTTATTTTTGTAATTTGGATTTAATGGTTTATTTTATAGATTTGATTTCTTTCTCAGTTATGGGCTAATTTATTATTGAGATTGTAATTAAACCCAATGTGTAATTTAATTTAATTTATTTTTATTTTAATTATTAATGATTATATATGAGTTGTTTATTATATTTTGTGCATTCATGTATAATTATATGTGCAGTAATTAATGGGATAAAATATATAAAATCAAAAGTGGAGTATAGGTTTAGATTCAGATATGATAACATGTGAATTTATTTATTTTTTTTAGAAAGAGTAGCATGATAATGTATAGAATGAAGATATCATATACCACATGTAACTTTATTAAGAGTTTGTTTTTAATGAATCTATTTTAAGTGTTTTTTTTATGAACATAGTAACATAACTGAAATATGACTTTTTATTAATTATTGAAGAAGATTAATAAATAGTTAAGTATTCTCAATTAACAATTCAATATAATTAATTAATTAAAAAGAAAGTGAAGAGATTTAAATAAGGCATTGGAGAAAATTATAATCTTAAATATTTTTAAACTGATTTAATCATTGTCATTAAATTAATTTAGTTAATAATTTTAATTAGATTTTATTTTACAATTTAATTGCATTTGTTTAAATAGAATTAATTTGATATAAATTTAATAATTGGTATTAATTATTTTTAATTCATTGTGGGTTCGACACTCGACTTGATCATTATAGTACTTATGGGCCACGTATATTTGCTTGTTAATTCCTATTTAAAATTAGGCAAACAGGACGCAGGGGAGCGCACTTACGTTGTTGACCGCAACTGCAGTGGTACCGAGCGCAACTGCGCTCAGGCCTGTTGTTGCAAAAATAAAGTTTTTTGAGTCAAGTTAGATTCGAGCCATATTTTTCCAAAAGTTAAGAGTCAGTAGTGTATAGACTAAATACTTAAGCACATTAAACAAATACGAATGACCTAACGGTGTCTAATTGGTAGTCTGAACCTATAATTAGTGTAAGTTTTTTTTTCAATAAACGCCAAGACAAAAATGATTTAAAGTCTTAAAATAAGACTAAATAAAGAGTCAAGCTATGTCTAACATTGTATTGTCAATCTCATATACTTGTATAAGTCGCACGAAGATTTCATGAAATAAGTTCAAAATCCTAATATAAGATTAGGTTAAGTGTCAAAATTTGACTTATATTGTATTGTCGATCTCGTATAACATGTAAGTCTGTCGAATGACGCAAAAATTAGCGTAATTAATAAAGATGGTGAAAGACAAATTTTTCAGAACTTGTTCTTATGTGTTAAATTGTTATTGTGTGAAAACTAGTCTGTTTAGTATGTGAAAGATTTTCGGTGTTATGTGAATTTCTTGTAAGCATGTTTAAAATGTGCAGTGTGTGTAACGTTATGATTATAACTGTTGTTATTCGGTTGATAATCTAAAGTATTTGTTCTAAGTGAATTTTATATCTTGATAAAATGTACAGTATGAGATGTATAATGCATATATAAAATACAAGGCACAAGTATTATGATACATATAACAAATGCATAGTATAAGAAATATGTTGCATACATAATAATGCAAATAAAATATGAAATGTGAAGCATATAATATGATACGTGCTATAGTTAAAATTATCTGAAAGTAATTCAATGAATAACATTAGAAGTGTAGTACATACATAAAAACCACCATTGATGTATGAAATGACTCTCAATATATGTTAAAGAATTTTTCCTCGAATTGGAGTGCCTTCCAAATATCTTGATGTTGATATTTTTCCAAATTATTCAGAATATTTGAATAAAGTGTAGATCAAGTTTACCGTTTATGGACTGTTTTATTCCAAAAAAAAGAAAAAAAAAAGAAAAAAAAGAGAGCAGAATATTACAGTGAAATGTAAATTTGAATTAGTATATATGCAAAAAAATCAAATTTTATTTGGCAAATGGATTACTATTATAGTCAAACTGTTTAGGTTTACGAGTACATACTAACTCTTAGGTTTTATATAGCAACCCCATAGCTAGACTTTGATTTTCACACTGGATATAAACTAGTCTGTCTCAACACAACCCTGAACATACCAATAATATTAATGTAACTGAACATTCCAATAATATTATTGTTAGTACCATTCTATTTTCTCATCATTAGGAGAATCTCAAGCATCGTCAGATACCATCTGATTAAGATGGAAGTCACCTTCATCATTCTTATGAACCTCGACCTTGAATTTCTCTTCTCTGTCTCCTCTTTTGACCTTCAAAAGCAGATCAAACTTAGCAGATTCCTCGATGACCTGTGAAACCAAGGGAAGGAAAAAAGAAAAAAAGAAAGCATTGTTAGTAATCATAAAAGGAAAACTATAAACACAAACAATATTCACGGGTTATATGCACACCAGTAAAGAGTTTGTTGAAAAGTTGACACCCAAACCCAACGCAGAAATTTAGTCCTCAAAATAATTAATCCGAGCAAAAAACATTTTCAAGGCTTACAAAGCCATTGCAGCAAGCACACATCAGAGTGAGGAAGTTAGTTATAGAAAGAAGACCCCTAAAATTGAGATAAACCAATCTATTGGTAAAGTTTAATATTGAATATAACATTAAAAAATCAAATTAAGTTGTATTCTCAGGTTAATTGCAATATTATCAGGAAGTTTGCTCTTAATGGCATTAATTCTTTTTTCGAAAAAGGCACATATGGAGGTAGATCCTAAATTTCCAATTTTGACAATTTACTTGATTTAAACTAGTTCTTGCCACTCTCATAAATAAATACTTCGTCCGTTCCAACTTATAAGATCAATATCAACTTTTGAAAGTAAATTTGAGATATTTTCAATCTCAAAATTAATAAGATTCATTAAAAGATATGAAATAATAATCTTATAATTCTATATCCATATGATCTACTAAAATGAAAGTAGATCGATATTGCAAATATAATAAAAGCATATCGTGGTCCATGGTAACATGAAGTCCAAAGAAGTAACCTAGGTCACGTGTTTTAATTGTCAAAACCGAGTAATAGGGAAGTTAGGTTTAGAATTAGGGTTTAAATGTGAGAATGAAATTGAGAAGAATGGATAGAAAAGGAAAGTTAGAAAGCAATAAAGCTTTAAAACTACAATAATCAATCTCAATCTCAAAATTAATATTAATAGGATTCAATGAAAATTACGAAATAATAAATCTTATAGTTTTACATCCATGTGATCTACTAATATGAAAGTAAATCAATATTGCAAATATAATAAAAGCAGATCTTGCCATCTTGGTCCTTGGAGTCCCAAGAAGTAACCTAGGTCATTTGCATTTCAATGGTCAAAACTGAGTGATGATAGGTTTAGAATTAGGGATTAAAGGTGGAATGAAATTGAGAAGAATGGAGAGGAAAAGAAAGTTAATAAAGCAATAAAGCTTTGAAATTATAATAATCAAATATAAATGTAATGTAAAACGAAGGATTACATGAGCTTAAATAAAAAAAAAAAAATGTAAACTCTAATTCTTGGAAACTAAGGAAACCAAACAAATCAAGTAAAACAAAATCCTAATAATAATCAATCACAATTAAAATTTTAGAAAAATCTAATACTTGGTCTAACCCACCATGTGGCACTTTTCAACCAAAATGAAGGTCTTCCCAACAAGATGCAAACTTTCACTGGTAGCACTAGCACATCACATTCGACTATATCAACCAACTTACCCATTGAATAGTCACCAAACACTTCTCACATACTTTAAGGTTGGTGTTTTTACCCATGCTACCCTTATAGGAAGTAGATAATGCTCAATCTCCAAAGCCCGGTTTGTGAACATCATCCTCAGAAACGACACTGGTACAGTTCAGAATCAATAATCAAGCTATAATAGGTGCTCCATGGTTTGGAAAGATTACTCCTACACCAATCTTCTTCAGCAATATCACGATGAATTGTGAAAAAATGGCATACAATAAGACGGTGCTAATCATCATCACAACAAACCATGGCTTGGAAAGATTACTCTTACAACAATCTTCTTCAGCAATATCTCGATGAGTTGTGAAAAAATGGTGTACAATAAGAGTGCCAATCATCATCATTGCTACAATCACTCTTCCTATCATCATCTCTAAATATCACGAGCTCCTTCTACTTCCAAACGTATCACATTGTTTAACAGTAGCACTAGCAATGACTAACTCTCAATCTGCAGATGTTACTAACCTAGGGCATTGAGCTTAAAAGTGTCCAAAACACAAGCGCTGCACTGGATGTCAGTTCGAGACTTGGGTCTTATTAAAATTACATTTGTTGAGTAGGTGAAGTAGAAGATCGACCTCCTCAACTATTGAAGGTAAACAATCCGTTCGGTAACTTATCAGTAGATCGTAGACAAACATGCACAACAGACCAGCCTGGTCTAATTTGGCCTAGGCCTTGGACGTTGACCAAGCCAAGCTCTGCTCACAGTGGAAGTAGCATTTGGCCTCCTATCTTAACTATTATTTGGCATAAAACTTCTTTTAAGAAACTTGGCAAAAAATTCTTCTTCCACTTGATATATGGCTTGAACAGTATCATCCAATTAAGCATATAAGTTTCCAAAAAAATTATTAGCAATTGGAAAATTCAACCCACTTAGTAAGTGCAAAAGTGGTAGAATTTACTCGTGTATTTTGCAGCATACAGGTTCTCTCGTAGCAACTTTGGCAAAAAAAAAAAAAGATGCTTTTATTACTTGCAATTGACTGGAAGAACATCATGGCAAGCTTCGTTTCTTCCTAAATTTGTCTCTTTGCCAATCCTACAAAATTTGCTTGCACCTTTGTCCACCATGATGAGTTGTTCCTTCAAGCTTAGCTTTCGGTAAAAAAAGAATTTTCGAACCTCATTCGAGTTGTGCCATTTAAAAATTCTCCAAACTATTCACCCAATCAAGAAGTATGTACGCATGACTGTCTCCATTAAAGTTGAGAACTTCAAACGTCACTTTTTTCTACTTTCTAATCGTGATCCTATCTATTAAGTCTTCCAAATAAATGTGGGTGAGGCTGCTCTATTGTAGGATTAGGAAGAATGGAAATTTACTTATGCTTTGAACCTTTAATCCTAGAAGTTGAAGATTCTACCTTTTCTGGATTGACCGTCTCCTTTAAAGTTGAGAACTTCAAACGTCACACTTTTTTCTACTTCCTAATTGTGATCCTATCTATTAAGTCTTCCCAAATAAATGCTGGTGAGGCAACTCTATTGTAGGATTAGGAGGAATGGAAATTTCTTATGCTTGGAACCTTTAATCCTAGAAGTTTCAGATTCTACCTTTTCTGGATTTGTTTTCTACTGTGAAAAATAAAAATCAATCCTCCCCTATGTCTTCTTCTGCTCATGAACTAAAGCACTAATCGATTCTCTTAAGGACTTAATTGATAAATCCATAAAAATTCTCAAACAAAAATCTCCTTTTTGCAGCTTCACAGGCTTTGGGCAAACATTCTAACTTAATAGAAAACCATGGTGCCAACAAATAAGAAAGTTCTAATTTTGACCATTTTTTTCCTTTTTCTAGACTGATTTCTTTTGTTTTGTTAACAAAAACCAAATTAAATGAAATACATGAAAAGGGACGAATTCTAAAAAAACCATGCTATAAGATTACAGGCTGAGTTACTAATAAATTATGGGGAATATAGTATAGTTTCGCAAAAGATATTTTAGAGATACCTCTTCACATCCATCTTTACTAAATAAGCAAGAGAACATATATAAAGACGTCTATGTGAGACTAATAAATATCAAGAGCATAAACTAGTGGCTGGCAAATATCACAAGCATGGAAACTAGTGGACTGGTAAATATCACGAGCGTAAACTAGTGGAGTGGATAGAGTTGGCTACGTAAACTAGTGGAGTGGATAGAGTTGGCTACAACGACTAGGTTGATCACCAGGGATGATGGCAGATTGCATCATCAACAACTGCCATGCAGATTGCTTCATCAACAACTGCCGTGGTGTTCTAAATGAAGAAGATGAATTTGACTCCCCTCCATTACACCTTCCCATCAATTCTATCCAATACACCAAATTTTTTATCTTACCAATTTAGTTAATAATAATCCAAATGTGTTAGCAGATAATTTATGATATTGAGACTAGTCCTACAAAAAAAGTTTAAATAATAAAAAGTTTATTGACGTTAAAAACTTAAAAGACTTTTTAGCCATTGATATTTTAACAAAAAATTCACATATTCATCAAATGGTATCAAAATGTCGGATTACTTTCATTTTGAAATAATTATACTACTCAACATTATATATTAATTGACAAGTGCTGATTACAGTTGTATTATCCGAAACTATAACAGTTAGGTGTATAAGATGAAATTTTAGGGAAGGTGTAATGGAAGGGAGCCAAGTCCAAGAAGATGAACAATAATTTTGTAGTCACTATAGTGACCAACAGTTTCTCTCTTTGTTCCAGAATCAGAATCTGGGGAAGGCAACGTGTGGATTGTGTGAATCAAATTTAGGGTGGTTTGATTATGAAAAGTAGTAAGGTTGCATTTGGGTGTGTAGAGTTTATATGAAAGTGACGATCTCGTGTCAAAGGTTTTGGGACATAAATTGGGAACCTGGCTCTGATGGGGAATGCGTAAGGTATATAATTAAGGTTTAAAGCTGGAAAAGAAATTAAAAAGAATTGGAGAGAAAAAGAAGATAAATAATAAAGCAATAAAGCTTTAAAATTGTAATAATCAAATAATCAAAATCTCAATGTAATGCATAATGAAAGATTACAGAAGTTTATAGAGGAAAATAGTTAAAGAAACCAAGCAAAAACAAAAAATTCTATCGATCAAATTTTTAGAATAATCTCCTACTTGAAATAAGCCAAAGCTCTTGTATTGGTCCAACCAAGTTGGGCAGGCTCATCCTACGTCACTGGGACTTCAGGATTTTAGTGCCCCAGAGTGCATACTTTGGGGGTGTAAAGTGAAATTACTCTGTTTCATTTCATCATTATTTTCCCATCTACTCCTTGTTAGGAATCCAAATATTCAACAATATTTGTGACTCAATACTCCAACTTGACAAAGTCTTCCATATTTCCTCTTCCCAATGAAATATCAAGTTGTCTCAAAGCCAAAATAAGCCAAGAAAATTATACTTCCCAGTTTATTCACTCTTAATTAAGTTTTTTAGTGTCCCAGTCTCAGTACAAAAAGAATGGAGATTTGATGCAAAAATATTCAAATGTAATGCCGAAGATGTCAGTATAAACGTGGTGAAGTGGGAAAAGATGAAACTGCCAATAAAGAAGTAGCAATGGGTAATAAGGACTTGCTATAGTTCAATAACACTATTGGGAAAATAGCTATCAAGATTCAATATCCAATTGGTACCATAAATGTACCGCAAAGAAAAGGTGACTTTTTATGGTGTTGAGCTTCAGAAGGACACTTGCAACAATAGGAGCTTGAGAACATACTTTTTAAATTGTGAGGGGAAAGAGAGATTTAAGTTGCGTTCGAAAAAAACACTTTCTTAGATGTTATAGTGTCTCAATTGCTGCTTTCAGTCAGGTTTTGAACTTAATTCAGATCTCAGAGTGCATTAAAAATGAAAAGGCTTATGTAGCAGATTGCATGGCAGAAATCATTTTGCAGGATCTTCCAAGATTGGGAATAAGGTTAAGGTTGTGCTATATTAAATATAAGGATGGGATGCCATAGGTTCAAGATGTGCTCTACACAAACAAAACATGTCTTTCAACCATTAAAATTGGTCTAAAAATTGGCCAATGTCGGCATTATCTCAATCCCTTATCCCATCCTTATCTCACCATTGCCATCTCAATTTATTTATTATACCACACAACGTACACCTGGAAACGGTGTGAACAATTAGCTCAGCATTATACATCATAGGGGAAGAGAGGCTACAGCGGAATCAATCATTTGGCTTTCCCTTCTGTTTCCAGCCAGGTATCAGGACTAAGATACTTTGAATATGTCAGAGACGAGCATAATCTGAATAACCAGTCAGATCCTGCTAGCCCCAGGGCAGGATGGTTTTTCAATTGTTTTCTTATAGAAATGCTGGAGTGTCGTTCGAGGAAAGACTAAATTTTTTCCAAGGAGTTTTTTCTCATATGGGGATATCTGTTGGAAATTTAGGCTTCTCAGGGAGATGATTGTTGGATATCAAGTGAAGCTGATTCAAATAATTCAAGCCGATTCCAGTTAGACCAGTTTCGAGGATTAGAGCTAAAAGGGTTCAAGGAAGGGTTTATTGTGCGAATCCAAGGAGTTTGGGTTAAAGTTTAATCAAGAATGTTTAAAATGGAGCTCAACTCAAGGCTAATTCAAGTCCGATTTATCAAGTAATTCAAAGTATTCGGGTTGAAAAATACTTCAAGGAAAGTCTAGACAGAAACTTTGATCAACGTTTACACCTCTTAGATCATGTTTTATTGGCTTGGAGCTTGGATTTTATTGTAAATCTCATCAAGAGCTTCAATTTGATAGGTGGCACATCCCGTAACTTTTTCCGGATTAAAAGTATGGTCGTTTTACCAAAGGACGTCGGACCAGAAACCAGACTTGCGCCCCGGTGCAAGAATTGAACCTAGCAGTTGCCCCAGCGAAAATTTACAGAGGGTTTGCACCCTAGCACAAGAAATGAACTAGAAAACTGCGCCAGACGCATGGACGCAGAAAGGAATTTTTTTGACGCGTTTTTGATATTTTTTTCAAATTTTACTTGAAATTTGTGGTATTATTTGACTAGGTCTCTTATGTAATGTTATTTCCTATTGATTGGAGGAGTAGGAACACATAGAGTACTATAAATATAGATCTAAAACTTTGTAATTAAACACATTATTATTCAATATATTTTCTTGAGAGAATTATTCATCATCTTTTAGTTCTTTGAGAATTTCTAAACTTTTTCTTAGCATTCTTGATATTCAATTTGACTTATCAATCAATAGCACATAATTGATTGTGGCGTCTTCTACCATACATCAAGTGTCGATTGTACCAAGGTTATTGTCTACATATAGACAACGGGTTGAAGTTTCGTTAGTGTTCCACTTAACGCAATTATCCTACATAAGCGATTGTACCAAGATTCCCGCTTCCATATAAGCGACGGGTTGAGATGTCGTGCATGTTCCACAAAAAAACTTGGCTAGAAAACAGTTCGCGTGACGTCTACCTTACGCAAGCATACCGTGGACCTTATCAGTTGGTATCAAGAGCTACATTCATCAGCGGGTTATCTATGTTTAATTTTCTTGTTCTAGTTTTGATTACTTGTTAGTAAAAAAAAAAAGAGTATAATTTTATTTTTTTTATATATTTAGATAAATTTTTGTTATTATCAAATTCTTTGTAAGTGGCGAATTTCAAGACTTCAATCAAGTGCAATCCACGAAGATCAAGGAGTTCGAAACGCATCCAAAGACAAAACACCCGTGAATCTTATTGGTATCGCATTAGTCATACCTTTGCTATTTTACTATTCTTGATAGTTCTTATTGGATTGATAGATACTTTGATTGTGTTTGCTAAATTCAAAAAGAATCTATAAGAGAGAATATTTGAGTAGTAAAAGGCAAGAGTTGTGAGACTATTCAGGGGAGCGTAAACACGAGTGATTGAGTGAAATATTGTTTGAGCAAAACACATGAGGGAGTGGTGAGGAAAATTTTATGTACTAACCCTTGTTTTGCAGCAAATATGTTTGGCTATGAGGATTCATTAAATCAAAAACTAAGTTCGTATGAATTCTTTCGTGGATTGTCGGAGAAGAACATGGGAGAGGAGGAGTATGAGCAGCTTCAAAAACCTATGACGCATAGAAGGGAGCATGTACAGCCTAGGGAGGCAAAAGATGACATTATGGAGGAGATTCGTAAGGAGTTAGATATAATGGAGGCGCATTGAGCACAACCACAAAGCATGCCTAATGCACAAAGAAGAGAACAAGTTCAACCGAAGGAGGCTAAAGTTGAAAGAGATCCAGCAGTCCATGAAAAGTCAATGGAGAATTTCCCAACCCACATACCGTGAGCCATCAAGGAGATAAATCAGGGAAGAGCTGGCGGAGGAGCTACGAACGTTGGACATGTTAGATGTGTGTATGTTCTGGAAAGAGGAGTCATTGAATAGAGAGGCGAACAAAGTACAACGAAAGAGCATCTTCCATAACTTTTATACTAGGTTTCTAGTACAAGAGAAGGTAAGTATAGTGAAAATTGACGGAGACTGTTGCGCTAACATTGCTAGCACTATTATGGTGGAGAAAGCAGGTTTGTCTACAGTTGCACATCCTCAACCTTATACGTTGAAAGGAGTCGATGAAATTAGTATGCCCTCAAGCCAATCACAAGCCAATCACAATTATTGTGATAAGCATATACTTTGTAATTTTATTCGTTTATTAATTAAAGTATCAAGGCATTTCTTTATTCATGGTTAATTGGTTGAATTAATTATATGAATAAACCCTAGATTTGGTGCAATGCTTTTAGAATCATAATATTGATTATGCTAATTACATCTAAATTCAAGATAACTCAAAAATAAAATGTTCTTAATCGTGAGATCACTAAAACAGGGATTAGTGAATCCGGATAGATTAGTACATACTATGCTTGCTCTTATGAAAATGATTGATCTCATAATCATTTGTGTAGAGACACTAAAACAAGTATGTATGTGCTTATTAGAGAATAAGTTCACTAAACGTGACTCGCTCAAAGAACACCTAATGAAAATTTACTTGTCTGTCAATAGGAGTTCCTCTTGTACTAGTAGTATAAGTGATCCTTAAACTTGAGATCATCATAGTACCTTGTGTATGATAAGTTATACTTTGGCATATTCCTTAAGACCTTTAGGGTATATCAAATGGTATGATCGGGTATAATAAGTTGTACATAGAGATAGGTGAATGACTAACAAAACGATCTACCACTTCCAGTATAAAAAAGAATGTCCTATATAATTCGATAAATAACAACTCGGTAATCATTTGCCAAGGTGAAATGAAAATTAAAAAGGAATTTCTAATTTACATTAGAGTTGTGCATTTGTGAATTGAAATACATATGATCAAATAAAATAAGACTTGACAGTAATTCCATGTCATATAATTGATTGGGACATTGTGTGGTAGAATGATTGAATTGTATAATAACTATTCGTTAAAAGGTTCTTTTACAATCAAATATTGAAATCTATAATATCTGGAATGTCGATTAATCGCTAAGGGAGCTTACCCTTATTGTGGAATAAATATTTATTCTGAATTAAAGAGTTAATTCGTAATAAATGAATTAAAATTATTCTAATTTATTTATTATACAACTGGTTTAATATGGAAAACCTAAATGGTCACCGTAAAAGAATAATATTTATTTTAGAAGTGGATAGCATAATCGTAATAATAAATTAAGTATATTTAATTTATACTATGATAGCTTAATATTTATAATTTAGTATTTTAGAAATACTAATTATAAATTAATAATATGTAATAGGATTAGTTAGATTTATTTGAAGAATTAAAGCCAAGGAACTCATGAAGACCCATTTGTAATGGAGACCGGGTTAAATGTAATAGTTACATTTATGTGTTTATTCTTGCACCTTAGGTTTGACCATTTGGTTTATTTGATGGCTCGAATAAATCAAACTAGAATAAAAGTCCATAATCAATCCAGATAAAATATAGTATTCTATATGTGCATGCTTATTTATATATATTATATATTATCAAACATGCTTCGCATGTTAATTAATATAACGCATATTTTATATATATGTGTGTGCATGCGCGCTAAACAAAATGAGACAATTAATATTAACAAACACCTAATGATATAGAATAAATATTATTTATAAAATAAATTTAAAAGTTTAATTCATGAATTAAAGAAGTTTAATTCAAGTAAATAAAATTAAAATGGTTCTAATTTATTTATTCTACTACTCATAATTTTATTTCCTATTGATTGGAGGATTAGAAACATATATAGTACTATAAATATAGATCTAAAGCTTTGTAATTAAACACAATATTATTCAATATATTTTCTTGAGAGGAATATTCTTCATCTTTTAGTTCTTTGAGAATGTCTAAGCTTTTTTTTAGTATTCTTGAGATTCAATTTGACTTGTCAATCAATAGCACATAATTGATTGTGACGTCTTCTACCATACATCAAGCGTCGATTGTACCAAGATTCTTGTCTACCTATAGACAACGGGTTGAAGTATCGTTGGTCTTCCATTCAACGCAATTATTCTACACAAGCGAGTGTACCAAAGTTTTGACTTCCATATAAGCGACAGGTTGACGTGTCGTGCGTATTCCACAATACAACTTGGCTAAAAAACGATCCGAACACCGTTTACCTTACGCAAGCGTACCGTGGACCTTATTATTTCTCACGGATCCAGTGGCGCAAAGATTAACAGGATTAAAGAAAAGAGCTACTTGTCTAAATGGGTTAATTAGTCCTTACCAAGAGTACCTTATTGACCGTTCCTACCTATTTTCTTTCAATACTGAAGAAGTCAACTTCGTTTCAGGAGAAATTTTGATGCATAATAATGTAACTTATCATATCCTTATTTCATAAACTTGTCCCACTATACTAAGTTATGAAAAAGTGAAATCGATTTAGTTTTTAGTGTAATTTATACTTCTTTAACCATTAAAACATGAAAATTTAGCCATAATAAAATCAAGGAACTAACAATAACGGAACAAACGAAATCTCATTACTATAATAAATAGAAAAAATTCAAAATAAAATGGTGTACATCATCTCTCAAGATAGTATAACATATAAGTCATGCCACGCGTTAATTTAGGATATTATACTCACCTCAGCCTTTGCATGAATGATCTCCCGAAGCTCGTATGGTAGCAATGAGTTGGACCTCTGTTGGATGGTCTTAATAGCATGATTAGCAGCATCCTGAACCACAGGATCATGCACTGGCACTGACTGCCACCCTGGGAGATGACCACCTGGTGGGCAAGGACAAATTTTCTTCTATCAGCAAGATATAACACTTACAATCATAAGACGCAGACTACCACTATATATCAGTGACGTGTAATTCATGCTTAATATAGAAAATCATTCAGCACTTGTGTCCTATTATCTCTAAAACTTCTCATATCAAAAAAAAAAAAAAAGCAC
Source organism: Hedera helix (assembly GCA_947179155.2). NCBI lineage: Eukaryota > Viridiplantae > Streptophyta > Magnoliopsida > Apiales > Araliaceae > Hedera > Hedera helix. Next base: position 14,887,659 of record OX359280.1, read on the forward strand.
CATCGGCAATGCAATCGTTAAACTTATCTTTGCATCTATGCCATGAATGCTGACACAACTTTGTATTGCCTAAAACTCCTCTCCTACACCCATGTTTTTGAGGGAAGAAGGAAACATAAAGTATCAACAGATGAATATGAGATAGTTAGAAGCAAGCAGCACAACTAATCACGCAACTCAAATACCTCTTGGGGAATTGAAATTAATACATAATTACTTATAGGCTGCTTAAGCTTCTCCCCGTTTAAGTGAATTCTACTTTAAGGGAGTTAAGGAATTTAAAATCTTTAACAGGAGGGGGAACATTCATTATATTTTCCCTAAAAAGAGGAGAAAAAATAGCCTTTTTTCACCAACTTATGAACATAATTTCAAAACATGAAGGGTTTATCGCTCCACGGAAGTCACATGTAACCCCACCATTGAAAATTAGTACATAATTACTCATAGGCTGCTAAACTAACCCCCAGTTAAGTGAATTCTACTTTAAGGGAGTCAAGGACAGGATGGAAATATCTATTATATATTCCCAAATAAGCCCTTTTTCAGCAAATTTATAATAATAAATTATATGAAAAGGACAAAAAAATATAGAAATACATACGACACTATTACAAAAGTCATTTCAGAGAAAAGTGAGGGAGCTATCCTCTCCTTAAGTAATATGTAGCCCCACAATTGATCTACAAAGAATGCCCACCACTTCAAATTCACCCAAAAGTATTACTCAGAGCAATCTTGTTTAATATGTTCAAAGATCATTCACTCGTAGCAGAAGAAAGGCATCACCCACCGACAAACATACAACAGTTTACACGTTCAGAAACACAAGTCGTTGTAACATATTTTGCCTAATAAACATAACATTAGATTCAATTTAAATTAAACATACTGTCTAGCACATCCCCACACAAAATTACTTGTGTGTCCCACTTATTGTTTCAACCTTTTGCATCAATAAATTATTTCAACACATTGTTTATCATCAATTTGATGTTCAAGACAGAGAATGTCTAGATTTATGTCCTACTGCCTGTTAGCGCAAGGTAAGTTAATGCCCGATCCTGTTCACGAAATGACGAGAGCAAAGATAGAAAATGAAAAAAATCAAAAGATCATTTGCTATACATTTTAAGTTTATAGGGATCACCGGGTGAAAATTTTCCGCTATTATATGGAATGGCGTGGATTATGCCCAAGTCAATGCTGAAGTTACTTGAGGGTTGGAAGGGAGTTAGGATGCAACGGACGTGGTTCCATTTATGGTGGGAGTGTGAATCTCATGGTGAGAGAGTGATAGTTGTTACTTACAGGATGCGGAGAAACTACCAATCCAGATTAGATTTTCCTTTTTTTCTCCCGATTGTTTATTTTGGCAGACCAATGTATTCTTTCCTTTATTGATCCTTTTGAAGAGTTTAGTTTTAAGACCCCTTGAGGGAGGGTGGGGATAGTGCAAGTAAGTTTTCATTTATTAGTTTATGCAGGTTGTGTTTAATTTGGTTCGTCCACTTCATGTAAACCCCGACCATATTGAGAACTCCATTGACCTCTTTTGAACCACCATCTCTCTCATCCAAAGTCATCTAGAAGACACATGGTAATAACTAAAAGCTTCATTAAATCTTCAAAACCAAACAACTCTACATTCGCTTGTTGCATATGAACGTAAATGGAAGGTCGATTGCAAGAGCTAAAGTCAAGAATTTGTTTCCTCCAGAGACTTCTGCGGAACAGAAGACCATTGCAAAATCAAAGCCAAATGTAATTTTAGTTCCGACTTCTACATATTAAAAAATAAAGTATATAACCACATACATTCTGCAAAGAAGAGAAGACCATAGAAAATCAAAGAAAAAATGTTATTGCATTTCTGGCTTGTATATAATAGATCATACAATGTTTTGTACGGACAAAGTAATGCAGATATGGCATCCCAAACAAATATTCATGTTCACATCATTGCATTAATTCTCTCATGATGGTACCGTTCAGTTTTTTGAATACATGCATGAAAGAATTGAAAAGAAACAGTAAATAAACTTCATTTGACGCATTGTACACAAGATCACAAAAAATGAAAACATTTCTGAAATTTTTCAGGAAGGAAATTTTAAGGTTGGTGCAATATAGCAGCTACTTGTTGACCGTTAAGTACAAAAGTAAATATCCTTTTAATTAGAATAGATATTGCAATTTCTATCAACAAAAATATAATTAGTCGAATCCATGTCATAATCATACAGGATAAAAAATAGCCAGAAATAGTCGGGAGCTACCTTTCTTAACACCAAGATCAGAAGGGGTGATTGAGGGGGAATCACCAGCACGCTTGAACTCCTGCAGTTCCTTAAAGTTCAACCAAGGCTTCACCCAGATCTTTGCCTCATAAAGTTTCTTCTCTCCCGCATCAAGAATCTCAAGAGTAAGATGGTGCAAAGTACCGGCAACAACCTGTTCTTGCGCCTTCACCACCCTTGCTAACTCCAGCAATGCATTCTTCAAAAACATCACAGTATGAGTGAGGCTATCTTAGGTATAGGGTTACATCAAACAATATATGTTGCACTAGCGGTGCAAGAGAGAGTGTCTCATTCAGAAGAAGAATATGAAGAGAAAATAAACAAAATTAAGCCCCAAATTATAAGTTATCATTGTGACATTCTAAAAGCTAAAGTCACAAGAGTCACTCAAGAAAAATATGCAAACAAAGCAAATATGAATTAAGCCCCAAAATATGAGATATCATTGTTGCATTCTAAGTACTAAAGTCTCACTATTAAGCATAGTAGTAGTTAGATACATTATGTGTAGCCAACAAATGTTAATTAGGCATCCTTCCGTGTATGGACTCCCCGACCAGAACATTTCATGTTGCCCAACCTAACATTTCAGTGATTAGCATCTTCGGAAAGTTGTTAGTCTACAACTATTGGATAAAGTTCATCAAAGTCATATATTCCTTCATATAAACCTTCCAAATTACTTTGTATTGAATGTATTTCATGTAAGAATGTGCCACTGAAAACTAGGAACTTGTTAGGAAGCTGTGAAGACTTGTATAGGAGTGCACCAAAGTGATATACAAAAATATAACCTCCAGGACAACTGGTCAAAAAACGTCATATCACTAGTTTAGTCCAGGTTTTGTTTTAACTTGGTTCGCTTTTGGTTTTACACCAATAGAACCAGTTGAGATATGGTCTTGGGTGTAACAATTACCAAAAAATTGAAAAACCCAGAAAACTAACCTAACTTGTGAATATATTATATTAATGTTACATAATCAGTGTACGATTTGTACAAACAAAATGTTTAATGTGAAAAAGAAATATGAGATGTGTCATCCTTGATTGGTTTTAACCTCGGCATGCCAATAAACTGATAAATGGATATACACTCCCAACATCATGATCATCTTGTTTGCTTTAGATTTGCCAGATGATTGATCAGGTTTTGGTTTGACAATCATGGAAGATAACTACTTCAAGTAACTAACTACGTCACTGTCATGAGCCAAATCAAAAACTTGTTCCGATTGGTTAGGTTTTGGTTTGAAAATCATGGAAGATAACTACTTCAAAGTAGCTCAACTAAGTCAGTATCATGAGCCAAATCAAATACTTGTTCCAAAATGAGTTCTTTCTTCAAACTATTCAAACAGGTTTAGGCTTATTTCCTAACATAATTGTTCAAATATTCAAAATTTCACAGAACAACTGAAAAAAGTTTTGCTGGTAACAATTCAGAGACTGTTGGGACCATCTCAAGCAAATGTTACTAATTTAGAATCACAAAATAAGATGGCTGAAGTACATAAATACATTGTTTGAAAAGTACAACAAGAAATATAAAGAAAGAGAAAAAACAGAAGAAGCAATCTAAGATAATCTACCAAGAACAAAAATGCACTATAATTTTGACTTAAATTTACAAAGATCATTGATACCAATTTTCCCTGCTGCTTTTGGTAATTAGTGTATATATTTCTTATGCATATAGATACCAAAAAAAACAAAAATCAATATCTTCCTAAACTAAAAAAATTCAGGCAGCACAATTTTTGAACCTCAAGCAAAAGGGATATGCACACATTGCATAGAGTATAAAATGAAATACAGCATGAGACATCCATATATACTATACACATACATACACACACGCACAGGATTTTTTGATGGCTCCACCAGGTCTCACATTCTCACATCGATAGTAAGAGACCAACTACGTGGAACTATCAAGAAGCTTGTGAAAATAACAACTATATACTCTCTTCAAGTAGACGCAATATTTTTGTAGTTAAATTACAATGTAGTCAGTCATTTTTAAAGTCAGATTACTCAAGTTATTTTTATAATCATGTCACATACTCACATTATTTCATAATTTTTTCAAAGCGTTAACATCACACAAGTATTATTTTGATTTCCAAAATATTTAGGTATTGCTCATCTATATTTATAATAATTAAAAATGCCTAAAAAATACTCCCCCAAATCCGGAAAAAAATGTCTCATCATCAAAATGTTTCGAATTGAGTCTCATTTCTTTTGATGATGTCATGGTGATAGCACAAAAAACATAATTTCCTCGAATTTAACATCACAATTTCTGTTATCATGTCATCACTAACACTAATAAATTACTCCCTCCTTTCCGCAAAAAGAGTACAGTTTGAAGAGTGGCAACCCCGGATTTTCAGAGATTGATGTCACCTTTTTCATAAAAAGAAAAAGAAAATGTAAATAATATTAAAAAAATCATCGTTGTTTTTATACCCCTTGATTTTTTATTATTTTTTTTGCAAAATCAATTGTTCAACTTTTACTAATGTAGTGCAAATTATTTTTCAGAAAAAATTGTAAACTATTATCAATGAAATGCATAACCACTTAGGTTCTCAGTCCTAAAAAATACATATAACTAACTTTATTGGTGAATTTTATTATGCAAATTATGTAAGAATTTTAATGTTATTAAACTAGCTAATATGTAAGTAAATGACAACATAAACATAAACTAAACTTTTTAAAGGAATTCAACAAGTGGGCATCTCAATTGCTTTGTAAAAACTATACAATCAAATATAATTTATATTTGAACAAATAATACCTCTGTTTCATACTAAAAGAATATTTTAATTTCTAAAGTCAATTGATATCTTATGATTCGTGAAAGTTTGTTTAATAATACACATTTCGTTCTAAATTAGAAATACATTTTTCTTCTAAGCCTGTTCAAATAAAATAGAGATATATCTATATTTTTGGATGACAGTGATATGATATTTCAGATTTGCCAATTTTTAATTATTATTTATATCATCAAATCCTCTTACTAATTTTTTTTTTAACTATTATTAATGTACATTTGAAAATATTTTTTTTTAAAAATTGTCATTTTGTAAAGGTATCTATATTTTTTTGAACGGATGGAGTAAAAAAATTTGTAAGTTGTAATACTTTGGGATTACCCCTTCGTTAGTCCCCAAATTATACTTGTTTTTCACGTTTAGTCCCTTAACTATTTTTTTCACACATTTTGTCCTCTAGCTATATGTTGCCTTCATGTTAGTCCCCAAAATATAGTAGTTTTTTCACGTTTAGATCCCAAAACTTTAGCTGCTTTCACGTTTAGTCTTGTTTTTCCTATTTGGTCTGTTTCAGTTGCTCTGCTTTTGTGAGGTTGAACGGAAATTGCAAAAAATATAAAGTCCAAGGATGAAATACACAGAAAAAAATGGTTAAGGGACTAATCTTGAAAAACAGGTATAGACGAAGAGGTTATGCCTAATACTTCTTACATACTTTTCTTTCTTTCTTTTTTTGATAAAAGGGACTGCCCCAGCCTTGCAACCAGACTAAATCTCCTCTACCCCGAACTAGGCGCTTCCGCAGGCCAAAACCTAGTCCGTGGCCACAATACTGCCTACATTGGGATTCAAACTCAAAACCTCCGGGTTTACTTCTTACATACTTTACATTTATAATAAATTATATTAACTCAAGTTTTTGTGGAAGAGAAAGTAGTTGACCTTAATCCAAAACAAGAAAACCAAATTTGTTATAAGAAATTATATAATTAAGGTGTTTAATTTACTAAAATATATAACACTAAACAAAAAACAAAATAAAAGTAGGATCAAGTGACCACAGGACCACCCCAGCATGTTTGCAAAATTCTAAAATTTAAAATTAAGGTTAATCATTTAACTTTTAAAAACAAAAATAAATAAATAAAAACAAATTTTGAAATTTAAATTAATCTTATTCATTTAAACTTTTTAAAACAGAAAACAAATTTTGAAAGTAGTAGTAATTTTTTTGGATAGTTAACTATTTATCAACTAAAAATAAATGAGTTCATATTTGGATTCCTCAAATTGATCAAAATTTGGATTCTTTATGCGGAACGGATAAGTAATAAATTTTGGAGTAACGTCAAACAATAATATCCTTAAAAATCGTAAATTTTAGGATAGTAATGCTATGAACACAATCCATACACAACAAATTGCGACGGCACATGATACAGAAATGAAAAAAAATGTTTAGATGACCTGAGGTACTATAATCCATAAATAAAGATGCTAACAAAAACTAATTTGGCCTCGTAAACATGAAATAGCAGAAACGTGAATAAAAAATTATTTAAAAAGATAGATGGGAAACCTCTTTCTTGTTGTGTTCTTCAACAGCAAATCGAGCGAGACTATCAATCTCGTCACTGTTCTGAGCTGACGAGGTCGAATCTTTCAGTCCTCCGAGAGTTGCCATTGGGTTGAGATCTTCTTCTTCACCACAAAACCCCTTTCGTATTTTTTGCCTTGGAATCTGCAATGTGGTGAGCCCAAACGCAACCGATGCTAGTGAAACTAAAGTTATAAAGCGGTAGCAACAGATAAAGCACAAGAGTTTCAATTTGCACCTGTGCTTTATCTATTTGTTAGTATTTGGACATTTGACTAGTTGAGTTTCTTTTTTTGTTCCTTTGGCACCGACGCATGGATTGGGCGGAGTCGATACGTGGCGTACGCGGTACGCGTGTCGGGCTTGGGCTCTTCGACTCTTCGATCTGTATTTGTTCTCTTCTTTTTATGGATTTTGCTTAGCTGCTAAGCATTGGGTTGATTTATTGCAAGCTCAATTACATATATATCCTTTCATATCGTTGTTGAATTTGAAAGTGATCTTCAATTTAATATTTCCTTGTTTAACACTATTAACTTTTAAAAAGTTAATTTTTAATTTTTTAAAATAATAAATTTTATAACTGATAATTTATAATATTCATAATTATGTTGATATAAATTAATTGAATTTATGTTAATTTTGAGTTTTAAAATATCTCAAATTGACTTTTTAAAAATTTATATTGATCTTATAAATTAAAATAGACAAAAAAAATTCATTTTTTAAATTTGAACTATATGCAATGCACATACCCGTTTAATGAAATAATTATATTTTCTTTTTTGATATTTAAATATTTTCTTGAAATTCTTGGAATCTAAGTGAGTTCGGAGTTACGTAAGTTTCATGTGCCTTGAATACATATTTTAATGTCAAAATAAAAATATAGTTTAACTAAAAAGTACGTGCGTCTTACCTAACTCAAATTTGAGGCTAAATCAGTCTAAGAAACAGATATTAACTAAATTACCAATTTGAAGGACGAAATTGTCACTTAAACTAATCAAAAGACCAGTTTAAAGCTCGATTACAACTTAAAGAGATAGATATGTAATTATATTCAACCATTTATTGCACAATTACTTTGCTGGTAAGGCTTAGAACCTAAGGCTGAATTCGGATGGGGGAATAGAATATGGATAAGTTCGTGTCATGTTTGGAACTTCAAATACAACAAATAATGCAAATATATTTTATTTTTCATCACTAAACTATAACCATGAAACATAACATTTATCATTCACGAAATGAAAATTTACTTTCAAAAGTAGTTTAAAGAATTGTTTGACTGTACATTAGATGTTTAATAGGGAGCCGTTTAATAGAAAGATTGTTTGATAATTGATATGTTTAAAATATCTAAATAACATGATTCTTCTAGACTAGTGATGCAAATATATTCTAAATTATTAGTTGCACACCCAAATATAAGTCATAGCTTTCTCTTTCCCTTTCCTAAAAGGTCTCACCCCAGCAATCTTTCCTGGAAGGGTTAGAACAGAAACATGAAAAAGGATGAGCGCCCAGTAAGTATAGTTATGCATAACAATTTAACTAAGATTCCCAAAAAATGATAACGTTATTAGAGTTCTGTACAAAATATTCGATGAATGATAACTTCGCACATAACAACAAGGAATGATATTTTGATATCAATAAACAACAACTGAGTGACCTTATTGGTCTTTTCAAACATTTCTTCCTATTCACCCAAGGTACCTCCTCCCCTTGGAATCAATTGTAGAATCCGATTTTTTGCCTCGACACCTAAGAGCAACCTCATATAATGAGTTGTTTTACTCAGCCAACCAAGAAGATCAAATCAGATGATCAACAAATCTTCTGAAGTAGCTAGTTAGAGAATTAACTTTGTCATTCCTAAATGCACTTGAAAGAATCTAGAAGGGGGTTTAAATAGACTCTTAAAAATTTTCTTTTTAAAAAATTATTACCAAGTAATTAAATAAGTTAAATTTACTTGATTTGCACAATGGAATAAGTTTGCAAAACCTTTATAAAAATTGAATAAAAATCACAGTTCGAAACTTAGTGAATGTATAGAAATAAGTTACTAAAGAAAATGTAAAGTGATAGAAGCATAATATACAGAATGGTAATAACACATAATTTTTAAGAGGTTCGAAATACAAAAATCTCCTAATCCTCTCTTCTACTCTGTGAGTAGGGATGATCTACTAAGAATGATTTTAAATACACAAACCAAGGTTTATTTAAAACTGATACAATAGAGATTCACTCAGAATCTATCTAGCCACTAAGTCTTGGTTTTAATAAATCACTAAGATTTATACAATCACTAAAAAAGAGTTATTATTTGAGGTACTGTTAAGTTACGTTAAGTTCTTCTTAAATAGACTTAGCAGCAATTTGTGTTTTTCAGAATCGTAGAGTGGAGTTTTGAAGTTTTAGACTTTCAACACTTTTTTTTCCCGTAGTTTTTTAGTCTTTGATGTAGGAATCCTTATATAGCGTCTTCTTAGGATTTGTTTGTTGGATTGTTGTCGTTAATATTAAATTTTGAACGATATTTGCATCCTTGCGTAAGTCGGAATAATGACTTCCAATATCAAATACCCCATTTTTATCAAGATTGTTCATCTCAACTTTAACATAAGAGTCAACACCAAAGAAATTTGGTTTGGAATCAAAAATTCATCAAATCAACTTTTTCATCTCATTTCAAAAGTATCTAACCAAAATAAATGGCATCGACTCATATATCAAAACAGTTCATAACAAATAGAACTTTAAAAAAAATTAACAATTCAATATTTGAACATTTTTTTTTTTTGCAAGGCACATAAATGTGGATACTTGTTTTAAAGGCACATAAGTTCGAAAATAAGCATACAAATTTAATAATTTTAAGAAGTATTTCAATTATAGAATTTAGAACTTTTCTCAAAATGAAAGAACTTGCTACAAAATAAAGAACATGCAACAAGTTAGGGAACATGCCTGGAGTTGGTGAAATGTTCTTAAATATGCTACTACCGTCCTCCAAAAGATTTCCTACAATATCCATAAGAATTTATTTAATAACTTAATTATTAACTATTACTGCATAACACTGGTAAATAATCGTAACTTATATCGATAATTAATTCTTTAATCGCAGTCCCACTTAGTTGTCACATTAAATCATTAATATAGTATTAATATAAAAATGATCATATTACCCTTACTTAGTCTTGTTCATCCGTCTTTATTTCGTATAACTCGAAAAAATTATTTTATATAATTTTTTGATTTACCTTTTAATTAACTTTCGTAATTTCATTAACTTAATTTATTTATTAAAAATACTTAAATACCTTGTTATTTTTCTTTCTTCTTGCCACGCTTAGTTAATTTTACTTCACACATAAAATAAATTTCTCTTAATTTTTCAGCATTAATTACTATTTTTAAAAAGGCAATTTATGCTTAAAATTGCAAAAAATTTCATTAATCGTTTTTATCCAAAACTCACAAAATTTAAAATGTATCTTCCTCATACCTGAGACTAATCACAGTAAAAATTTCATCTCTTTTTGAGTTACACAACTCCATATTTTTCAATTTTAATTTTTAAAACCAAAATTTTCGATTGACTATAACTCTCTCATCCGAAGTCGGATCGAGCTCATTTTCAGATTGGAACTTTGTTACACTATATACATTTAGAATTCAAAAGGGTTTAATTTTTTGTATATTGTTAACTAACCCAAAATAGTGGTCAAAATTTCGAACAGCTTAGATTTTCAAAATTTCCGTAGTTTGTACAGTTTTGGTAGAAAAAATCACCATTAACATATTTTACATTCGTTCCACTTGTTTTAGTTAGAAAACTTATAGATCTATCATCTAAAACTTATGGATCTCAACAATAATTAACCCATAGTGAGTTATAAGTGTTTGAAAATCAGTTTTAAGTTAGAATTTTTCAAAATACATGATTTCCTGCATGCATCAACTTAGCTTACATTTTCATGCATTAAAACGCATATTGACCATAAAAACTCCATCACATCCATCCTTATATCTTCGAATCCACTATGATCCTCAACACATAACAACTCCCACAGCCAAGCATGCTTACTACAACTTACAATGAACATACTAACTAAAAAAATAAAGTTTTCGAGATTTGAATACTTTTAAACATTTAAGTGATGATCTTTCTTTCTTGCTAAGTAGGTTGATGGATGATCTCCTTATTGCTTAGCTTGAGCCCCTTCTCTTCTTCTTCCTACCCAAAAACTCTTCCTCTCTCAAGCTTCTTTTGGTTTTCTCTAACTTTCTTACTTTCTCTCAAGTACTTCTCTCTACATTCTCTCTACAACAAGTCTTGGTGAAATGTTAAATGACTAAAGGCTTGTAAGTATTAGTGGGAGGGGGTATATATAGGACCTTATAAGCCTTACACTAGTGTTATATATATATACCTTCACTCCATCAAATGTTCTAGCTAGGCATGCTTCCACCCATAGTCTTACAAAGCCTAAAGATGCTTTTTAATTCCCCCAAAATGACTATACACCTCCCCATAAAGGGGTTGCCAAAATATCCCTCTTTTTCTTTTTTATACATATATATACTTACAAGTATTATCATGTGGACCCCACATTAATTTAAACTTTGGGTTAAGTCATTGGGCTAGCCATTTGGGCTTGTAACATAATTTAATTACTAAAAGATTGGGTCATACTATACTTCAATACTTGCAAGTATCTTGGCCACTTTATAATTTGGGCTTAATTTAGTTTATGAAGCTTGTAAGTAACTTAGTTAAATTAGAATGCTTGGGCTTCTAATACTTCTCTTTAATTGTTTTAAGAATTGGGCTTAACACATAATTTAGTTACTTACAATGTTTGGGCTTAATTAATTTCCCTCTTGGTCTCTTAATTCATTCTCTTGGACTTTGTCCAACATAATAATTGAGCTCTTAATTAATTTAACCCTTCTATAATGCCACACAAGGCTAGTATCCAAGTTAATTAATTATTACCTTAGGCTTTTAATTCAACTGGCTATTAAATAATTTAATTTCTTAAATTCTTTTGGTTTTCCATTTTGTTCCATATTTAATGTAATATCCCAAATATTTTAAAAAGTGATCTAACAAGATCTAAGCAATGTTGTCAATTCAAAACCTAAGAAGGATTGCTCAAGCATACCTTGAGCTATCTAAAAGAATATATACGACTCGAAACTACGATCGTATACAACTAAGAGGTTAAAATCTTTAACCTAAACTATATGTTATGTGATTAGTAAAGCTTGAATTGAGTTTTTAAATGTGATGTATGAATTATCTATGTGTAGGATTTTGTGTTTTGGTTCAAGTAGTTAACCTTAACGCTTATTAAAAATCAGAAGTCAATTTAGGGCAAAAACCTAAATTGGAAAAAGAGTTAAAACCTAAACCCTAACCCTAGGGTCTAAACCCTAGGAAATAACCTAGGCCCTTGAGCAAAATGTGAAGGTCAAATTCACATTCCGTTTCAAGATTCAACCTTCCCGCGATTTGAAAACACGTAACAGACAATAAAAGTTTTTCTCGAAAAACGTGTAAAAGCACTATTCATGAGGTGACATTTTTTATTCGTTTGAGTGTTTTTTTCATCTGTAGAACTTTTTACATTTCACAATATAGTGATAATATGAGGTTTAGATGCCAGAGAACCAATAAAATTTTCTGGAGGAAAAGACGAAAACATCACGATTTACGAGAAAACGTTTGTCGTCGTTTTGACTGTTCTTTTCGATATTTTGATATATCGTATTTCATGAAATAGCATTTATATGAAGTATAGATATTATTTAGCCAATAAAAGTTTTACTCAAAAAACGTGTAAAACACTATTCATTTGGAAATTTTTCTTCCGAATTTTGAAAATTCACATTCCTGAATAGCATTTTTATTGACAGTAGATGCATTTTGACCAACAAAATTTTTACCCAAAATAATTTATGGAGATTACTATTCACATATACGGGATGAATACGTAGCGATACGGAAGGAATACGAGAATAATAAAAGTATATTGTAATGTATAATACGAGGATTATACGAAAGATTATACGAGATTAATACGAGAATAATACGAGGTATCATACCAGTAGAATACGAATATTATACGATGTATTATACGAAAGAAATACGTATAAATACTAATGTATTATACTATTTAATTAATTAGTTGAAATCAAACTAGTTTATGTGTACCTAAGTTAGTGTAACTAAACTAGGGAGAAGTAGCACGATTTACACTAACTGAAAAAGAACTAGCACGATTTGTTTGGAACTAAATCCAAGTGAAAATGAATCGACCAATTAGAAGAAAGGTGATGTAAGCGATGATGCAAGCGCTAGGGAGAAATGACCTAAATACCCTAACTTTGAAAGTCCTATAAATAGAAGGCTTAATGTTCATTAGTTCTTTACCATTTTGAAAGCTAAAGAGCAAATATAGAGAGAGTTCTTGTGAGACAAGAATCGATTGCAAGTAAATAGTTAAAGCTTGCAATAATAAAAGGTACGATTCTTAATCGTTATTATGCTTAAAGTTTTATTTTATCGATGAGGCTCAAGAACATAAGTCGTAGCCATGTACGATTTTTCGTTCTCCGTGTTCCTTATGACTTGATCAAGTCGTTGTTATGTCAAATTTCATTTCATAGTTTAAAGTTCAAGAACATACGTCATAACCATGTACGGTTTATCCGTTCTTTGTGTTCTTCGTATGTTCGGGAACATTATTATAATTGTTATAATTAAGTAAACAAGTCGTTATAATGACCAAATTTTGTTAATTATAAAGTGTTATAATCACATATGTAAGCAGTTATAATGCTCAAATTATTTCAAGTATGAAATCCAAAAGCTCAAGAACATAAGTCGTTACCATATACGATTTTTCGTTCTTCGTGTGTTCTTGAGCAAAAGTCATAATTTCTACATAAGTAGGTTTATGATTTGGTAATTTAGTGTTATGGGATGATGAAACATGATGGCCTTGCTAAATAATGCTTGTGGCATCAAGTTTTAGTAGTCGAAACGAAGAACGATGAAACTTTGTTCTTCGTGTTCTTCGATTCGTTCTTCGTGTTCTTGAGAAAAAGTCATGAAATCTTATATAAGTAGGTTTATGATTTTGTTATTTTTATGTTATGAAGTGATACGGAGTGTTAGAACATGTTATCTTAGCAAATTAATACTTGAGGTATCATGTTTTACCAATCGGATCAAAGAAAGTTAAGTCTAATATAGTCGCAGAATATTTTTGCAAATTTCTGAAATTTTTAAAGTCTGAATCTGCCTTATCAACCTAAATGAAAGTTGTATATCATGAAATTCTAAGAAATTTAAACTCAAGAATCATTCAAAAATGTTTTCGTATGACAAAGTTATGGCTGTCACTGTAAAAGAGGTCAAAAATATGAATCAGTTTTAGATCAGTCCCATTACTAGGAAATATGTGTAAATAAGTAAGGACTCTCGAACTTTGGTATGAATGAAAGTTGTAGAGACAGAAGTTACGAACGTGTGAAATTTTGAACGACTCAAAAATGTTTTAAAACGAAGAAGTTGTGGCCGTTTGATCGAGCCGGGGTCTAGCAGCCATACATGCTGCCTATTTTTTTTAAAGTGACTTAAAAGTGAGTTTTTGAGTTGGACAATTTTCCAATTAATTCCACCAATGAAAAAAGTCTAGTTAAGTTATTCTAAGACTTATTCAAAAGGAAAATTTGATAAACTAACGTTCGGGGTCGCGTAACCCTTTTTGTAGGCGTTTAACGATTTCCCGGGAAACCCTAACATGGTTTTAAGGCAAGTCTTCTAACTCTTGCTATGTGCTACTTGTTTAGTATTGTTAAAATGATAAATGAGATGTATAATGTCATGTTATTATGCAATAGATGATATGTGAAATCTTTAATTGATGTTTACAAGCCTTTTAACTGTTATGTTTATGATGTATGAACATGATTTATACACTTTGTGTGTCAATGTGATATAAATTATTAGAACGTGAGTTATATGTAATATTAAATGGAGAATTATGTTCAGTCAATGCATGTTAAAGTTTATATGAAAGCATAAACTGCGTATGTGCTGTATGTTAGACTTGCTGAGCCGTCGTGCTCAGTCTTGCGAATAAAACCTTATTTGCAGATTAAAGATGAACGTTAAGAAAATCATGAACGTAAAGATGAAACGTAGATTAGGTTTTCATGTTTATTACTTGTATTTGTATAAGTCATAACGACTATTGTAATACGAACAAACAAACATGTAACCAAATATTGAATGAATAATATAAATTATTATCATCAGAATGTTGTTATATCTTTATTTTAATATAACCTAGAATTGTTAAGACTTAATATAGTATTGATAATGATCTACTTATCTGGATGAGGATCGATAAATAACTTGTGAGTGTTGTACATCCGAGATAGGACTAAGCGATGTTGACTGGTCAAATCCATCGTTAAGGTTCCTCGAACCCAGGTATAACTCGTTATTACTATTCTGAATACCATATAAATAAGATTATTGATATGAAGAGATATCATTATAAATAAATATGTTTCGAATGAGGGTTTTAACTAGTTGAGTAATGTTCTGTACAGAAAAAGAATTTTGCACCGGACAAAGATACAACCATTTGTCACGGATAAAGATGCAAACATTTATCACGGTGAAGATACAAACATTCACCGCGAGATTCTCTGTTCCCAAGAACCGTCCTAATGATTTAATACCGTGGATGTTGGAACATGTAAAGTTATAGAATATTTAAATCTTAAGGTTAAAATTAGACCGTTATATATGGTTTTATCCATTTATACGGATGAAATACAAGTTGATACTTGTATACTTATGAGACTGAGATCAAGTTAAGATCCAGGGACAAAGTTAAGAGAAATTTTTTAATGTATAGTCTAAAATAAGACTAATTCAACCAATATGATTATGGGATCATTGGTTAAGTCGATAGATGTACGAAATTAACGCACAAGGTCCGCCGCAGTCGAAAGCGCGGGGATTTTGGGGGCGTTAGATTTAGTCCAAAACTAACTAAATTAATTAGCTTCCTTGACTACTCATTTAATTCTCTCAATATATAACATAAATATATATATATATGTATCTATATATACACATTCACTTAATCACAACAATAACTTTTCAAATAAAATTTTATTTCATTAATAAAATTTTCCATTAAAATGAACTTAAAAAATATTGGTCATTACAAAAGCCAAACAACAAATTGATGATAGGATTGATTCTCAAGTTGTTGAGCCTAGGGAAGAAGAAATGGAGGCACAAGCTGAGGGAGGAACCTGAACTTGAGCAAGTTCAACAAACTGAGATTGCCCCCAATGCTAAGACAAGGATGCAGTAGCTGAAGATGAAGCTATAGTTAAGGATGAGCCAATTCATAAAAAGGTTCATCAAAATGTCGATTCCCCCATCTCCAAAGTTGTTAATGTTAACAAATGAAATGAAGCAGGATCTGAGAGAGAGCAACAACTAACTGTGTCATCGAATATAGCAAGCCTTGTTATGAAAGATAACCGATTAGAAAAGATAATTGATGAGGTCATAGAGAACTTGATATGCATTGTAACCCAAGAAGACTTTCAGCTTGATCAAACCACTAAGGAGATAGTCAC
Organism: Hedera helix; assembly: GCA_947179155.2. NCBI lineage: Eukaryota > Viridiplantae > Streptophyta > Magnoliopsida > Apiales > Araliaceae > Hedera > Hedera helix. The sequence continues at coordinate 14,904,047 of OX359280.1, forward strand.
TAAAGATGATTTAGGTGATGAAGTCAAACAGGTATTTCTCAGAGGGTGCAAGCAAATGGATGCACATTTTTCTATTATTTACTATTATTCTCAAAAAGCACAAAAGAGATCTAGAAGAGGGATTGAATAGATTCTTTTAAATTTTCTTCTTAAGTATTAAGTTACCAAATGATTAAACATGTTGATTTAACTTAATTAGCACAACAGAATATGTTTTGAAAACATCTTCAAAGATTAAGTAAAAAACCAAAGTTCTGAATTTAGTACAATTGCAAAAACTACTCACAGAGACAAAATCATAGAGTGACTAAAATGTAAGTGCAGTTAAGTAAAGGTAATAAAGTAAAAAACACAACGATTTAAAAGGTTCAGAGCACAAAAGTCTCATAGACATCTCTTCTACTCCGAGAGTATTGATAATCCACTAAGGATAGGTTGGTTTACACGAACCAAACTCACTAAGAGCTAGTACATAGGGATTCACAAATATTCTAACAAGTCACTAAGACTTAATATAAAAGATACCAAAAGATCACTAAGATCTTTTTACAATCACAAAGAGTGGTGTTTCTTTGAGGTGTTGCTAATAAGATTTATGTCCATCTTCAAATATATTAGCAACAATGTGTTGAGCTTTGGGTCATAGGGTAGAGCACTTTAAACACTTGAGCTTTTAGATGATGAATGCTTGAGAATCAATTTTTCTTTAGTGTTGTAGTAGCAATCCTTTTATTGTCTCTTATTAGAATTTGTCCATTTGATTGTTACCGTTGCTCCAAATAGCTTGGGATGATCATTCATTTGCCTTCAAAACCTTGTCTGCTAGACCACTTACTACCACCTTCGATAGTACTATGTTTGTATTAATAGCTGACACGTGTCATTTCCTTGCACAAATAGTTGTTAAAAAGCTACTTATCGCCAACACATTTGTGGATTATCATTGAAATAAATGTGTTAATATTTATATTCTTTGTCATAAACCTGCAGCTGACGTGTCAGGATTTATACTCTATGATTTTTGTCGAACTGGCCTTCAATGTAGAAACGTAGAATTAGTCCTCAGATCATAGAGTGACTTAACTACATGATATCCACTTTAGGAGTTGTAGTGGTCAACAATCTCAGAGTTTTCCTTAATTACCTCACTTATTTATTCTGTTATCTTAAAATGAATCATGTCCTTACTCAACAAACCACTAACTTCAGCTATTACAGAGATTACAAAGGTATAGACCTAATAGATTAAATCCCAAGTCCTTTTACATAGAAATATCTTAAAAGCTTTACAAAACTTACTTAAATTAAATGAAAAATAAACACTAATATCATTACCATCATCAAATCAAATAGAGGAACTCATAAATGCAAGTACTAACTGTAACGACCCTAAATTCGGGTCCTTTGAACCTCGGATCTGGTTCGCCACTGTACAACATTTTTTTTATCATTCATGAATTACAACAATATTATAATTGTTAAATAACCATTTATTTAAAACTTTACAACATCCCTTTCTATTCTAGAATCGCAATCTTTACAAATTCCTAGTATGTCTCAATATCATACATGATACAAGTTCATTCTATTACAATCAATTTCAGTATTTAAACACTCACAATACATACTAATAATTTCTTTAATTATAAAATCATTTTACTTGTTCAATCCGGACTCATAACTATAATAATCATTTAGACTTTTGATGAAAGTAATACGCATTCATGTTCCTTGATCTTTATCAAAAACTTCCAATATCTAGCACTTATCTGAAAGTGTTATTTTATAGCAAGAGTGATCACGACGGCTCAGTAAATCTAACAGTTACACATAACACATTACATGCTTCACATGTTATACATACTCTGCATTTTATATCTACAACATGTTTTTCATATTATTCATTTTATGAATATTTCATATTTTTTAAGCATCACATATAATACACAACTAGTCTCTATCAAATCATGCTTCATATTTTGTACATATTTCACATGTAATCATACTTCATGCTTTTCACATACTTCACATACACTAATACTTTATTAGCTTCACATAACACAAATAACATTAATATATCTTCATATCAACAATTTAATATCACATTGTAGCATAATAATGCATATAGGAGCAAATTCTGAAAAACTTGTCTAGTTCGTTTATACCATTTATACTTATTTTGCGTCTTTCGTTCAACCTACAATTTATATACGAAATTGACATAATCATTAGTTACAATGACCATTAATTAGTCATAACTTAAGACCTTAAGTTTAATCTATTAACGCTTAATATGTCCGACAAACAAACCCCTGCGTTCCAGATAAAACCTTAGTTAAATCCTAGCTTGGACATGCCAGGTACACTTACCTAACTTAAAACGATACTTTGATTTCTTAATACAACCTTCATTTAATACATTAATCTACCAATTAGACTCTAATGAATCTTAGATATTGGTTTACTATGAAACATATTTATTTTACACTTAATTTAACTTAAATTTCCAAAAACACCCGACCTGAACCGACCCAGATACAACCCAACTTGAACCGACCTGACCTGGACCAAAGAATTTCCTAGTCTCCAGTGCCAGGGTGCTCAGAATAGGCTTAAACTGGGCACCGGGGAAATCAAAGCAGAAAGCCAAACCCTAAATTGGACTGGTCGGCCCTCATTCACTCCAACAGCCATAATTTTCTCATTTCAAAATATTTTTGGGTGTTTCTTTAGTCCATTCTCATCATAATTTTCTCCTATACAACTTCTCTTTAGATCATAAATCTAAATTTTAAACAAAAATAGGCTTAAAATCTCTCAAAATGACATAATGAAAACTAACTTCATAAATCCTTGATTCAATTGGTTCAAACATGACGCTACAAGCATTATTTGTTAGACCGTCATATTTTATGACTCTACATACATCGTATACATAACATACATCATATAGATCCCCGCTAGTTCAAACCTTTAACAACATAAAATAAAAAGATTAAGGTTAAAAAAACTTTTAACCTTCTAAGTGTTGTTCTTCTTGCTAGAGCCTTGCTAGCTCCTCCTCTTTCTTCTTCTTCCACCCGCAATGACTAACACTCTTAGTGATTCTCTTTGTGAGGATCCGAATTTTCAAGATTTCTTTAATAATATTAAATGAGAATTTAATTGATAAAATTATCAAGATTGTTTAAATTAATTATTATTTTATATGATTTAAGGTATGTGATGGGATTTAATTAGTAAATTAAATCTGTACAGAGATTATGATAAAGTATGTTGAATTAAAATAATTGAAAATTAAATAAATTGTTTAAAAACAATTTATGAGAAATGAAAGAATTTTAGGTAATTGTACAATAAATTGTACAATTAAATTATTATGGAAATGCAGAAATTATGATTTAATTGGGGTTACGTGATAATGTGAAATATATTAAATTAGATATGTATATATATACATTTGTATATATATAAATATGTATGTTTAAGTGATAAATATAAATTTCATTAATTATGGAAATTAAGGGATTAATAATTAAATTAATCCAATTAATCTAATTTTAAATGGAAAGTTAATGAGGGAATTGTAATAATATAATTATGGATTTTAGATGTTATCAAGAATGGTGGAGAAAGTTTAGAATTTATAAAGAAAAGATGTAATTATATAAATTATATAATAATAAATTATATAATTTATATAAGGAAATTAAAGTAAAATATGAGAAAAATAATAATTATATAAATTATATAAGAATAATTATATAATTTATATAAGGTGATTAAATTGAATAAGGATGGAAGAAATTTTATAAAATATATTTTGTGTGAAGTGAAAATTATAAAAAGGGATAATTTAATTATATAAATTATATAATAATAAATTATATAATTTATATAAGGAAAGTAATGTGAAATGTAAAGAATTGAATAATAAATAAGAAAAAGGAATGTTTTAAGTTATTAAAAATCATATTTATGTATAATGGAATTATTATGACTTTTATGAAGGATAATATTTCGAAAACGGGAACATGTTAACGTAACATGATGTCCAAGTAATGAAATGGAAAATTAAGAAAAATAATTTTTATATGTTATATGAACTATGTTATGATTTTTGGAGGTATAAATTACCTCAAATAATTATATGCATGTCATTATGTGTGTACAAAATTTGTCGAGAAAAGTACCCAAAAGAGGTATTAATATTATTTATAAATCATATTATGATTTTTAGTGAATTAAAATAAATATTTTATATACATTATATAAAATATTTATTACACATTATAATTATGTAATGTATTAGAAAATTAAATTGCATGCATGATTTTTTCGTAGAACTTTCGAGAGAGAGGATTAGCCGGTTGCTAAGTCGGTGGAGTGATTTTTTTTATTTCAAGAATTTTAAGCAACTTGGGTTATAAAAAGGAAAAAGAAAGAAACAAGAAAAGAAAAAGAAAGAAAAGCTAAAACAAGCAAAACTCTCTCATTTTTCTTCCACCACCACCCTCCACCGCCCAACACCATAGCCACCACTAAGAAAGAGAAAGTTTTGTGCCATCAAGAAAGGAGTACAAGCTTCAAGAAAGGATTTTTAGAAGGTATAAATTAAGTTATTTCATTTAATTATGTATTTATGAGGATAAATTTATTTTGTGGAAAATTAGAAATTTATTAAGATAATTATTCCCAATAATTTTATGATGTATATCTATTAATTTCATGATTTTTGGAATGATTTTGTGGTCAAAAAGTGAGCTAAAATGGTGAATTTTTGTGATAAGTTAATACAATGTTCGGCTGGAGAAAGGAGGAATCGGGAACTGTCCGCGCATTGCGCGGAAGTTCAGTAGCGCGGGCCAAAAACGACGTCGTTTTTGGCACGCGGAAGGGGGAGCCGCGCATTGCGCGGAGGAATTTCTGGAACAGCTAGGAAACGACGTCGTTTTGGATGTCGGCAGAAACAGTCGCCGCGCATGGCGCGAGCGACCAGCACGGCTGGAAATTACCAGCGTGCCCCTTGTCTTCTTAGATAATACCGAACGTGCCCTGATCCTCGGTCAATTACGGAAATGCCCCTGGCCAATTCCATTAATACCGAGCGTGTCCCTAACGTTGCGGTAATTACAGAAATGCCCTCAGCCTTTCCAGAAAATGCCGAATGGGTCCCTAGGGCGCACAAGATTACGAATAAGCCCCTGAGCTTTTCTGTTAATGCCAATTTTGTCTCATTGACTGCGGAAAATTACATAAATGCCCTCAGAAAGTGTTTTTAATTAAAATAAATGTTTAAAAATTGTTTAAAAATCATAGAAAATTATAGAAAAATACTAAAAATATAGAAATGATATTTGGGCATTAAATTTAATATTTTTGTAAAAATATTAAATATTGGAGATTAATATTTAAATATTTTAAATATTAATCTAATGAGTTTAAAGGTTAGAAAATGAATAAATGAAAATCCAGACAACTGATTATGTTAAATTTTATCCAATGAGCCGGGTTGTCCGTAGTGAAGGCATTAAATATTAAGTTAAATAAATATATTAAGAAATGAGGTTAATATAATTGGCTATATAAATTAATAATTGGCCTAGAGATGATATTAATTAGTTAAATTAATATCATAAGAGGATAAATAATTATTATTTGATTATTTTATGATCATAGGTTGATCGAGTTAAGGGTTTGAGCTAACAATTTAAATAACTGGACGCCAGGCAAGTTCTTCAGTCCCTTTTATGTTAAATGTTGAATGTTATGATATATAATTCTTGTTTTAAATGTATACAAATTATGTGTTATGTGATACGTGGATAATACGTTAACTATTTGTACTTTGTGCAATGATATGAGATATATTGCTATAATAGGAGCACAAGCACATGATGTATGACACACACCAAGCATATTAAGGTATGTGCTATGTGACACATAAACTGTTGAACTTGCTGAGCCGCTGTGCTCATTACTTGCTTAATAAATGTTTTTGCAGGAAAGAAATAAATTTCAAGAATTTCAGGTTATATAAAGACGGTTTACCAAGGAAGGTTGTGACTGTTATTATATTTTAATATTATAATTCAATGTGAGAAATTTGTTAATTTACTGTGATAAATTGTATGTATATATAAGTTGAATCTGGAAATGATAGAAGTTCAATTATGAACTGTGATGGATCAAGATAATTGTTACTATAGAAATTATTATATGTTTGATTACGAATGACGCAACAAGGAATATTTATATGAAAATAAATAATAGTAATTTTTAAATGATGAGCTTTATAATATGTATAAAAGAAAGAAAAAGTAAAGGTTGCGATCCAGGGACTAGGATCCAGATGTAAGGATTTTGAATATCCAAATATTTTAATACAATGATTGAGAAAAGTGAGAAAAGCGAAAAATTTATACCAAAAATTTGGCAATTGATGATTTTGAAATCAGTTAAGGGATCAGTTAAGGTGGTTAAAGATATATTAACGAACCGAAATTTGGACGTTAGGTAAATAATGGCTAATAATTATGAAAATTAAGGAATAAAGAGGGTCGAATTTCGGGATCGTTACACTCTTAAACTCTCCCAAGCTCACAAGCTCTCTATACTCGAGCTCTCACTTCTTTCTTCAACTCTCTCTCTCTCTACAACTTGGGGTATCTAGCAAATGAACAAAACTCCTCCAAGTCTCTTGCCTCATTCTATTTATAGAAGTCTAGAAGTCTTACATTAACTCCCTAAATCTCCCAACATTGGTGAATTAAATCTTAATACATGTTTACTATTCCCATGACTTAACCAAGTGATTGACTAGCTTGATTGACTAATGGATTGGCAATTTGATGGACTAAGTGATTGACTAGAGTGGTTGGGTAGTTTGTGAGCAAAATACCAACACTTAACCCACATGTGGTTAACTCTGTAGCTCTCCATAAGACCTAGGGTTAAAGTACTACACTTAACCTTGGTCACTCAAATACTCAACCTTTGTTAAAGCTCATCTTATTTATATATTTACATATCTATACTTCTCCCAACAATTAACCACAATGTGGTTAACTTACTAACACATCAAGTGACCTAAGGTTGATTAACTAAATCCAACCTCAGTTAAGTTAAAGCTTCTCATCCTTCAACAATTAACAAATGTTTGGTTAACTCTCACCAAATATGTATACATATTATATATGTCTACACATTCTCTACCAATTAACCTAAAGAAGGTAAATTCACATATTCAGTACCACCCAGGATCTATTCACTAACTCCCTTGTAGTTAACTCTTTACAATCAAGTATATATATATATATATATATATATATATATATATATATATATATTTATATATTTACTAACACTTAACTCTAGCATTGGTTAAGGTTTTATTTTTATTACCACTTAGGGTTAACAACTAACCCAACAATGGCTTAGTTCTCTACAAACATAAATCCATAAATTTAGGAAATTGACCATCTTGATTGACTAAGGTTGGTGAACCACCCATTGGTTAAGTATAAGTAACAAAAGCAAAACACCAACATCTGTGTGTGTGTGTGTGTGTGTGTGTGTGTATATATATATATATATATATATATATATATATATATATATATATATATATACTTCCAACAATTAACTTATATAAGGTTACTCTCTTCTAACAATTAACCCAAGGTGAAACTGTCAACCTAACCTTAGTTAATTCTCATCAAATATATATATATATATATATACACACACATTATCACCAACAAATCAAATCCTATATCCACTTTTTAAGGAATGCGACATCTTGATTCACTAACATTTGACTTGGTGGGAGTAGGTGAGGGATTTAAGGAATTCTAAAGATTTCTTGCAAGCAACCTTAGTCAAAGTTTTTCATCATCTACCTATTAACTGATATATGGTTAACTTTCCATTAACATATACCCCATGGTTATACAATACTCTACCTTAGTCTATCCTTTACATATATAATTGTATGTATCTTTATTTTTCATCAATTAACCAACATATGGTTAATTCTTTAACACTATTAGTGACCTAGGGTTACTATATGAATCCTACCTTGGTCAAGGCTCACCAACCTTCACTAACTCCCTACTAGCTATCAATCATAGCCATCAAAAGTCTCTTACTTATTATTAAATAGCTATACAAAAATAATTGCATATCTATTATATTCCTCCAACAATTAACCCAAGTAGGGTTAACATTTTCTATCAATTAACTCATTTAGAGTTAACTCTCTACAATTTCACCAATACTTAAAATTTTCCAACACATTGACCATCTAGTTGACTTTTAAATGTTCGAACTACTTAACTTACTTCCATTGGGCTCTTCATTTAAATTGTTTGGACTACCCAACACAACTCACACATATCTAATAACTTGAACAAAGTAATTAATTCAATTTGGACTACCACACCATTATATACAATACTTGTCAACATAATTTAATTGAACTTATATTAATTACCTTTTAGACTATCAATTAACATAACACTTTGGCTCATTATTTAATTACACACCTTCATGTAAGTATTCTCATATTAGGCAAACACATATAATCCTTTTGGGCTAGTCCACTAGTATATAATTAAATTACTTGGACTATTCATAAAGCTTAATCCATAGATTTATTTGAACTTCTTTCTAATTACCAACAAGATTTAAACAATTAAAATATTGTGTTTGTTTTAATCCATTATTGGACTCTATACTATAACTTGATAATTAAGTTAATTACTTAATTAATTAACTTCTTGTAATTGTCATCCTAGACAATCATTCTAGCTTTTCTATAACTTTAATTCATAACTCATATAATTAACCTAATTAATTATATTTCATAACATTCCTTCTTGCACCATATTAAAACTAATTAATTTATTAGTTTTGTTGAATATTAATTTACTCAAATTCATATTTGGGTAAAAATCACACTTTAGGTATATATGTATTTATATAACCACATTCACTTCTTAATTGAATTTATTTTCTTAGTAAATCTTTCACATGCATCATTATAATATTCTCACATAAACTCTTTCGTTAAATAATCTTATCAAATTTTAAATGTATTATATTACCTTACATTTATTATACTTTCAAGTATACATATTAAACACTTACATGTTTTAAATTTTATAACTCGTATTTCTCACATTTAATCCCTAACAAATAAATTAGGTAAAATAAATGTTTACTCATTTTCTATACATATCACTTCTCCAACTCTAGGTTTTAAACCTTAACTTAAATTTGCGTTCGATTATATATCTAAATTTCACAAATATCTTGGATATTACACTAACACTTACCGATGTTACCCCTATTTAAAGCCCAAGTTGAGAATGATAGTAGCTGAGTAGGTTGGACATACAAACTCTACCTAAATGTTCACATTCTACTGCAGTGCCTCCCACCCCAGATTCACTTTGGGAGGATGCTCCTTACTGCAAAATCAATAGATGACATCCCATTTACTTCATTCCTAACAAATTATATTAGCACTCCAGGTTTATTAGGATATGAGTGGCTGTAATGATGGCTATAACTAATGATGGAAATGAAGGCAAGGACACGCCAAACGAACGTAGAGCCAAACACTGACCAAGCCCCTTCGACATCCAACCCTTCAGTCATGGAGTCTCAAAACTCATCGATCGTAAAACCGAACCAACCACACTTTCCAACTAAACCTAATTCCCTGATTCTAGAGTCTAAAAACTCTTGATCACCGAACCACAAACCACAACAACTCCAAACTCTCCTAAGCCAAACTCATCAATCGCATAAACAAGTCAAAACTGAAACCCAAACATCATAAATTCCAACAACTTCTACACCTACACCTAACCAAATACCTTTCACCTCACAAACATTTACAGACATACCATCAACTTCATAAACCTATACACAAAAAATTCCAAACCTAACACCTCCAACATTCCCAACACTCACAAAACTAGCTATGGTGATGAGAACACCTGCACAGAAGCTTCTACATCTAGTGTCTAATTCCTTAAGGGCACTTTAATAATTGTGATGTTGAATCACATAATCTAGAGTCAATGCCACCCCCAGAAAAATATAACTTGCCAAATTATTGGAAGACATTCAGAATGATTGTTTGGATGGTCTCGAAGTCATCTCCAAGGCTTTAACAAACAAGATGAAAGACATGTATTGTGGCAGACACTGCTCCCAAGGAGATTGGTAATAAAGTGGCAAGTCATCTCTCCAAATATTTGAAGTTTTTTAATACAGCTACCATGAATAGAGATGAGATATACCAAGAAATAATAAACAATCATGTCAATGCTATCATGGCTTTGCAGGACTCTACTTCTGCATCATTTTCTACAATGGTAAACAAACTAATCACCTTTGGTGATTGGTGTGGTGATTTGGCTCTGTATATCGAAGGAATAAACATTAGGGTTGATAAAATACCTTGTAAACAACCACCAACAAAAATTGAAAATGACCACAAATTTTTTAAGTTGAAGGATGAAGTCTCCACTTCTAAAGAGCAAATAAAAGAGTTAGTGGAAATAGTGCAGGCTCTTACCAAACTTACGAAAGACTTTCCCAATGATGCCAAAAAGGGAGAGAGGTGAAAGAAAACACATAATGATCACAATGACTACCCTCCTCAACCTCAAAAACAATATACTCCTCAAGAAATACCTCTTCAACCTTGAGAATCACCATCCAACAAGGTTAGCCTTACTAGCTCATGCCTCTAAGGACCAAACGATTCTTTTTACACCAATTGAGCTCTATAAGGAGTGACTATGCATAGTGAGCCCTCTGTTAAAGCTTTCTTTGTTTGGCCCAAGAGAAAAACAAGACGAGTACAATCGTAGAATGGCATAATAAAGGCATGCTTAAAAACAAAGGATTGCGATGAAAGAACAATTCCCTCAAAGAGAAGGTAGCCTAAGTGACCCAGATATTCAAGCTATGACTACCCATTGTACCCAAGATAATCTAGGTTATTATATATATATTTGTAAAGTATAATATTATGTATCTTGTAAGCACCTTACTTTAAATCAATAAAACCCATTGTTTTTGTTAGAATATACCGTTGCTTACAGTATAATATTGCATATATACTTTTTTATTATCTCTTGCATTAGAAATTGATATTTGATATAAATTACTGTTTTTGTCATCATCAAATAAAGGGAGATTGTTAATACTTACGATGAATTTTTTGTTATCCGTATTTGATTTAATGATGACATTAATGTATATTTGCATCTTGTAAGCACCTTACTTTAAATTAATTAAACTCATGGTTTTTGCTAGAATATACCGTTGGTCACAGTATAATAGTGCATATTTACTTTATATTATCTCTTGCATTTGAAATTGATATTTGATACAAATTACTGTTTTTGTCATCATCAAATAAAGGGAGATTGTTAGTACTTACGATGAATTTTTTGCTATCCGTGTTTGATTTGATGATGACATTAATGTATATTTGTATCTTGTAAGCACCTTACTTTAAATCAAAAAAACTCATGGTTTTTGCTAGAATATACCGTTGCTCATAGTATAATAGTGCATAATTACTTTATATTATCTCTTGCATTAGAAATTGATAGTTGATATAAATTACTGTTTTTGTCATCATCAAATAAAGGGAGATTGTTAGTACTTACAATGAATTTTTTGCTATCCATATTTGATTTGATGATGACATTAACATATATTTGTAAAAGATAGCGTTTGTATAGTCTTTATTGAGATTGAAAAATTGATGTACAAGGACTTAGTTAGGGATTTAAATTGTTAGGTAGATCCATAATCATAGACCTATGCATAGGAGTTCGTAGGGTAGTAACTTAAAGATCATGTAGCTAGAAGGCTAACTAAGCAAATATTCGATTATAAAGTTGTATGCCTAACGTAGAGCAGGTGAACTTTACAAAAGTAGTCTCTCAGTGAAGCCACTAAAGGATCGTATAAATAAAAATCATTTAGTGGGAGTCACTAAACTACATGAAGATTCAAATCGTAGAGTCTGTAGGTCTAACAAGTAATGGCAAGACTGTGATAGAGTCGTTGCAGTAAACATGTAAGACAAAATAGGCAAACTAGCTTTATGACAGCTAGTTGTTCAGTGCCAAGGACACATCGTTTTTTACTTCAACAAAGACACTGATGAATAGTGACATCTTATGGTACATCTAACAAAGTTTGAAGTCAAAAAAATCATCAAATGACAATGTCCTATAGGGAATTGAGCAACGGTAATAGTCTTACAGGCATAATTCCATCTAGGCTATAAAAGGATTGCTACTACAATATTGGAGACAGCTGAACAATCAATTAAAGCGCTCTAAAAGATCCATTCTATGATATGAGAAAAAAATTTGTTGCTAAGTCATACAGTTTAAGCTATCATTGACAACTTAGCAGCTCCTCAAACACTCAATCAATCTCAATGTTTAGTATTGATCTTAGTGATCAACATTTATACTAAGTCTTAGTGACTTATAGATTCTTAGTGAATGTGTTGAACATTGAATGATTAAATTTGATGATTAGAAATAATGTACAAGGGCTGTATTAGATAAGATCAAAGCTGTTAGGTTGATCTATTATTAATTGTATAAAAGTCTTGTGTGTTGTACTAAGACTTAGATAGATCAAAACTGTTAGGTTGATCTGTTGATGTAATAAAATGGTAGAAAGAACTCTAGGATTTGTGTCAAGGAAACTCTACGATTCGAACAGACTCTACGATTCGAACAGACTCTACGATTAAGGCAACCAATCGTAGAGTGGACTCTACGACTGTGATTCCAAAGACTCTACGATCAAGTCAACCAATCGTAGAATGGACTCTACGATTGTGGTCCAGAAGACTCTACGACCAACCAGACTGTTCTTTCTGAGAAACCTTAAATTGGACTCTACGATCAACATTCTAACAGTTGAGTAAACTCTACGATGATCAGTAAGAGATGATCCTTTACAGATCATTCACGTAAGTAAGGATATTCGTAGAGTTGATCATATAAGATCGTTGAGCAAAAAGGCAAGAGACATCACGTTTCTCAGATCAAGAGCCATTCTATTCAAGTATTTTAATCTTCATCAAAGTAACCAAAAAGGAAGCCTCTGCAAATCGATCAAGTCACAAAAGTCAGGAGTCTGACCCAAGCGCACTATGGAACAGAAAGAAGACTTTCAAGGCAGAAAAGTCAGAAGACTGTGTCCTATCAGACCTATAGTTTGGGAGGACCAAACGACTCTATAAGAGTTAGTGGAAACCTATGACTGACATATTTGTCCCAGAGGAAAAAGGAAAACAACATTACATGGACTAATAGGTCAGATCAATTTATATCTCGTCAGAGCTTTAATGAGCTTTATTAATATAATACTCAGCAGCTCTCCTCTATGAGGTAACGGAAAGAAATACACGTTCAAACAGATGATCCAACGGAAAGAAATCTGAAGCCCTTACTTCTTAAATACGAAGATCAGCAGAAGAAAAGGAACAACTTCACAAAAAGAAAAACGCAAGAAGTGAAAAAGATTGAACTGATAAGAAAGCCTGCATTGCTACTAAACCCTTCAAACATTCAAGCTGATAAGCAACTTAGTAGCACATCCAAATATACATCAATCCAGAAGAGTTCTCTATGAACTGGTATAAGCAAGTCTGTTAGACTTGAAGAATTCTTTGTGAGCTAGTGTAAGCAAGTTTGTTAGACTTGTAAAGTTCTTTGTGAACTAAAATCCCAAGACTGCGGGTCTTGAAGGAATCTTAGTGATTCAGTTATTGTAAAAGTATCCTTAGTGGACTTGCTGCTGAAAGAGCAGAACAGTGGAGTAGGAGTATTGTGTGCTCTGAACCACTTAAAACCCTGAGTCTCTCTCTTTGTGTCTTTCATTTGCTATATCTGTCATATAATTGTTTGTTGAATTATTAATTTAACATTTCAAGAAAAGATTAACTAAATCATATTCCGCTGTGTTAAACTTCTGTTTAAGAATTAATCAAGTGAGATAATTTCAAAGAGAAGAAATTTTAAAAGAATCTATTCAACCCCCCCCCCCCCCCTTCTAGATTACTATCGTGTCATTGGGAACTAACAATTGGTATCAGAGCAGGTTCTCACATCTAAAGCCTTACAAGCTTGAGTAGATCAAATGGCACTCAACAAGAATGGATCGGAACTCAGTGGAGGTAACAGACCACCTATGTGTAATAAAGAAAAATTTGCTAACTGGAAAGTTCGTATGCAGGCTTACATGGATGCTATAGATAATGAACTGTTCGAGACAGTGATGAATGGGCCATTCATACCAATGAAGCTTGCACTATCAACTGAAGATCCAAGCAAGCTAATAGCAAAGAAAAGAGACGAATGGACAGACAATGAAAAGAAGGATGTTCAAAGAGACAAAAGGGCTAAGAACATCTTGTTTCAATCTCTGGATGATGATCTATTTGAGAACGTTGTCAACTGCAAGACAGCTCAAGAAGTATGGCAAACTCTGTTGATCATGCATGAAGGAACAGAAGAAGTTAGAGAAAATAAGCAATCACTGCTTGTTCAACAGTATGAGATGTTCACTCACATCTCTGGTGAAAACATTACAACCACCTACGAGAGATTTAACTTGCTACTAAACTCTCTCAGATCTTATGGAAAAATCTATCCAAACAGAGATCTTATCATTAAATTCATGAGATCTATACCAAGCAAATGGGATGCCAAAACCACAGCCATCCGAGAGTCAAAGAACTTGCACGAAATGACTGTACAACAGTTATATGGAAATCTTCTCACCTATGAGTTGGAGCTAAATCAAAGAGCAGAAAATCTATCTGGTGAAAGAAAGAATGAGAAAAACATTGCTCTTAAAGCCTCAACCTCAACTCACAGAAGCAATCACAAGGATATCTCTGACTCTGACAAAGATGAATCAAATGATGATGAAGGAGCTGTCATGCTAGTCAGACATTTTAAAAGATTCATCAACAGAAATAGATCTCAGAAGTTCAGAAGCAACAGCAGCAAAGAACAAGCAAATGACCTTTGCTACAATTGCAAGAAGCCAGGTCATTTCATTGCTAAATGTCCAAAACCATTGAGAGAAGAGGTGAAGAGGGACAAATCAAAAGCAAATCCAAAAAGAGAATTCAAAAGCTTCCACAAACAAAAGAAGAAGGACAAAAGCTTCATAGCTGAAGGCTCCTGGAGTGACTCAGAAGAAGAACTAAACTCTGAGTCAAGTGATGATGAAGAGCCACAGAAGGCCAATCTGTGCTTAATGGCAAATGAAGAAGGAAGCAGCAAAAAGGAATTCATCATAGATGAGGTATTTGATTTCTATTCTCCTGATTTAAGCATTGATGATCTTAGAGAAGGCATGCATGACTTAATGACAGAATTGCACAAATATATAAAATTGTTTAGAAGGTTATCTAAAGATTACTCTCATCTAAAAGAAGATAAAGAAAAAATAAGCATGGAATTAGAAGCCTCAGTTCAAACTGCAAAACTTTACTCTAATCTTGAAACTGAGAATAAAAGACTAAAAGAGATAAATGAGTTGAGCACGTATAAAGAATCCTCACTAGTCTCCAAGATTCAGGAACTAGAAAATACTATTTCTATGTGGAACAAGTCTAGTTCGTCTATGGACACCCTGATCTCAAGTCAAAGAGATGTGACTGATAGATCAGGATTGGGATTTGAGAATTTATTCTCAGAACCCAATATGGAGAAGTCAAAGGAAATAAATGAAGGCAAATCCTTTAATTTCAATAAAGGAATTGTGTTCATCAAATCCTTAGATTCTACCACCCATCCACATTCTGCTAAACCTACAATCAGTTTTAACAAAACTCACACAGGTCTTGGATTCAGAAAATTGAAAAATAAGTCAAGCAAAACTCACTCTACGAATCATGAGAATCGTAGAGTTGTATGGAAGCAGAATGTAGATCAGCAAAAGACTATGAGAAATCATAATCCATACAAGTCCTGGACGAACAAAAAGTCACAAATACACACATATCATTATCAATATCATATTAATCATAGGCATCCTCATAAAAATGATAAATATTTGTTAAGATATCATAGAAGGCAATGATCTAAAATCAAACAGATTTGGGTCCCAAAAGGTACTAACAAAGCAGGACCCAAACAGATATGGGTACCAAAATGAAGATTGATTTGTTATGCAGGTAAAGAGATCCATCTGGTATCTTGACAGTGGATGCTCACGGCACATGACAGGAGATAAGGCTCTTCTATCAGAGTTTAAAGAAAAAGATGGACCTACTGTTATATTTGGAGACAACAACTCAGGGAAAACTAGGGGTTATGGCTCAACTGGGAATGGTGCAATATCTTTCAGTAAAGTGGCATATGTTGAGGGACTAAAGCACAACTTGCTAAGTATAAGTCAGCTCTGTGACAAAGGACATCAAGTCACCTTCCTCAACAACCAATGCCAAGTTAGAGACTTGAAAACTAATTCTCTAAAGCTAGAAGGAGTTCGAGAAGGAAATGTCTATGTGGTCAATCTTGCTAAATTAAGTTCAGAACAAACTGTTTGTTTTCTTGCTAAAGCCTCTGAAGATATGTGCTGGCTCTGGCATAGGAGGTTATCACATCTTAACTTCAAGAGCATTTCAAAGCTTGCCTCCAAAGATCTAGTAAAAGGATTGCCAAAGTTAAACTTCGTTAAAGAAAAGCCCTGCAAAGCTTGTCAGTTTGGAAAGCAAACAAAGACGTCATTCCAAAGCAAAACAACAAACTCAAATGATAGAGCACTTCAACTACTTCACATGGATTTATTCGGTCCAGTATCTACGACCAGCCTCGGAGGAAAGAGATACTCTCTAGTTGTAGTTGATGACTACTCCAGATATACATGGGTATTCTTTCTAAGCTCTAAAGATGAAACTATTTCACATCTCATCAAACTCTTCAGACTGATCATGAATGAAAAGGGAGAAAAGATCAAGGCCATTAGAAGTGATCATGGACGAGAATTTGATTTCTCATAAATGGACTTGTTTTGTGAAGAAAATGGAATAAATCACAACTTCTCAGCCCCAAGAACTCTTCAGCAAAATGGAGTAGCAGAAAGGAAGAATAGAACTCTCATTGAAGCAGGAAGAACCCTCTTAGCAGCAGCTTCTCTCCCTGAATATTTCTGGGCTGAAGCCATCAGTGTTGCATGTTATACTCAAAACAGGTCACTCATACACTCAACATTGAAGAAAACTCCGTACGAATTATGGAAAGGAAGAAAGCCAAATATAAGTTATTTTCATGCCTTTGGTTGCCTATGTTACATACTCAACAATGGCAAGAAGCATCTAACCAAATTCCAGCCAAAATCAGATGAAAGAATCTTTCTTGGTTATGCAACAGATAGCAGAGCATTTAGAATGTTCAACAAGGAGTCACTAACTGTTGAAATCTCCATCCACGTCACATTCGATGAATCAGATCCTGAAAAGAAAAGATTACCTTTCAACGAGTCGGCAGACACAAGCTCAACGATCGAAGAACTCAAAATCGTAGAGTCCGACTCTACGACCATGGAACCAGCGACAGAAATCGTTGAGCTAGGAGAGGAAATCGTAGAGCACACCACACCAGAAACTGGAACTCTACGATCAGAACCAGAAGCTGATTTAGAGGAACTCAGACAAGAGGGCACCAGAACAGACGTTCCTAGCAGAATAAAATGGACCAAAGATCACACTCAAGATCTTATTATTGGAGATCCAAACACTGGAATCAAGACTAGATCTGCAACCTCTAATGAATGCTTTTACCTAAGCTTTCTCTCTCAAGAAGAACCCAAGAAGATTGAAGAGGCCTTAAAAGATTCAAGTTGGATAGAGGTCATGCAAGAGGAGCTAAATCAATTTGAAAGAAGCAAGGTCTGGAGATTAGTAGCCAGGCCTCTGCATAAACCTGTCATTGGCACCAAATGGGTTTTCAGAAACAAGATGGATGAAAATGGTGTGATAACAAGGAACAAAGCAAGACTAGTGGCCAAAGGTTATTCTCAAGAAGAAGGAATTGACTACGATGAAACATTTGCTCCAGTTGCCAGGTTGGAAGCCATAAGGATCTTCCTTGCCCATGCTGCTCACATGAAGTTCAAGGTCTTCCAAATGGATGTCAAGAGTGCTTTTCTAAATGGGGAACTCCAAGAAGAAGTCTACGTGGAACAACCTCCAGGTTTCATCAATCCAACTTTTTCAAATTATGTCTATAAATTAGATAAAGCACTATATGGTCTAAAACAAGCACCTAGAGCATGGTATGAAACATTTACTAACTTTCTCATTGAAAAGGGATTTACTAGAGGAAGAATTGATACTACCCTATTTTTGAGAAAACATAAGGATAAGACACTGCTAGTTCAAATTTATGTAGATGATATCATATTTGGTTCCTCTGATGAAAAATTATGTGAAAGATTTGCCAAGCTTATGCAGAGCAAATTTGAAATGAGCCTAATGGGAGAACTCAACTTCTTCCTTGGACTACAAGTGAAGCAGTCAGAAGAAGGCATATTCATTAATCAAGCCAAATATATCAAAGACTTATTAAAAAAATATGGCATGGAATCTGCATCTATCATGAAGACTCCTATGCCACCTGCCACCAAGCTTGACAAAGATGAAAATGGTAAATCCACTGAAATCACTCAGTACAGAGGTATGATAGGTTCACTATTATATCTTATTGCGAGTCGACCAGATATAATGTTTGCTACATGTATATGTGCTAGATTTCAGGCTAACCCCAAAGAGTCACATCTATTAGCTGTGAAAAGAATTTTCAAGTATCTTAAAGGAACTCCAAATCTAGGATTATGGTATCCCAAGGAGTCCTCCTTTGATCTTGTGGGATACTCAGATGCTGACTATGCAGGATGCAAAATAGACAGAAAAAGCACAAGTGGAACTTGCCAGATGCTTGGCAACAGACTTGTTTCTTGGTTTAGTAAAAAGCAGAACTCAGTATCGACATCTACTGCAGAAGCTGAATATATAGCCGCAGGCAGTTGCTGTGCACAAATCCTATGGATGAAGACTCAGCTTGCAGACTATGGGTTTGAGCTAAAATCTATCCCTATATACTATGATAATACTAGTGCAATTGCTATAACACATAATCCTGTTATGCACTCTAGAACTAAGCACATAGATATAAGATATCATTTCATCAGGGATCATGTACAACTTCACTACATCCCAACTGAAGATCAACTAACAGATGTCTTTACAAAGCCTTTAGATGAATCAAGATTTAATAAACTAATAAGTGAGTTAGGAATGCTAAATCTAGACCCTTAATGTATGTATTTTTTTTTAGGATACTAACTCTGCAGGAACAAAAGTGTGCAAGAAAAGTAATGGTCATGCTCAACTTAAATCAACAATTGTCAAGGATCGTAGGGTATGCTCAAGATCGTAGAGATTACTCAACAATCGTCAAGCCAAGAATCGTAGAGCTTACCCAACGACTTTCAATCCAAGGATCGCAGAGTATTCCTCAAACATAGAGTCAACCTTACGAAAAACAAAAGAATCGTTGTGTGACTAAGGATAGTAAAGCTCTGAGGAACTAAGGGTAAAATGGTCATCAACCAACTGAAATGATCCTATCAGAACGTGTCACGTATCTCAGCAAACATAGAGGGAAGTTTTAAATACTTTGAAAACTGCACGTCGTTCATTTCTTCAAAGTTCAAAAATCTATATCTCTCCCTCTCTCTCTTTTCTCTCTCAATCCCCAACCCTAAGTTATCATTTCTCAGATAAACCGTTCTTCTCGTTTCAGAAAAACTATCAAATGGCACCTGCTCAAGTTATTTCTGGAAATGAGCTCAACTTTGAAGCCTTCGATACAGCAGATAAGCAGTTCAAAAGAATAATCCAGCTGCTAGATAAAGCTGGACTGCGAGAAGCGTTGGGAACAAATACAAGGATTCTATCAAAGCGTGTTCGAGAGTTCTACGTAAATGGATCCTATGCTAACGGAACTCTTACCACCACTGTAAAAGGGGTTCAACTCAACCTCACCGCTGAAGAATTCAACCTAGCCCTAGGTTTCAAGCAAGGGGGCCTAACATCTCTAAGTATGGTGAGCACCGAAGAAGGGCTGAGAAGAATGCACCATCAAAAGAATCCAGCACTGAAAGGGTTGAAGAAGAAAGAATTTCCTCAGAAATACGAGTTTTTAGCCGATATTGTAGGAAAATGTCTCCTCTGTAAAGATTCAGCCCATGACTCAGTCAGTGAGATACAGCTGAAAATAATGACAGCCATAGTCAAAAAGACAAACATCAACTATGGCTCCTTGCTGTTGGAATGGATAGGGAATTGGGTCCTAAATACAGAAAAGGCTAAGGGGACTAGAAAAATGTTCTATGGAAGATTCATCAGCATTCTCCTTAGATCATCATTGGGGGATTTAATTGAACATGATGAAGGAGAAGCCCTCAATACCAACAAAAGGATTACCCAGAAACTCTTTGACAACTGGAGGAGGAACCCAGTTGAAAATAGGAAACTATCTCGGTCAGGGGATAGTGAAGGTACACAGAGTGGTGCAGGGCCATCACTTCTGAAGAACACTCCTGCTGAAGAAGAATCTCAGGAGGTCAGCAGGCATTCTCCGGGGCTTGTCAGAAGAATGAAAGGAAAAAGAGCTTCTGAGCTTGAAGAACCTCAAGGATCCTCAAATGAGGCTCCTGTTACTGCTCCTGAAGAAAAGGCTGCTTCAGGGGATGAGAGTTCAGATCTGCGAAGAGAGACTCGCAGCAAATATGAAGCTGAAGAGGTCATTCCAAAGGAGCCAAGGAAAAAGAGAAGAAGGCTAGTAAAGTTAGCCGACAAAAGCTCAGTAGCTAAGGGGGAGCTACTTGAAAGACCTGACCTTATTCCAGGCGAAAAGGAGTCATCTGAAGCAGTTGAGCCTATGGATGCTCAAGCTGAGGGGGAGCTTCCAATTGTTCCTGAGCCAGCAGATGCTCTGGCTGAGGGGGAGACTCAAGATGACATTTCAATCCCTACAGCCACAATGAATAATGATGAAGAGGATGACATTGAAATAGTGGCCATTGGAAGAAATGAGCAAGGGCACCTTAATTTCAACTGCCTGATAAAATTCTTGCCACTAATGCCATTCCACCGAGCCCTGGTCCATAATGCATGGGATCAACTCTTCTGGACCTTCAAAGCATATCCAAATGTGGTGATTCTTGCTCAAGGCTATCCTCAGAATCTGTTCTTTGCCCAGAAGCTCATCTCTTGCAGCTCCTTTTCACAAACTTTAGGGCAAAAGGTACATTCATTCCTCCAACCCTCATTCTAAAACATACACCTTCACAAATATTCAATAAATTTGAGGAGTCCTCGAGTACTCATCCTGCATCAAGCTCTATGACCCACACTTCCCCGATCGTAGAGTCCCCACCATCTACGATTGGTGGTCAAGAAAGCCTACATGATCAAAACCGTAGAGTGCCCTCCAGACTCTCCTGAAATTCTGCCTACTCAGCAAACAATTCCTCCGGCTCCATCTTCAAGACTCCTGTTAACTCACAAGGATATTCCCTCCACATCTGGTCACGAGTACTTTCATATTCCAAGCTCTACGGCTGACCAGGGACAATCATCTCAACTTCTCCAGGAAATTTTAGACAAGGTATCTCGGCTTCCTACATCTGAGGGCTTAACTGACTTGACAAGCCACATCCATACAGAGATACAAAATGACCTGGCATCGAAATCCCACAACCTTCAACGTAGAATGGACGACATCATTGATGCTGCTAATGATCTCTCTACCAGTCTGAACAACCAATTTTCCACAAGACTGAAGCAGCTAACTGCAGCAGTCTCTGAAAATCTCCAAGAAAGGGATAGAATTATTCTGCAAGCCTTGAACTCACATCAGCAGGCCATTGTTATTCTTCAAGAAACAAATGATAAATCTATCACCTTCCTCAATAATGAAATCATTGCCTTGAAGGACTCTCTCAGAGAACAAAAACATCGGTCGAATGACACTTTGTCATTGGTGGAGCAAAAACAAATCATGGCTAACGAAAGACTCCAAGCCACCAAGATGATGTAGCTGCCACTAAGACCCAACTTCAAGAAATTATTCAGGGCATCCAGCAGCTTTCAGAACAGGTAGCAACAATTAATGATGCCAACAAGGGGGAGAAGAAACTGAGCACAGCAGAGCAAACAAGAACTAGCTCAGATCACAGCAGAAGAGGAAGAGCACCTCAAGGGATGAGGATGGTTCAAACTTCAATATATCCTCCTAGATTCGAAGCAGTACCATCTCGTCCCAGACAGGAGGTGGTGACAGCAAGACCTTCTTCCTCATCAATGAGACCTTCTAGCTCACAGGAATGGTTTCAAATTAAAGAAGAAGAAACTGTGTTAAGGGAAGAAGAACTAAGAAAAGCTGAAGAAGAAAGGAGAGCATTCTTCAGGTAGAGGGAAGAAGAAGGCGGGAGACCTCCTAGCAGAAGGAGATAAGTTATTTTTTTTTTTGTTTTCTCAATTGTATCATCTGACAAAAACATCAATAAAATTCATATATTTTTTCTAGAAAATACAGCTGCTCACTGTATGATTAGGCATTCAATTACTCTTGCATTTTGCCTATATTAATATGTTCAAAATCACTATCTGTTAATAATGTTGTCATCATCAAATTGGGGGAGATTGTTGAACATTGAATGATTAAATTTGATGATTAGAAATAATGTACAAGGGCTGTATTAGATAAGATCAAAGCTGTTAGGTTGATCTATTATTAATTGTATAAAAGTTTTGTGTGTTGTACTAAGACTTAGATAGATCAAAACTGTTAGGTTGATCTGTTGATGTAATAAAATTGTAGAAAGAACTCTACGATTTGTGTCAAGGAAACTCTACAATTCGAACAGACTCTACGATTAAGGCAACCAATTGTAGAGTGTACTCTACGACTGTGATTCCAAAGACTCTACGATCAAGTCAACCAATCGTAGAATGGACTCTACGACCAACCAGACTGTTCTTTCTGAGAAACCTTAAATTGGACTCTACGATCAACATTCTAACAGTTGAGTAAACTCTACGATGATCAGTAAGAGATGATCCTTTACAGATCATTCATGTAAGCAAGGATATTCGTAGAGTTGATCATATAAGATCGTTGAGCAAAAAGGCAAGAGACATCACGTTTCTCAGATCAGGAGCCATTCTATTCAAGTATTTTAATCTTCATCAAAGTAACCAAAAAGGAAGCCTCTGCAAATCGATCAAGTCACAAAAGTCAGGAGTCTGACCCAAGCGCACTATGGAACAGAAAGAAGACTTTCAAGGCAGAAAAGTCAGAAGACTGTGTCCTATCAGACCTATAATTTGGGAGGACCAAACGACTCTATAAGAGTTAGTGGGAACCTATGACTGACATATCTGTCCCAGAGGAAAAAGGAAAACAACATTACATGGACTAACAGGTCAGATCAATTTATATCTCGTCAGAGCTTTAATGAGCTTTATTAATATAATACTCAGCAGCTCTCCTCTATGAGGTAACGGAAAGAAATACACGTTCAAACAGATGATCCAACGGGAAGAAATCTGAAGCCCTTACTTCTTAAATACGAAGATCAGCAGAAGAAAAGGAACAACTTCACAAAAAGAAAAACGCAAGAAGTGAAAAAGATTGAACTGATAAGAAAGCCTGCATTGCTACTAAGCCCTTCAAACATTCAAGCTGATAAGCAACTTAGTAGCACATCCAAATATACATCAATCCAGAAGAGTTCTCTGGGAACTGGTATAAGCAAGTCTGTTAGACTTGAAGAATTCTTTGTGAGCTAGTGTAAGCAAGTTTGTTAGACTTGTAAAGTTCTTTGTGAACTAAAATCCCAAGACTGCGGGTCTTGAAGGAATCTTAGTGATTCAGTTATTGTAAAAGTATCCTTAGTGGATTTGCTGCTGAAAGAGCAGAACAGTGGAGTAGGAGTATTGTGTGCTCTGAACCACTTAAAACCCTGAGTCTCTCTCTTTGTGTCTTTCATTTGCTATATCTGTCATATAATTGTTTGTTGAATTATTAATTTAACATTTCAAGAAAAGATTAACTAAATCATATTCCGCTGTGTTAAACTTCTGTTTAAGAATTAATCAAGTGAGATAATTTCAAAGAGAAGAAATTTTAAAAGAATCTATTCAACCCCCCCCCCCCCCCCCCCTTTCTAGATTACTATCGTGTCATTGGGAACTAACAGAATGTTTGTTGTAAAATTTCTTAGTAAACTTAGTTTTTATAACCAGACTCATCCTTAGTGGATCATCTATATTCTCAGAGTAGAAGAAAGGACTAAGGGATTTTTGTGCTCCGAACCTTTTAAAAATCTTTGTGTTCCTTTTACATTCTATTATATACTTTTTGCAAATTATTTTTAAGAGGTTTATGTTATTTTCAAGAGGCACAAAAAATATCTAAAAGGGAGGTTGAATAGGTATTTTCAAAATAAAGTTAGTTTTATTTAGTTTAATATTAAATTGATAACTTGTAAAATGAAATCAATATTGCACAGCAACAAATACTTTAGAAAATCCCTTTTAGATATCATATTTGACCAATATAGTTCTGAGATTTGGAACTTGAAACAATAAGCGCACACAACTACAAGTAAATACAAGACAGAAAGTAAATGCAGAAAGTAAAAGTGAGACAATAAATTTTAAGTGGTTCAGAGATGTAATAACTCATACTCCACTATTCTACTCCACGAGTAGGAAATTCACTAAGAATATTGATCACTAAGATTAGTCACAACTGAACCACTAAGGTTCCTTTGAGTCATTCAGTCTCGACATACAAAGGACACTTAGTCCAGATCACTTAGATCTCTTCAAGTCACTAAGACTTATAGCAATGTCACTAAGACAACAACATACAGTTGATTAGATGTTGTGAGTTGCTGCTAAGTTGGCAATATGATCTTCTTCTTAGGTATTTAGCAGCTTGAATAAGATGTACAGCTTTTCGTAGAATAGGCTTTTAAGTTTTGTAAAATTTCTTCTTTTTTATCAATGTCTCGTCTACTCTGGTTGTTTGGATTTTGCTCTTCTTTATATAGATTTATTGAAATATTCCCGTTGCAGGATAGCCGCTGCACATTAAATGCTTTGATACTGAAGATCTTTCATATGGGCATTTTGGTGTTAGGCAAGACAGCTTTCTATCGTGTCAAGTTATCAAATTTTCAAATATAATAATTTTTTAAATTAACTTTTCACGTCAAACTAGCCAGTAAACACAAGAAACTCGAATCTCCAAATTTTAACTTTGACTTAGAGACATTGCATCGGGCTCTTCAATCTGCGATATGCCCATTATCAGTAATCTGACAGCTTTCACTCTACGAAATAAACTGATCGTATAATAGAGATTCTACAATACGATTAGAGCTTCAATATGATTCAACTTCTACTATACGATCTTGAACTTGCTATGCAATCTTAATTTAGCAATACGATTCAGCTCTTGCAATACGACTTTGAACTTGTTATGTGATCTGGTCTTCTTTGAATACCATCTTTATAAGTCATATTTTATATACAATACTTTTCTCATAAGATCAACCTAGCAAGTTTAATCTTTTCTAAATTAAGTCTTTGTACTATATGAATCAAATAAGGACTTTACAAAAGTTATTTTTATATTACATTAAGCATTGATCATATCATTTCAGCATGATGTCATCATCAAATTTATCATGTAGAAACTAACAGTTTACTATACATTTTGCACTAAACTCTTAGCCAAGGATTTTTATTTATCTTTAAGGGATTTTTTATAAAAACATATTTCGATGCACATACTTGATCAAACTAAGTTATTTAGTTGGTAAACTTTAAAAAAAATAAATTTAATGTATGCAACTCCCCTTCTAAATCTTTTTGTGCCTTTTGGACCTTACAAAATATAATATAGCACTCTGGAGCCTTCAAAACCTGATACGATTAATGGATTTCATGCAAAATCCAAGTCAGAAGAGTCCGCCTCACCTCAAGGAACACTAGAAACAAAAGCAGGAACATAAAGTTCCATAATGTACGAGTCAGGAACAACAGGGCGGGCCGCCTCTATCCCTGAAAGATCAAGATCAAGATACTTCTCTTGAACCTCAGCTTAGCAAGTTTCAAACCCATCCACTATATAGTCATAGCATGAACTATCAATCACAGCTTGGAACTCAGCCAAAGCCTTCAACGATGCAATCGCTTCGTTAGAAATTAGCCCCAGAAGATCCTCCTCTAGCTTCATCTGCATGTCTGCCTTAGCCTTACTAAGAGCAGCTTCAAAACTCTGATCAAGTTTGTGACAATCGTTTTTCTCCTTGATCTCCTCGAGCTCGCCACCATTAGTTAAGAGCTTGGCCTTCCCTAAAAAAAATTTGAGCTCTTTCAATTTAGCATTCAACTTAGAGTTGGTCTTATTTTTATTCTCATTTTTTAGAGCCAGAGTAATAAGGCGTTTATTGGTAAAATAAGAGTGTTGACGTCTCATCCTGAAATGAGAGGGTCAAACAAAAGATCATGTGAAGATAACGAAGGACAATTGCAATGCTTATGTAGGTGAGACGTAATCATGACTTGAAAAAAATAGGCTCTCACATAAGAACGCAGATCAAGGTAACAAAGGCAACCCTCGCAAAATCTCCCAAGTGCAAAGATCACCCTCTAGACTGGTCAAGATCACAAGGTACCCCAAATGTCCTAACCACAAGGGGGACATGAAAAAGAACTTATCACGTCAAGTAAAAGTCAGAGAAGGTAAATCCTTAACTAAATGAACACAGCTTGAAGACCCTAGTAGAAAGGAAATCAGGATAACAAACATTATGAACAACACAATACAGATGCTTAAAGACCCAAAGTAAAAATGGTCGTACCAAAAAACACTGGATCAAAAGCTCCACTAGATGCTTGACTACATCAGGGGTAAGTCGAGTAGGAGAAATGTGGAAGTGGGCACATACAACTAGGATATAAAGAGAAAGAGAAAGAGAAAACCGCAAACCAGCCCTCAAATGTTCCTTGTAGAAGCCAAGCTCACCAGAACGACTCAATGGAACAAAACATGCAACATTAATCTTGCAATATTGGCAAAATTCCCCCATTTCAAGGAAGAATCAAATATAATACTAAAAATGTCTTATCCCATCATGTCATAAAAAAAAGATATTTGTAAAAATGAGGGGTTATCCATGTGTAATTAACTTGTCATACGGAGGCCACAATGCCCAAGTGAAACCCATCCACTACCTTACACTGTTTATGAGTTTAGGGAGAGAAGTAGAAAATAATTTAAAATATGTGAGAAAATATAGAGAAAGACAAGACATTACGTTCTTCTCTTGTGATTATGAGTTTTGCAAGAGGTCATTCGAGAGGCCTGATGGACCCCTACCATACCTAAGCTTTTTTGCGAGAGGTCATCCGAGAGGCCTGATGGACACCTACGACAGATACCTAAGCTATTCACGTACCTTTGCATTTTGAATTTTTGACTTGACACCCATTTTCTATTTTAGGCCCACAATCATCATAACTTCGTTCACACAACTATTGCAAAAATAACAAACTGTCAAGAGGTAACATGAAACAAAAATGCATCCTAAAATCTTATAAATGAGATTGGAACAGATATCTCCCTTCACGCAACTTTAATATGTTCTCTTTAGGAAGTTAAACGTGAAATTGAGAACTGCTCAAATACTTGGTTTTCAAAAATATGATCATTTTCGGATATAAAACCATCCAGCAGCTTCAAGAAAATATTAAAAAAAACGTAGCCGGAGAATGTATTCCGATAGAGAGAGAGAGAGAAACTAATCTAGCACTACCATGACATCCATATTTTATCTAGGTTAACGCCTGTATTTAAGTACTACGGATATCTAATTCTAACTTCTGTTAGCAAATGGCAATGCAATAAGCATTGGATGATACAACTAGAAGTGAAATTAAAGGAGAAACAATATAAATTGGAAATGTTACTCCTGGAAGTGAATAGGCATCCCTCTGTGCTAGTAACTGTTTCTGATCCCAGCCTCAAATAAATTAGTAGCACTTTGAGCCTTCAGTTGATGTTTTAGTTACCCTTCTTCATCATAATCTTCATCGTCTTCATCCAACCTTGAATTGAGTTGTGCGAGATGAACAGGATCAATGGCCATCTTGTCTATTTCAGAAATAGACCAACCAGGATACTCTTCTCTAATAACCTCTGTAGGCCCCGCTGATGGCGGACAGCTTACTGCCTCGGTGGGAGCTTTATCCATGTTCTCATCTAAATCAGCATTCAAATCGAAGTTTCGTAAAGCTAGATTTGCACCATTACCGACTTTGATATTCTCTTTAGCCAAAATCTCTTTAGCCAACTCCAACTCTGAGCCTTCATCCATATTCCCCACTGGTGCCAGGCTTTGGTTATTACTGCTTTCCTGAATGGATGTGCAGGATTCAAAATCAACATCATTTTGAGAAGCATCTTTCTCTGCTGCTCTAGCACCCCGGCCCCGGCCACGGCCTCTTCCTCTTCCGCGGCCCCTTCCCCTTCCACTGCTGCTAGCGTGGCCCATTTCATGCTGCAGGAAGTGTGATGTTTCCTCAATAATAGAAAATTTATTATTCAAACACAAGAAACAATATGCAGTTTTACATGATATTATTGAAGGCTTATAAATGGATAGAAGTTTTACAAGATATTTCACATGGTAGACACTAAACATCTCAAATCAAATAATTAAAGATTTATTATAATATGTAAAAACCTACCCACTCGTTTTCAATTCGAGTGTCGTCTCGATAAAGATTTTATCATAAATTTTATATTCAAATGAACACATTTACTATCAGTGTTTTAAAAATCTCCGCCTAGGTCTGATTAATCCCTACCTAGGTGCTAGGCAATCCTCCACAATCTCGATTTGGCTGGACGCCTAGGCAGAACCAACATCTACTTTGAAACTCTACAATACTCAAAATGACTTTTTTTAAGCCTTAAAAGATTATTTTTTATGGTCATTTTTATGTAAAATTCTAAAAAATTACATCTACTATATACTTCGTATGGTAAAACAAGTATATATAACAGAAAAATAAATCAATGAGACGGCATAAGAAATGTCTAGTCCGCTTAGGAAAATGCCTTAGGCACCACATAGGCGGCCTAGGTTCTAGGCGGCCTAGGCGGGGCCTCTGCCACCTAGGTTTGCCTAGAAACTTTTAAAACACTGTTTAATATAAGTTTTGAGAAATTATTCTCCAGCATCTGTATGGAAAACATTACTCTTAAGTGTCTCAAAATCCTCCCAATCCAAAACTGCCCAACCTGAGTATAGGTAAGAGCTGCTTCTAGTATTAAGTAAAGGTTCTGCATGTTCCAGAAACCAAAATCAGCATCAACTATGCCTGGTTCAGGGTAAGTAGCAGTCCTCTTTTCCATTTGGTTCTGTTGGTTGATACTGTGGGGTCCTTTGGATGAACAATCATATTACCTCTAGTTATCTCTGGACCATGGGATAGCGAGTTGCATCCTAGAGTAAGAGGTCCTTCGGCTTTTTATCTCCTTCACCACTTGAAATAACATTTTGATCAGTAGCACTATAGGAAACTTCCTCATTATGGTCAATGTTCTTACAGAGTTCTTTGACAGAAAAATCATGTAATAGATGTGATCCTAACTAGAACCACTAAAAAGGACAGTATTAGGGACACTGGTCTGGTTCTTCTTAGCATCCCTCAAACTCTTGTCAACACGCTCCATATTCTTCATAAAAAGATCTGTCACTTGTAGTGGTGGAATAAAACTTGATGCTCTGAACAAGGAATGTAAGAGTCCCCTTAGCCTCACGAGATCTTTTCCACCTCACAGGTGCCCCTAGGTCTCTACTAATGTCGTTCTTTCTTTCTTTTTTAAGAAAAAAGAAGAAATTTAACTAGATGGAAAGAGAGATTACAAGTGTTGAGGCTTTTAAAAGTACAAAGAATACAAGTATTGAGGAAAAAAGTAGTGCATCCCCTATAAGAAGTGGGGGAAAAAAACTAATCATAAAAGAGCACCCCTCCGATCTCTACAACCATGACAGAAGCCCTTAAGGAAACAAAGAAGAAAAACAAAAAATGAATAGGTGTCTCTAAAAATACAAGCATTGCACTAAGCTGCAAACAGGAAGGAAGTAAAAAATATTCTATATTTTGAAAAAAAAATCGGATCGTGTCTTTTCAAGTCGCACTTTGCTTAGTATAAATCACCAAAATACAGAAAAGTCCGCGCACTTTCAAAGCAACTTAGAATCCTCCACCGAAATCTCTAAACCGGATAAGCAACAAAACCTCCACTGAGGCAGGACACAACCACTCCTTGCCCCAACAATCCAAAAATAGAATTATTCCATAAACTCCATGCAACAAGAGGGCAATGCAAAAGTAAATACTGTAACTCCACATTCTGCCTACACATAACATAGATGTCTGGAGATAAGTCCTTACGGGGTCTGCGTAATTCACAAAGATCATTAGTTCCTTAGTAAAGTCAAAGACCAAATAAGTGCCTTAATACGGGAGGTACCTTGCCTTTCCACAGTGTCTTTCTTGTCTCTCCCCTAGCTGACCAATCAAATCATGTGGAGCCTTCTTAGAATCAAAGAAAACTACCTTGAGTTCAAGTGGATCCTTCACTAGAATAACTGGACAACAAGGTTTTTCTATAGGTGAAAGTGCTGCATGGTTTGTCCCTCCAAGGAGCTGACCAAGGAATATGCCAAAAGCAAGGGACAGATAGCAGTCTCAAGTAGTTAGTTATGCTAAATAAGGTAGTCCATGTGCCTGTAGATAGTATATTTAGAATAGTATCCTGGTAGTGCATGTTAGCATAGTAGCTTATGCTTGAATTTGCCCAGTTCTCGGCTCTTGTTGGGGATGGTATAACCGTGACATAGTCGCGAATACCCATGTTTGCTTTTAAAAAAAACTATAAAAGAAAAAAGCTTAAAGTAAGCCTAGGCATTCCAAAATAAGCAGGTGAGGTAGTTGCAGAGAACCTCCTTGGTTAATTCAAGTCTCTAAGGCAGACCACAAGTCTCACTCATAACTATGATTGTGTATGAGAAATATAGAGTCCTAATGCATGAGAAAAATTCTCAACTAACTGGGGAATTCGCCGTGGAAAACTTTGTTGATGGTCCAACTGTCTAAGGGATGATACCAAGAGAATAGTCAAGTAGCTGAATCCAACTACTTTTGATCAAGCCAACAAGCAAGCCAAGACTTATGAACCAACTCCAAGCAATACCCAAACCACCACCACCGCCAAGAAATTTCCCTTGCCCCTCTACCTTACAGAAACAGCACCCTAAACCACAAGCTCTATAAAAACCCAAGCTAAATCGTCCAACTTCAGTCCAATACCTAAAACCCCACTCCTCACTTACCCTAAAAACACTACCACAAGTCCGTGCCCTAAAGCCAAACCCGTGACTTAGCCCAAAAGGAGGAAAGAAGAGCCAACTATGAAGCAGGGATTCGGGTGTGTGATTACGAGTGCGCTACACAGAAATACGAGGGTTTGGAAAATCTTAGAAAATAAAGATTCGGGTGCGGCAAGGATACGTTATATATTTTATTGTTAAATATAATATATATGTAAATAATATAAAAAAATTGGCAAAACTAAAATATTTCTAAGTTAAACAGATAAATTAAAGTGAGAACCTAATTAGGGTATCAAATTAGTTGTATCATGCTGAATTTAAATAAGGTATACTTTACCAAACAATAATATAGTTTTATAATACTGAAATCGTGAATATTATACTTCCTCTATTCCAAATTATAAGATCATTATTAACTTTTGAAAGTAAATTCGAAATATTTTTAAACTCAAAATTGATAAGATTCATTAAAAATTATGAAACAATAAATATTATAATTAGTAGTATTTTTTTTATAGCTTACAACAATGTTTTTAAAATCGGACCGGTCATCAAACCAGAAAATGTATCAGGTGTATGGATTACTAATTCAACCAGTGGTCTAACCGTTATTGAACCGGTGACATCATAAATATATAAAAAAAATATTATTAATAATTAATAAGTTTTTAAAATATCTAATTTTTTGTAACCTAAAATACAGTGAAATTATATTACAATATTACTAAAAATATCTAATTTTAAAAATAAAATAAAAAATTGTACCAAAAAAATATTAAAACATACTTTAAATCCGGTTCACTAGGTCAATTAACCGGTTGAACCACCAATTCGACCGGTGGTCAACCGGGTTTTGACCCGTTCACTGCCAAACCGATTTTTCGGGTTAAATCAAACCGGAGGGCCGACCGATTTTTACCGATCGGACCGCTGGTCCGGTCCGGTTTTAACAACTTTGGCTTACAATATTTAACATTATATTGACCAAGGGGCTGTTTAATGGCACCTCGTTTTGGCCTTGCCTCAGTTTTGCACAGAGGCTAAGTTGTTTGATAAAACTTTGTGCAACCTCTTTTCCTCTTTAAAAAAAATGAGATTGGGCCAACTCTTTTCAGAAAAAGAAGCTCTTCATTACTCTTTTATCCCTCATTACCCTAATTTCATTTTTATAATTTTTCACTTCACTTCTCTTACTACACCCCCTGCCCCCAAAAACCCCTACCATCCACCACAACATTTTTTAGTGATTTTATTTGAATTAACTTTTTAATATTTATTATATTATTACCCTAACCCTAAGTTTGTATAAATTGATCTAAGGATAAACAGATTAGTTATCAAACAACTTTTTTACATTTAATTTTTGTTTTAAAAAGAACCTCTATTTTATACAAAGCCTCTATTTTTGTAAACTCTCTTTTTATACAATTTTATCAAATGCCACCTAAAAACTAAATGAATTTATGTCAATTTTGAGCTTGAAAATGTCTAAAGTTGACTTTTAAAAGTTAATAATAATCTTATATTTTATAATAGAGAGAGTATATTATAACTTTATGAGCTCCACTTGTACCAATAAAGTCAAAAAAGGTATTTAAGTAAACACCAAACCAAACACAATATTAAAGCCCAAATCATGTTACATCTATTATCTCTCCCAGTCACACAAATACCCAAGCCCGATCACATGATGTGTTGTCTCTCTCTCTCTCTCTCTCTCACACAGTAACTAATTGGCAATGTACAAATCGGAAAAGTTTTCTAGTCTACTCCTCGTTCTTTTGCCTCACTAGTTGGCAAAGGTACTTTATTTTCACGTTTCACAGATACGATCAAACCCTCCAACCTTCTCTTTTTCCTTTTCTGTTGTTCCATATTAACGAAAAGTGCTACCACTGAATTCCCTTTAAAACCCCCAAACGAAAGCCCGGGACACTGCTAAAGACACACCATGTGTGCACCCCGTACACTGCACGCATGGGGTGCACAATGTAGCATGCAAGTCACGCACCCCCGCTTCCTATAGAGACCAAATACCTATGTTTCTATAGTGATGATAAATACACTGGCACCAATCTAGTAACTGAAAATGTCAAATTTTCATATAGTAAAAGAGATTTTTATCATTATTGAAATGCATATAGGAGAAGAGGAAGATTAGATATTGTTAGGGAACAAGTATTTGGGAACAAATGAAATTTCACATAAATAATTCTCACACAATACTCGATTGATTCTTATTATTCAATGTATCAAAATAATAAATTACATCACTATTTATAATACTCATATACAACTTTCTTAACCTATATTAGACTCTATTAAATAAGATAACTACAAATTAAAGAAATTAATTAAAATACAACTTCTAATTCATAAGCTTCCAAAAGTCTTATATTGATCTAACCAAGTTTCACGGGCTCGGCCTACACTTTAGTTCTCCTCCGTTGAGAAAAACTCGACTCGATCGAGTTATGAACATTAACACAAGAACAATCATATCGGATCACCAAAGAATTATTTGCAAGCTTCAAATTTGGTATGTTGAGAGCACAAGTAAGAGTGAACTAGGTATTGCCTTAACAAGTGAATAAGAATTAGCCCAAGCATCATGTTGTACATAACGATCTCATAGCCATGTACACCCTAAGCTAATGTGACACTTTAAGATGTAGAACATCACATACAATAGTATCCTTAATCTTGTTAATGAAAAATGTAACCAAACAACTCTGAATAACCTACTACTTTATATTGGTAATTCATGCAACATCATACGGCTCCAAGTGAGGCATCACCTTTAACCCAAATTTTTTAACTGTTTCTTCATAAATAACATCTCTACAACTCCCAATATCAATGATAAGAGAGCATATCTATCCCGCACATTTGACTCTCGTTTGAAAAATTCGCCCACGCTGGATTTTAGGATCATCTTTATGTTTTTAAGTAATAAGTAAAGGTTGAAAAACACCTAAACATCCTTTCAAATGAGCATCAGCTTACAAATCCTTCTCATCGAGCTCATATTCCACATCTAACGGCTGACAAACCTCTTCATTCAAGTCAATTTTCCCACACTCTTTGTCAATAACAGCAAGTTGCCTAGAGGGAGACGGGTAACATTCATCTACAGATAAGGACACTCAAAAGACATCTGACCAAAACCACGACAGTTATAGCACTTAGACGTGTGGTTGTTGCTAGCATTAGAAGAACTTAGGACACGATTAGGCCTACTAGTAGCTAAAGGGCTTATAGGCGATCTTTCCACCGATTTGTTTTTAACAGGCTCCACAAAAGTACGCTAACTCCGAGTTTAGACTGGTATTGGAGGTCTAACAAAATTCATTTTCAAATTATCTTCCACTTAAGTGGAAACTAGAACGGCACCATCCAATGACAATAACAAGAGTTTACTTGAAGATACACTTGCAATCTCCAAATTCAATCCCCGACGGTACATGGAGATTAAAACGACTTAAACCCAAGGGAATTCAAACCTTGTAACCAAACTGTCGAAATTGGAAGTATATTCAACTACGGATCTACTTTCTTGCACAAACTCAATTAACTACAAATATGTTTGTTGCTTCTAATCTGAAGGCACAAAACACCGTGTTAGGGCAGCTTTCATATCTTCCCATCTTCTCCTAATGTATATAAATTGCGCTGATATTGATCCCACCAAATGTGAGCTCTCTTTCAACTTCGCATCAGCAAAGAAAAGTTCTCTCATCGGTTAGCTCATAACAACAAAAGAAACTCTCCAAACAATGAATCTAATCAAAGAATGCTTCGGACTAATATGTAAAGGTTTAAAGTTCGGGAGTATTTAAAATTTAAGAAAATTTCAGAGATTAAACTAGAAAATTGTAAAAACTTAGGTGTACCAATTCGTAATTTGCTAGTAGATACTTCTTTCTCTTCTTCCTTCATTTTATTCTTCTCTTCTTACTACTTCGTTCTTCACTTCTTGTTTTATCTCTTCTACTTTTCTTCTCCTTCTCTTTTCCTGGTTTGAGTTGCTATTAATGATGGAAGTAAGAAGCGGCGATAGCGGAAGTAGGCGCGGCGGCGTACTATTTCTACTTCTCTTATTTTTTTTTCCAACGGCTAGTGCTTATGCAATTGCTTTTTTTGGGGGGGGGATGTTTTGTTTTTTTTGCCTGTTTTGCTGCAAATGTTGATGTTGGGTTGTGATGAGGGCATGCTTAGCTTGGAAGGAAATCAAGGACTTAAAGCTTGGGGAGATCCAATTCAAGTTCCAATTGGACCGGTTACACGGGCACAAGCCAAAAGATTTAAGGAAGGATTTGTTGAGTTGATTCAAGAGATGTGGGCTAATCAAATTGCAACTGATTTAGTTAAGGAAAGAAATCTAAAGTCAGTTCAACTGTTGCAAGCAAACCCAAGTCAAAACCAAGCAAGTTAAACTCAGATTTTCAGACTTGCACCCCGGCGCAAGAATTTTGCCTAGAAGTTGCGCCGCAGCCAAAAGCTACAGAATTTGCAGTTTCAGACATGCACCACAACGCATGGATTTAGCCAAGATTTTGCGCCCCGACAAATACCTACAGAGAGGTCTACGCCCCAGCGCATGGAAGCAGAATAGTCGACGCGTTTTGACACTTTTTGTCAAGATTTTTAGTATCTTTTAGGATTTTTGTTTCCTTATTTAATTAAGTTTCTTGTGCAATGATACTACTTCCTATTGATTGGAGAATTAGGAATACATATAATACAATAAATATAGATCTAAAGCTTTGTAATCAAACACATTATTATTCAATATATTTTCTTGAGATGATTATTCTTCATCTTTTTGTTCTTTAAGAATTTCTAAGCTATTTCTTAGTGTTCTTGAGATTCAATCTTGACTTATCAATCAATAGCACATAATTGATTGTGGCGTCTTCTAACATACATCAATCGTCGATTGTACCGAAGTTCTTGTCTCTTAATAGACAACGGGTTGAGGTGTCGGTGTTCCATTCAATGCAATTTTCCTTACACAAGCAATTGTACCAAAGTTCTCGCTTCTAAATAAGCAACGGGTTAAGGTGTTGTGCGTGTTCCACAATAAAACTTGGCAAGAAAACAATCCGGGCAATGTTCACCTTAAGCAAGCGTATCGTAGACCTTATCAGTTAGTATCAAGAACTATGTTCATCTAGCGGGTTATCTTTCTTTAATTTTTTTGTTCTAGTTTGATTATTTATTAGTACAAAAAAAATATTAAAAAATTTATATATATTTAGATAAATTTTGACAATTCCAATTACTTGCAAGTTGCAAATTTTGAGGCTTCAATCAAGTGCAATTTATGAAGATACAGGGATTTCAAGGAGATCAAGGCGCATTCAAAGGCTAGCAACCCGTGAATTTTGTTGATAACGCAATTGTCATATGTTGCTATTTATTGTTCTTGATAGTTCTTATTAGATTGATAGATACTTTGATTGTGTTTGGTAAATTCAAAAACAGACCTATAAGAGAGAATATTGAGTGGTAAAAGGCAAGAGTTGTGAGATTAATAGAGGGTAAAAGCCTATACAGAGATAAACGAGTGATCATTGTATCTAACGAAACACATAAGAGAGTGGTGAAGAAAATTTTTACTACTAACCTTTGTTTTGAAGTTAATCATGTCTGACATGAAGAATAAGGGTCTTTTTGGGATAATCATCATCAATGGAGGAGCCAAAGGTGGATTTAAAGTTTGAGATGGATGCCCTTAAGGGGGGAATTACGGAGATTGTTTAGGAAGATGGATCAAATTGATGATAGATTTGATATGGTGAACACTCAGAGAGCAATCACAACTAATCATGGGCTCTCAGAAGAAGGAGAAGGCACATCAAAGGGAGACCAAAGATGACGAAGAGGAGTCCGTTGGAGGTAGATTTAGTGAGAAAGAAGAGTATGATCCAAACCTTTGGAGGTGACGTGGGGGTAATGGAAATAGAGATCGGAGGGATAGAGGAGATAGGAGGGATAGAGAAGATAGGGGAAATAGAGGAGTGGGAGAAGAAAGTGGAGTGGGTATTCGATTGTCACAAATACTCGGAGCCCAAGAAAGTTCAACTGGCAGCCACAAAGTTCACTGATTATGTAGTCACTTGGTGGGATCAATTGAAGACTGGTCGGAGGAGGTGTGGAGATCAACAAATTGAGACTTGGGAGGAGATGAAGACGATAATGAAGTGGTTTGTTCCATGTCACTACCACCGAGATCTTTATAGGAGCTTGTAGACTCTCAAGCAAGGCAGTCGAAGCGTGGAGGATTACCACAAAGAGATGGAGGTGATGATGGCTCGAGTGAATGTGGTTGAGGACCGTGAGGCGACTATGGCGAGGTTTTTTGCGAGATTAAATTGGGAGATTGTTGATTTGGTGGAGTGGCAACATTATGTGGTGCTTGAGGATATGGTACGTATGGCCAAATAGGAGCAATCTCGATGAGACGAAGGATTTTCAGACTTGCGCCCCATCGCAAGAATTTTGCCTAGAAGTTGCGCCACGAACAAAAACTACAAAATCTGCAGTTTCAGACATGCACCCCGACGCATGGATTTAGCCTAGATTTAGCACCCCGGCAAAAAACTACAGAGATTTGTGCCCCGGCACATGGACGTGGAATAATCAACGCGTTTTTCGAGATTTTCAGCATCTTTTAGGATTTTTGTTTCCTTATTTAATTAGGTTTCTTATGTAATGATACTACTTCCTATTGATTTGAGGATTAGGAATACATAGAATACTATAAATATGGATCTAAAGATTTGTAACCAAACACATTATTATTCAATATATTTTCTTAAGAGGATTATTCTTCATCTTTTGGTTCTTTATGAATTTCTAAGCTATTTCTTAGTGTTCTTAAGATTCAATGTTGACTTATCAATCAATAGCACATAATTGATTGTGGCATCTTCTACCATACATCAATCGTCGATTGTGTCGAAGTTCTTGTCTCTATAGACAACGGGTTGAGATGTCGTCGGTGTTCCATTCAAAACAATTTTCCTTACACAAACAATTGGACCAAAGTTTTCACTTCTAAATAAGCGACGGGTTGAGGTATTGTGCATGTCCCACAATATAACTTGGCTAGAAAACGATCCGGACAGCGTTCACCTTACGCAAGCATACCGTGGACATTATCAGGTTGTTTATTCTGTCGACAGTGATGATGATAAAGTGCTGTGATTCAGGGACTGTTTGGGAATTAACTTAAGAGGTTTGAGGCATGATGGCATTTGTATGTTTGGCAATAGGTGTGCAGCGACTGTTTTGATGATGTTCAAGGTTAGGGTTTGGATTTGACAAAATCAAATGACGTTAGCCTAAGCTTTGATACCAAAAATGGTGGAGAACGGGTATTTGGGAACAAAGAAAATTTCACACAGATAATTCTCACACAAAACTCAATTGATTCTTATTATTCAATGTATCAAAATAATAAAGTACACCACTATTGATAATACTCCTAGACAACCTTCCTAACCTAAATTGAATTCTAATAAGACAACTACAAATTAAATACGATAACTACAAATTAAATAAACTAATTAAAAAGAAACAAATTAGAATACAACTTATAATTCATGGGCTTCCAAAGTTTTTTATATTGCTCTAACCAAGTTTCATGGGCTCATCCTACATCAGATATCCTCCGATACAACAAGGAAAAAAAAGGTGGAAAAATACAAGCCCTTAAACCAGGGTAGCCCTCCAATCCCTCAGAAAATCCGAAACAGGAACCTCCCAAAACACCAATTGCAGAAGTAATGAAGAAAATATAAGTAGAACATCTACATATGTAAACTCTCTTTCACTGGTGACTACCAAAAAAATCTTATTTTGAAGAGACTGAAGGAAAACAAAGTTTTCACTCAATGCTGCTATAAACAAATTAGAATGGCATTGATTTATATGGCTAACGGATGGATATTCTATGTTTTCACAGTATCTTACCATCCTGCTCCTCTTTGACTCTTCGTCACTGTCATTAACTTCCTCAGCTGCAACTTTCCTGGCAGAACAGTCGAAGTTGCATTCATTTGTCAAGAGTGGCAAACTTGGGGGGAATTTATTAGAATCCCATTGTTAACAGTAGTAGTAGCAGTAGTAATAATAAAAAAATTCTGCAAAGGCGATATCTGAATTATTTGAACCTTCTCTTAGTCATGTTTGCATCATCTCCAGCAGCCTCAGAGTGTCCATAATCAGGAACCTTGCTG
This sequence comes from Hedera helix, assembly GCA_947179155.2. Lineage (NCBI taxonomy): Eukaryota > Viridiplantae > Streptophyta > Magnoliopsida > Apiales > Araliaceae > Hedera > Hedera helix. The sequence continues at coordinate 14,943,859 of OX359280.1, forward strand.
ACAACTTCTCTCAGAAAGTCAAATACGTTGTAGTTTTGTACACAATGTTTTCTGAATATTGAAACAAATAAAAAAAATATAGCGTCAACAGTAGACATCAAGAATTAACAAAGAGGCAAAAAATAGAAAAGACTAATACAGCACCAGCAAGACATCATAATCCAAAAACAAAGGGAAGTGAAGTGAATAAAAGCATAAGTCATGAAAAAGCAAGGGGGTATCAATATTCTTACATAGTGGAGCAAGGATAATTATTGTTATTAAAGTAGTTGTTTCCTAACATGGAGTAAGGGACTCGGATGTGGGTAGTGCTATGTGTTGGATTCATCTATTTCTAAATAACAGGATACTGGGGCATAGCCTAAAAGGATCCAAATTTTAGATACTTTTGTGTAGATACTACAAGTAACATTGTTAAAAATTAATCTTACTTGATTTAGTGAAAGAAAAAGAATAGTTGCTCAAAAAAAGAAATTAATGAATACTTGAAAAAAGAAATTAAAGTGCAGGGACAGATGTGTAAAATTACAAAACTAGGGACCTACGGACTGAACAGAAATAAGTTACAAAATAAATCAGCGAAGAGCTGTCTTCTTCGTCTTTCATTCACAGCCACACAAACACACCAACTCAGACGAAGATAACCAAATAGAGGAGAAAGACAGAGAAGGAAAAAGAAAAGAGGAGAGAAGATATGGGCGGCAATGATCAACCAAACAGTTAACCTTCTTCTCTTCTTCTCTTCAATTCTTTTCCTTCTTTTCTAGTCTCCTCTCTCACACAGAGGAAGATGAACTGAAAAACAGACGGGAAAAAAACATAACACAATTGCGTGTCTCAAAATCGAGTGAACGTGTCGAACACAGATTCCATACCCGTGTCCGTGCTGTGTCAGCACTGATAATTTGGAGCGCCATGTATGGAGTCCTCTAAAACAGGTTGTTTCAAAGAATTATATAACTGAGGATTTTGATTGGTCACCACTAAGATATAAAGGTGAACTATAGTATGTGTGCCATGAAACAATTAGTGTTTGTCGCAATATTGGTTCACCCAGCTCCATCACAAGAAGAATGAAAATTGGCTTTTGCAAGACGAGTAAAGCATGAATAATTGTTATTAAGTTTAGTTTGGTTAAAAACTAACACGTGTAACAAAGTGTCACTCTTCTCGTAAGAAATGAGGGGAGCATTCAGTACATATTTAAATTTTCAAAAAATGGAGACACCAAATAGTTGGACTCAAATACAGCCATATTAGTTTCAGCATCAACATTTTAGATTACAGATCACCAAAAGCATATTCCTGAGAGTTGCCAAGAAAAACAGAAAATAAAAAATATATATTATTCACTAATTGCAAGAGCTTTCCTCATTACTAGAAAAAAACTGAATCTTGAAATAAGGAATTCGATACAATATCAAATACTACTAGCAGAGCTTTATTATATAGGCCTAGACTTCTGTACAAGTGTGAAATGTCTGGCTTGGTTCCTTCATTAAAGGATCGGATACAGAATATTATATGTAGAGGAAATAATTAAATAAACGTACATATATGCATATATTCATTCAAAAGATTCGGATTATGGAGACTAGGCGGTACAGCGAATCTCAAAAAAAAAAAAAAATCAGGATTCGACACATTTGTACATTTTAAATAGATTTTTTATATACATATGATTATATACAAATACATATATTAAAATTTGTATACATATACTATCTATGAATTTAAGAGATATTTACTAATTAATTCTCCTACTAATTTCAAAGATAATATTAGTATATAAAACATTATATTAGTAGTATACTATATAGTATTGATGATATTTTTAATTTTAATTATTAAAATAACTACGGAGAATCCCCTAGAAGAATTGAGACAAATCCATGAATCTAGATTCGGTGATTCGCCGCTGGTGGTGGGGACGGGGGTTATGGGACAAGGTAATTCTCACACAAATATAAATTCTCTAAATTCAATCAATTATATAATTTACTGTATAAAATAATGTAGCACATTTCTATTTATAATACTTCCAAATAACTTTATATTAACCCGATCTAAAAAGAACTTGACTGTATCGAGTTAAGAACATCAAAACAAGAATAAATATACAAAATCACCAATGAATTCTTTGTGAGCTTCAAATTTGGCATGTCAATGCACAAGTACAAGTGTATTTGGCGTGGTCTTTGATAATCAAACAAGCATAAGCACAGGCATTGTATCGTGCATTGCGATCCCCTATAGCTATTTACGCCCTAAGAAGATGTGGTCAATCTTAAGGGACAAAACATCACATAACAGTATCTCTTAACTTGTCGACAGATAATGTGATCAAACATCTTTGAGCAACCTCGAACTTTTTGTATTGGTAATCCATGTACATCATATTGTTTCAAGTGAGACTCAACCTTTCCCGTGAAATAAAATCAATGCAGCTTCTAGTATCAATCACATGAGAGCACACCTGTCCTACATATTTGACCATTCTTTAAAAAAATTCCACGATGTATTTTAGGACCATCCTTCCATTTGTTAGGAACAATTAAAGGTCTGAGAACACCTAAACATCTAAGAAGGATACAGGTGCACGACACAGGAATACAGTAGGTCATCAAATCTTATAAAATGGGGATTCAGGTGCGACGAGGATAGGCACATAATTAACTATTATACACACACACACACACATATATATATATACATTATATCTATAATATAAAACAGAGCGGCTCAAATTCCAAGACCTCAACATCCAACGGCCTTAAATTAATTTAGACTTCAACATCTAACGGTCTCGAATCAATTTAGGCTTCAAAGTCCAACGGTCACTAATCTATCTCTCATTTTCCCCCCAATTCAACATCTTTTTTCAAAAATCTATCCACTCATATTTTCCGCTCAAATCAAATTCACCACTACACAACAACAACAACAGCACTAGCAATAGCAATTGCAATAGCAATAATAATAAAAACAATAATAATTATAATAATAAGAATAAGAATAAGAATAGAAATAATAATAATAATAATTATTATTATTATTATAATAATAATAATAGTAATAATATAGTAATAATAATAATAATAACAATAATAATTATAATAATAAGAATAAGAATAGTAATAATAATAATATTAATAATATTATAATTATTAATATTACTATTCTTATTACTATTATTATAATTATAATTGTTACTATTATTATTATTAGTAGTAGTAATATTATTATTATTATTATTATTATTATTATTATTATTATTATTATTATTATAAAAAAAATTGCACGTAAACAACATGTGTCACCCTTTTAGCATTGACACCATTTTTCTATTTTTCGGGTATTACGGTCGTTATGTTTTCACATGCAAATTGATTTGCGCGAAAAATCACAGGGACGGTTCAAATTTATTCTAATTGATTTGTAAGTTATTTTAGGTTACAAATAGTCTTTAGGTAATAGAGCATTTTTAAAATTTTAATCTACATCGTGCCTCCAGGCACGGACAATTACGTGTCATTTCTTTGGTGTTTTTGCGGGACTATATCGAGAACAACTATTGTAGTAGGCTCTAACTCATGGTATGAGAATCTTTTGTCCAATTTCAAGAAAAAATATAGAGGAAAAAATATTATGGTGATGCGATTTAGTTGGTGTTATGACAATACTTTTTTGTTTGGACTTAGATGGCTCATTTTATACTTTTGGGTATATATGCAAAAGACTTTTTTTTGGATTTTTACATCTTTTTTTTTTCTCATTGGATCTCACCAAATGGCCTGCAGTACTACCCTTTTTCCACATGAAATACTGTTCATAGATCATATTGATCGATGATTAGAGATACTAGAGGCAAATAAAAGCTGTCAAACTTCTCATTCCGTTTTGTCAATAAAGAAAAGGTGTGTGGGATACCTGAAAACACTATATTACACAAATTTGAGCCCGCTATCGTCAATCAATTAATTGTTCAAATCTGCCAAGAACTAATTTTAAGTTGGGAATGAGCAACACACTAATGTTTGCCTCAAAAAAAAAACTATGACTGGATTGAGTATCAATCTTTTTATATTAATGGTTGGACTCTTAGTTCTATTATGGAACTGAGAGTCCACAACAGTTTTAGATTTTTAAATCTAAAAATATTGAATACAGTACTCAACTATTATATTAATTACACCATGCCTTCAGGCACGGGTTATCCCTAGTAAATATATAATGCTTGTACACATACATAGGTTCTTTTATTTTTTATTTTATTAATACACCAGTTTATTTTAAAATAGAACCATAGGGCCAAAATTAGAAATGTTACAAATTATAGGACTACGTTTAAAAATTATAAATAAAATTGAGGTGCTTATGAGTAATTTTGTCAATCAGTTAAACATAGACAGTATCGCCTTGTATTCTACAAATGACTGGAACAAATTAAAAAAAATTGGGGAGCAAAAGAATAAAAGAAAACAGAAAGTACAGACATCAACCACCATCTCCGAAGAGATTGACGGCAGGATCAATCAAAATGAAATCGTCGATTGGTGAAAAATCACATGGCAGGTAGGCTTTTTTCCCTTCTTTTTTACCCTTTTCTAATCTCCTCTCTCTCAATCGATTTGTTGGAGATGAACTGAGAAAAAATATAGCAAAAAGGATACGGCAATTGCTACACTCTGTGCATATTCCCAAACTTCCTCATGCAAACCTGTATTCCCAAGCTTGTTACTAAAGAAACTAGATTGCGAATAGGTCGATTAGTAATTGGAGGGCATGTTGGCAACTTCTCACAACCTGCTTTTAACAAGCTCCGCAAAAGTACGTTCACTCCTAATTTAGGATGGCATTTGAGGTATTACAGATGTTCTCTTCAACTTATCCTCTATTTGGGTGGCAACGTGAATGGCATCATCGAATATCAAGAGAGTAAGTTTACCCAAGCTACACCACCAACAATCTCCGGATTCAACCCTCAATGATAAATAGATATAAATACTTCTTCAACACAAGGAAAATCGAATTGTGTAGCCAAACTGTAAAACAATGAAGTATATTTTGCTATATATAAATGCTCTCCCTAGCATCATGGTTATAAAGTTGTCTCCTAGGCGACACTTAGTCCTCCAGGCGGTAATAGGCGACACTTAGTCCTCCAGGCGGTAACCATTCGGCAAGGCTAGGCTAGGCCTTAGTGAAGCAGGAAAAAGACTCTAGATCTGATGTATTTTCCAGCAAATCACATATAACAACTCAAAACGGTACAAAGAACAAGGAAAAACGACCCCCCGAAAAAATTTCGGTGACAAAAGGAGCTGTCACGCGCCAGCAAAGGGGCCAATTGAAACAGCTGCGGATTATCTAAGAAGACAAGCTGGCGGTGTTTGTTACCGTGTTTGGTAAACAAGCTCAGCTTTGATGAATAATATTTAAGACTGCATGGTTGTTCACATAGGTGTGGGCCCTCTTGTGCTCTGGCTTGCTTTAGCTACTTGTTGTGACCCTTATTATATGGATAATATGCTTTGTTTGCTCTCAATGCCTGGTTTACAATTTTATCCCGTATGGGGTACAATTGTGAAGTAAGATGTTCCACAATTATTATATATAAATATTATATTTCCATATATATATATATATATGCATATAGTTTCGTATATTTGAATGTAATATTATATATATTATAAGTTTTTAAAAAATATTTAAATATATTTTTGGTACAACTTCAAATCTGTCGCACTAAAAAAATTTGTTGCAATAATGGCGTGATGGAATGAGAATTTGGTAAAAATGATTAAAAAAATAATAATAATAATATTAAAAATGGTCATTTTGACACAAAAGTCAAAACTAGGCATTAAATTTGGGACCGAGGGAGGAATAAAAAAATGGTCTTTACTTTTACCTATGGACTATAAGTCAAGAATGGATGTATTTGAAGTAACTTTTCAATAAAGAATTCTTGTTAAAATAACGTGAAATTTAAACCAGAAAGGCTGCAAGCCTAATACAGTTTTCCTTGTCACAATCTCTGTGTTAACCAAGTTGCGTAAAAATAATATCCCAACAATTGAGAGCTCACAAGTAACAGTATATACAAGTTCACACCAACACACTATTTTTCATTTCACGGGTGGACTGAATCTATATTAATTTATTTTTTTATAAGTCTGAATCTTCATTGCATATTATTCTGTGTTATTTTATAAAATGCTACAGAGTTACTTGGAAAATCAGCGATTTGAAAGGACAGAATTTCACTTACAAGTGCAACGAACTAACAGTTTTTGCTCCTCTCTGAAGGGTAATGTCATACGTCCGATCGCAAAGGTCTTGCAAAAATAATTCCAAAGCTTTAGCTGCATTGATATTCAGGCAGAGCAAGCCACAAAACAAAGTTAAACCATGATACATTCCATAAGCTAAAAGGCTGCACTAGAAAAGCTACTCACAAACTAATACAGGCACTGCCATGGCAATCTTCCCAACATCCTCATCAGCTTGCATAATTTTTTTGATGCGAGCCTGGTAAATGGATTTACATTAAGATATCCAGGATAAACTTCATTCACTAAAAAGATGATATATGAAAAAAAATCAACCTTAGTCTTTTTTAATGCTCGAGCACATCACTCACATATTTGGGTTACAGCAACGATATATAATCAATGATAATCAGTTACTAAAAACATGTACCAGGATAAAAATTATATGAGCCAAGTATTAGATTAGTCTATAAATTATTGAAGTCAACTAGATGACGGACCTGCGATTCATATACATGAAACCAGACCACCATCTCACCACTGGTATAGATTGGCTGATTTATTTTTTATGTTGTTTTTGTAAGTACTTTGCTGCTTTAACAATGTTTTATCATATTCAGCTAACAAAACCGTGTTGTTTAAAGCATACCAAACTAACATTCTTGAAACCCCAACCAGCTGATCTTCAGCTTAATGAATTTTGGGGTTTCAAAAACAGCCATGAATATTCAAACTGATCTATGCAAAACTAGGAGTATGTGTTCAACAGTTTTCAAGGAAACAATGTATCTTTCATAGTCTACCTCAGAGGAAAGAATAAATTTTCAAGAAAGCCTATACATCATTAGAAATTGTATGGTAGGTTATCGCCCCCGCGCCCCCGCCCCCCCTTCCCCCCCCCCCCCCTCTTCAATGTTAAGATGCGTCACAACTTGCACGAATATTTATTTAGTATCATTTGATAAATATTTTATATCTATAATTACAAATTTAACACCCAATTACCGGACTAAAGGTGCGAAATTATTATTGAAGGTTGTAATATATATTCATAACTTCTTTCAGATCTCATTTGTTTTCTCATCTACAGAACATAATACTTTATTGCAAGGAAGAAAAACTTCAGACAGAGAAAGAATCCATTACAAAGAATAAATTATGAAAATAAACCTAAATACAGAATCAAACAACTAACAAACCACACACCCATCAAATGATAAAAAAAAACTAAAAAGCTAATTCCAGATAAAATGTCAAAAGCTTTTCAAAAATTTGTCTAGGAACTCTAAAATTTAATAAGAGAAATTCAGCAGTTTAGCAACTGGGGAGTGAAATGATCAACTGTACATACTGAAGTTCTCATATCTAAAACTAGAGATGCTGGAAACAGTTACAAGGTAGAAAAACTTCAGACAGAGAAAGAATCCATTACAAAGAATAAAGTATGAAACAAACATAAATACAGAACCAAACAGCTAACAAACCGCACACCCATCAAACGATAATGCAACTAAAAAGCTAATTTCAAAAGGTTTTCAAAAATTTGTCTATCAAAAATTGGAACTCTAATTTAATAAGAGGAATTCAGCTGTATAGCAGTTGAGGAGTGAAATGACTAACTGTATATACTTACTGAAGTTCTCACATCTAACATCTAGAGATGAGCGGAAGCAGTTACAGGTTTGTATACCGCTATAGTCACTCCATTTACTTCAAGTCAAAGCAATCTTAACAAAATATGGGCAACAATAACCGTAAAAAATTACTCAGTTAGGCTGAAATGCCATCATTTAATTTAGCCAAAAAAAAAATGCCATCATTTACATAAAATAGAGGTTTCCATTTTTTTTTTTCTCTTTTTTTTTTTTTGGATAAGTTTTACATATAGGAAAGTTAATCTCAAAAAAAATTATCCACAACTTGAACCCCTCGATTATAGGATAGAAAGTGTGGAAATAATCATTCTAAGAAGCAAGGATATGGTTGCGACACGGGAATCTCCATCTAATCTCTCTGAGATCTCTTTCAGTCTCTTAATTCTTTCTCAAATCTTCCTGAAAACTGTTAGAAACCATAATTAATCACAAATCCTAGGTTGTGACTAATTTATCCCGCACAAATAGCATGGAAGCTTGACAAGATCAGAATCAGTATAATAAACAGAGGGGAAAGTCTATGAAATGAGAATGTATTCAAACTGCATTCACACATGAGTTGTGAAGATACTACACTTCACACTTGTAACAAATGGAAATAAATGCATTTTTTTGAGGAATAAAAAATGAAAAATGGAAGATGGTCTGCTTAGCAAATCCAGGTTAGAAAAATGTCATGTCCAGTTCCCAAAGGCTCCTTATTTCAGAGGCAGAAAATTCGGCACCATGACTTTTTCTCAACATAAAGATAATTTTCAATAAGTCCTGTACTTGTCATCTATGTTACACGGACTCTTCACTTTATCCTAAGTACTCATGTCCGACACTCGACACTCAGACAGGGGAATGGGTAATGAACACTTCATTTTAGTGTAAAAAAATGGCAAAATTGAGTACCTGTATCGAACTTTTCAAAATACTGTGTCCAACCGGACACCCCAATCAATTCAAGTCCGTGTAACATAGCTTGTCATGCTGTAACCACAGGATTAGAAGAAGCATGGGAATCGAGAAACAAGAAACCTATGGAAATCATAACAGTAATTTGCAAAAAAATATAAAAACAAAGGCTTTTTGTTAAATTTAAGATTTCTAGATAAGAAAAACAAATGGCAAAACTAGCTTTTACCCCACTGTACTTGTCGTGTTTTGTGCATTAACCCACTAAACTTTTAATTTCTATAATTGTCTCATCATGCTAATTAAAAAATTTCAATTAGGTCATTCCATCAAATTATTTGGACAGAAGTTATCCTTTTTCCTACGCGACAACTAAAAAAAAAAATTAATAACAATTACATGGAAAAAACTTTTAAAGTAAAAAACTTGAAAAAAGATAAAATAAATAACTTAAAAAATTAACAAAAATTACAGCTAGGTTCACAAAATCAACACAACTCAATCTACAACAATAACACCAAAATCTAAGTTTTTTTAAAGAACAAATCAAAGAATCACAATCGGATTGAATAAAAATACAAGGTTCACAAAATCCAACACAGCTCAATCTACAACAATAACACCAAAATCTAGGATTTTTTTTACAGAACAGAACAAAGAATCACAATCGGATTGAATAAACATTTAAAGTTCACAAAATCAACACAACTCGATCTACAGCAATAACACCAAAATTTAGGTTTTTTTCTAGAACAAATCAAAGAATCATAATCGAAATCCAACAACACTTCGACCATTCCCAAATGTAAACAAACCCAAAATTGAAATCACATGGTAACCAATTACAACAAATTAAAACTCACCGCATAATCACTAATTTAAAATCTTCACCAAATTAGGGGAATTATGGAACTTACTACTCTAGATTCATTGTTAGAAATTGGTGGGCAATTAAGGTCCGGCGACAAATGTTTGATCTGACGAGTCTCTGCAGGAGAAAAAGAGGGAGGAGAGAGAAAATGAAAGAGAGGTGAAAGGGTTAAAAGGCATTGAGATCCATTAATGTTTCTTTGAATCTTTGACAGACAGTGAATCACAGCTTCAAGTAAGAACTCATTATTCCGCCACGAATGAAGATGAAGAAAAGAATGAAAGACCCAGATTCATTAAGAGGCTTGATGCCAGTCCGATGAACGTTAACTTGGTCTTGGTGGCTCCTTCACTACAGCAACCCTCTTAGTCGCCGCCGCCGCCTTTGCCGCCGTGGTGAGGTCCGACGAATGGTGGTGTGCGCAACCTAATCATCCATGGATTTTCAGTGGTAGTGGTGCTAAGGTACGCCAGAGATGAGGAGTGAGAAATAGGAAAGGAATGAAAAGGAATCAAAATAGGAAAGAGAAAGGAAAAGGTGTAATTCTAATATTTTTTTTAAAATATTTTTTTATTATTACTTTGCAACGTAGGTAAAAAAATTATTTTATTTTTTTTTCCCATTACCACGTAGGAAAAAAGATAATTTCCGTCCAAATAATTTGACGGAATGACCTAATTAAAAATTTTTAAGTAGTATGATAGGATAATTACATAAATTAAAATTTTAGTGGGTTAATGCACAAAACATGACAAGTACAGTGGGGTAAAAACTAGTTTTGCCATAAACAAATTAATCAAAATCCTATATAATGGACTCCATCAAAAACTTTCAACAACAACAGAACATCAAAAGAACTTTCCCATGAAACAACCTAAGATAGGACACCGCGAACACACCTCATATATAAACAAATAAAACAATAATGTCCATACTACGCAAATCATAAAATAACATAGCACTTGTAATGTTCCGAACTTCTAAGAATCTTGTAATCCAACTTTGTATGAATAATAAAAATTGAATTATGATTCAAATGTGTTATGTGATTTTCTTATGTGTTTGATTTTGTGTTTTGGCTCAAATATTCAACCTTAACACTTACTAAAATAAGAAGTTATTTTAGGGTTTAAACCTAAGGACTAAAACCTAGCTAAGTTCAAAACCTAATCCTAAGGGTTATAAACTAAAAATCACTATTTACAAATACGGGTATAATACGAAATATTATACGAGTAGAATACAAAAAGTCAAAGTACGGTCAACTTAGTTACAAAACTAACTAGACTAGTTGAAGGAACCTAAGTAGGAAAAGATTAACTAGTGAGTAACCAAACTCGGAGAAGAAGCATAAGTTACACTAACTAATTCGTAACTCAATTCAAGTGAAAGTAAATCAACCAATCAAAACAAAGGATGATAAACCAATCCAAGTGAAATGAAATCAATCAATCATAGAAAAGGATGATGCACACAATGACGTCATTAGGAGGAGGATGTAAGCAAGGAAGAAGCACAGAGTGGCTGGCCATTTGCAAGAGGAAGCAAAGTTTGATAGCTCTTTGTTAGATATTTTATGTCCTAAAGTCCATTATGCCCTAACCTTGCCAAGCCTATAAATAGGAGCCTTTGCTCTTCATAATTCATTTCCAATGCACAAGCAATTTTAGAGCAACAAAGTTATTAAGAGTTATTGTGAGAATAGTCTTATATTTGAGTATTGAAGCCTTACACAATTCTTGTCAAAACTTGCACTCCAAGAGGTATAATCCTTAGTTGTTATAATGCTTATTTCGATTCATGTCTAGAGTAGAAAATATCAAAATCTAGTAGTTATAATGCTCGATTCATTTCATGTCTAGAGTAGAAGAAATCATACTCACTAGTAATTATAATGTCCAATTCATTTTATGTTTTATGTATAGAGTAGAAAAGATCAAAAACACTAGTTGTTACCATGTTCAAATTATTTTAAATGTTCTCGAGTAAAATCATAAATCTATATATAAGTAGGTTTATGATTATGTTATTTAATGCTATAGAGTGGTAAAATGTGATTCAACTTTTCAATACTTATGGCATCATGTTTCACTTGGCTAAAACAAGTAATTATGAACCTAGTTGTCATACTAACTTTATAAGCCATTTTCCGATCCTTTGTGATTGGAATCTTGATTTCAAATATTAAAGAAAGTTGTAGGGGGGAAATTCAATTGAGAATAGATTCAAGAATCACCTAAAAATGTTTTAAAATTAAAAGTTATGCATGTTTTAGTAAAGGAGAGTTGTGCAGAAAATTTTAAAAGAGCCCCTCGGGTCAAAAGTTGTTAAAGGGCTTAAAATAAGGTTTTGAGCTAGAGAACTTTGGGGCTTATGCAACCTATGGAAATAGTTAGACCATGTTATATAAGTCTTATAACATAGAATTATACGATAAACTAATCCGCGTATGCACTTAATAAATTGTGTAGAAATTACGAAACGAGTTTAAGCTTATTGTTTAACTATAATACAAATCGACACAAATCTTCTATCCTAAAACTTGTGTTTACAAGTTTTATACTTAATTTATGCACTTTGAGTAACAACGTGTTATAAATCCTTGAAATGAAAGTTATTGCTATTAGTTTCAGCATAACTTGATAAATGAACGTTTATTTGTGAAATATTGATGAACTGTGATTCTTTATTTGAGCTTTTAGTCAAACCAAATTGTTTTGGGGCGACCTCTGCATGTAAAGTAAACTGAGACGAACAAAACTTTAAACATTGTTCATGAGTAATCTAGTGTAGTATATGTTGTGCATAACATAGGATGTCGTTAGATTGATCCCCTATAGATATCCGTTGACAGTTTTGAGTCGAAAGACGGACAAACATTAGTTCTTGGTGTGATTACCACTCAGCTTTGTTATGTTAAAACAATTGTAATATCTTTTGTTGAGCTATGATTCATTTAATCCATATCGGTGTGAGTTCACTTATATGCTTTATGTTTAGACTTGTTGAGCAATTGTAAGCTCGCTCTTGCGAATAAACCCTTATTTGCAGACAAACCTGAGAACTTTGACTCTAAGAAAAAAGGAAAGAAGAAATGCGTACACTAGGATACTCTTTATTTGTAATCCTGTTTTATGTATTTTATGTAGTCGTAATGACTTTTGTTTAAGGACAAGTATCCGAAGAACATGTAACTAAATATTATAATCAATGATATTATCTTATTATTATCACACGAATTATGTCTTTATTTTGATAAAATTTAGAATTGTTAAGATGTAATATAGTATTGATAAAGAACTATACATCTGAATGAGGGTATTGAATGATATTGGAAGTTCTGTAAGCACTGAGGTTATACTTAATGAGTGCCGGTAAGGTGCCATCTTTTCCAGAATCCGCCCCTCAGTTCCAAGAACAATCTTATCATTAATACTGTGAATTATAGGTAGAGATTATCAATATGAAGAGATATACATTATTTATGAATCTATGTATCCAAGTAAGGGTATATTGCACATTGAAAGCTCTAGGGAATGAGGTTGCCTAATTGAGCACCACATTTTTCAGAAAGCCCCCTTAGTTATTGGAATAATCTCGTGTTGATACTGTGAATCTTAAATATATGGGGGTTATAAATGATAGAATATCTAAAATCTTAAGGCTAAAATAGTAGAAGTACTAAGTCCCTTGTATCAAGTACAAGGATTTGGTATGAATTGATTAAAGATCTTTGGGGATTAAGATGAGAACTTTGTTTATAAAACTGTTTAACTGAATGAGGGTATTGATAATTGGACTAATCATGTTATTATTGATAGATTATTATTGATACTCTGATTTTTAGCTAGATAAGGTTTATGGATAAGATAAACATCTATAAACTTAACGATTTAGCATTTGTAGTTAGCACCAAATCAGCTATAGCGAGTATTAGGGGTGCACACTAAACCGAAAATAACCAAAAAACCGACCGGGCCGAACCGAACCGAACTGACAATAAACCAAACCGAAAATTACAAAATCAAAAAACTGAAAATTTAAAAAATAAAAAACTGAAGTTCGTCCAATCAGTTTCGGTTTGGTTTTCAAAAAAAACGAAACCAACCAAACCGACGAAATACTTAAAATTATAATATAATTTACATACTTTACTAATAATTATTTATTTTATATAATTATATATCAACTCCATACAAGTGTTTCGTAATACTTAGATAATTGATAATATGAGGTATATATTTCTTCTAATAACTGACATCACATTTTCATATTTAACAAGCCACCTACCAGAAATTATAGAGCCAGGAGTTTTCATATGAAAGAAAACTACTTTCTGAAAAAGTTACATACGAAGAATGCATTATATAACATATAACAAAAGCAGGCACAGAATGAAGAAAGTGCTATCATCACTGGATTTTTATCACACTACACAAGTTTTCCATGACATTTATCATTCACACTCGTTAATATGGCAAAACTGTACAAATTACAGAAAGAAATATGTTAAGTTTGATTAAATTTTGAGATCACTAACATTATCTTAATAGAATATAGTGTTGGTAGGTTGTTTAAATAGATTGTTGGTGTTATATGTATAACAGACCAAACCATTTAAACCAACCGATTTAACCGATAACCGAATAGGCCGATAACTGACTACTGAATAAAAGTTTTGGCGGTTTTGATTTTTAATTTTTTATAACCGTTCTAAATGGTTTGGTTATTTTTTAGATTTAAAACCGACCAAACCGACCGTTGTGCACCCCTAGCGAGTATAATAATTTGAGGGCGTCACAGAACTTGTAATGAACTCACTTCATAAAGCAAACCCCATTAGAGTCGAACTGAAAAAAAACAAAATCATATGTCTACAGCTATGCATATACTTGTAAAAGTTTGAGTACATAAATATTCAATTATTCCTTTACATAATAGGACAACTTGCTATAAGTTTAAAAAAAAAAATTATAATACTCATACACCAATTAAACCCTCTAACAATGACAGATCAATCTTACTTTCTTCCTTAAAAAATTCTTTTCTTTTTTTTTTTTTTTTTGAAAAAAATAATGCTTAGTCAAAACCATGCCAAATCAATTACAAATGCAGGGTAAAAATATACAACAGAGAACTTCAAGCCCCTTCTTATAACAGTATTAGATCGAAATCAAAACTAGATAGACACAAAGTCACAAACACATACATATACACAAATACTATACATATTCTCATAGATACATATAGCCACAAAATAAGTTCCAAACTTAATACAACTTAAATAAATACCACACTATATAATTTGCGAAAAAAATAACTGCCCCGTATAATTTGTGATAAAAATAACTGCCACCAAGAACATACTCAACACCCCTACCCCAATTATGTTAGAGAATAGCTATTACAAAATAAATAACAGGCAAGAAAGTAAAACCCTAATTCGATATTCGCCCATAATTCCATATTTTCCATAATTAAACACGAAATAAAACAAATCAATAAACCTAGATAATACACCACCCAAAAAAAATCCATATAAACAAACCCTATTCGAGTAAAGCAAAAGAAACACAATAATTTCATATCCAGCTCACTACGCACAAGCAGTAATCATTTATATATAAAAAAAAATAAGATGAAACTAAAAACATAAGAAGATAAAGAGAGAGAAACTCACAGCAGGAAAGCGGGTATCGAGCTTCTTCCTCATGGTGTCAGATTTGGACCATTAAAGACTAAAAAAAATGACAGAGAAGAGGCCAAAAACTGAGTGTCTGGTCAAAATCTAATCTAATCTAATCTATAAGTTGCAGAAACAAATTAATTACTTCAATCATCATCGTCGTCAAATCATCAATTTATAATTGATCGTAGAGGAATAAACCCTTACAGATCCGATGCGGAGCAACAGAAAGAAATTTTGGTTCGCAAAAATATATCGGTCCGTACGACTTTGACAGTTTTTTTCTACCTTAAAAAAAATAATAAAAGGAAAAATACGTAATACCAAAAAATAAATAAATACTCTTATTTCCAAAAGATGTAATTAGTGATTAAAGTATGTCTGGGAATGCGGAATCTAATTAGTGATTTTAATTATTGTTTTTTATTTATAATTATCTTTTAAAATTAGTTTGTGTTTAGTAAAAAAACTATTTAAACTAATAAAAAGTATTTGGTATAATAAAATTTGATTATTATTTATTTCAAGTCTAAATTACTAAAAAGAAAAAATTCTAAAAGAAAAGATAAGTAATTTATCAACCAAGTGCGTAACAAGGATAGTATAAATAATGGTTTATTATGTCAATTATTAATATAATTAATTAAATATAAAAGATGTGCCGTTTTCAAATTCGGGTTCTATAACCTCGAGTTTAATGCTCACAATCAAATATATAAATGACATCTAAAAACATAATTTTCATTAAAATTAGCGGAATAATACATAATTATTCCTTATAAAAAGATAATACAATCTCAAGATCTTCTAACATTAATATAATCAATATATATATATTAAATATTCACAAAAGATTTACAATATCAAAATAAATATTAAACAATAAACTTATAGTATACAATTCTACTATTTGGCTTTTTCATTGCCCTTGTCTTTCTTGGAGCACCCAGGCTTAACTGAAAAATAGTTCATGATATAACAAGGGTGAACAACTAGTTTGCTCAGCAAGTTTAAGAACAATAATTACAAGAATGATATATCATGATTGCTTATTTTGCATTTCACCATCTATGTTGCTTGTAGTCAAGTTGATGGGTGACATTTTAAATGTCAAATATGAGAAAAATGCAAGTATTGTGCATGTATAGGTGAATATGTATACATATATTGGTGTATATATATATATGGATGCTTATATAATTATATAGGACATAAAAATAAAGTCAAATTGGAGTAATTAAATATCAAATCCCAAAATTTGGACTCAACATGGATGTGAAGCTTGCTTGTTGGTGAATTTTGAGTGTAAAATGGTTCAAACAACCCCCAATCACCCTAGTCATTCATATAGTCAATCAAATAGTCATTCAAATGGTCATTCAAAGCATTAGTAAGCAATATTAGAGCCTTAATGAACTAATATTAGTTGATTAAGAAAGCTAATGGTGAAATCCTAGAGTTCTATAAATAAGAATGTCCAACACTTGTGCAAATGTTGGTTCATTTGTTTCATTCACTAAAATTTAGAGAGCAAAAGTTATAGAGAGAAGCTAGAGCATTTGTGAGAGTTCTAGAGAAGCAAACACTTTGAGTGTCACTAAGGGTGGGTAATTTTTGGTCCATACAAGAAGATCAAGAAGGAGTACCAACCATTTTCAAAAAGAAGATCACATAAAAGGTTAAAAGTTTTTTTAACCTTGATCTTTTTATTTTAGAGGTTATATATAATGTATGATATGTATATGATGTATGTAGAGTCATAAAATATGATGGTCTAGCAACTAATGCGTATAGCATCATGTTTATCATGTTTGAACCAATCGAATCAATGACTTATGAAGCTAGTTTTCATTCTGTCCTTGTAAGCAATTTTAAGCCTACTTTCATTTGAAATTTGGATTTGTAATATAAAGAGAAGTTGTAGAGAGGAAAATTATGATAATGGATTTAAGAATCACCCCAAAATATTTTGAAATGAAGAAGTTATGACAGTTTTAGTAAATGAGGGTCAGACAGTCCTCAAATTAGGGTTTTTGAAATTTTATACCACCACCGCAACGGTGGAAACCACTGCCATAGCGGTCAAACACACTGTAGACACCCAAATTTTGCACTTTTGTACTAACCCTGACAGGAGGGCAAAATCGTCATTTGACCCGACATGCGAAAAGGAAGGTGGACCCCAACACGAAGCCACCCCAACGATTTACGGTCAGAGCCGCCACAACGGACAACGAGCATTCGGTCACTTGAGGCAAGGCAAACAGTTAATCCAGAAAACCTGAGTTGATCACAAAAGGCGACTAATGGCCACTACGCTTACGATGTTCGGGGGTCTCGCTCCCCGGTGAGCGAGCGGCTGCCCAGCTCGCCGGTGAGCTGGCGGGGGGGTAGGGGGCAGCGCCCCCTGAAAGCCAGGCACAATTATCAAATTCTATATCAAGTCGCAGCCCTCCGAACTAACCTCCCAGAACAATATGGCACGTTTTCCAGGGATTTCCGGATCGCAAAAATACAGCCTTCCGAAATAATACCGCAGAAATTGGCGAATTAAGACCGCGCGGCACGGAAATCAAGAAAAGCAAGCCGGACAGCCGCGGATGCACCTGCGGCCACCGACAAAGGGGCAGGCTCGCGGCTCGAGGACGGCACACGACAGCCGAGGTTCGGCGCGGACGGCTGCCGAGCCCAGCCGCAGATGCACCTGCGGTCAGCCGCAGATGCACCTGCGGCTGGTCTCGGCAGTCTATTAAGCGTCCAGATCTGCGTCCGAGAAGAAAAAAAAGAAGAAAAAAGAAAGGAAAAGAGAGAGAGAAATACGCGAGGGAGAGAGAGAGGAGCTCGGTTTTGGCTTGTATGGAGTAGAAATCTTTGTTCTTTTGCTAGATAGTTGTATACTCTTGTCGTTAGGCTCACTTTGTGGAATATAAAGCTTCATTTGGTTCATTGCAAGGTGAAAGAGGAGTGTGTTCTTGGGTTTTTTTGTGTTATTATTAGTATAATGTTGTGATTGGGTTTATTTGATTTAGTTTATTGTTATATATTGATAATGATCCGTGGATTAGGGGTTGTTAGTGAGGTTTCCATCGGAAAGTAACTCCTCCTAACGCCCCGATGACATCCATACGGTGATTGTTCGTTCGTTATGATGTTAAGTAATGTGTATTGTTGATTTGGGCGATATTTGGGTTGTATAATGTGATAGCCAATGTCTAGATCTTGTTAGATTTGTTTAGTATTGGTTGTGTTGTGATGGGATGATTGTGAGCCTAGGGGGGAGATCCTCGTGATCGAACCCCGATGATGGACGTTTTGGCATATGTAATCGTGGCATAGGGTCCGTAGCGTTGTATTTGTAATATCGGGCCTTAACGCGATATCAATCGTGTTCGGGTTAAGGCCTTGTGATAATAAAAAATATGTGATTGTGGGTGTTTGGGGCTGTCTGGATGGCTCACATGCCCGTGGATAGCCCCGACACGTTATGGATGCTTGTTTTAATTTACGACACAAAAAATGATTTTCAAAATAAGGCAAATAATGAAGATTTTGTAAAAGTGATCAAATCTAGGATATTAGACTCACGAGGTTTAAAGGTTAAGTGTTTTGGCAAACTTTAATCCATGGTTGATGAAAAGGCTTTAATTTGTTTTAAAATGTCACAAAAAATGATTTAGCAAATAAACAAATGTTTTCATTAAACTTTGTGCATAGGGTTAAAGAGTTCTAGAAGTTGCCCTCATTTTATTTATATTAACTGTTAGAAGGCAATGTATAGTCTCGATTCCTATTTGACAAAAGTTTAAAACTATTGTTTTCTAAAAATGACATCTAAATAAAAAACCTCAACGCTTTCGAAATTAAAATCAATCTTTCTGATAAAAAGCGAAGCCTCGTCATTTGGGTCAAAGAACGTCTAAAACACTTTCTAGATAAACACTTTTGCCGTATAAAAATCCAAACAAAACTCACCACAAACGTTCATTTAGGCACACACACACACACACACACATTTTAGGATTTAAAAGGATAGGAAAACATCGAGATTGCGGTAACCGTTTTCACGGAAGTCGGGGGGTGCCTAACACCTTCCCCTCGCTTAAGCAAGCCCCCGAACTCTATGAATCTCGGTTTGCGGACCAATTAATCAGAGTCACATATGAGCCAACGATTACGAAAACTGAATTCGGATGAGTTGGTACATCCATTTTAAATATACCAACTGGCGACTCTGGTCAATTGGCTCATCATGAAATCGACATTTCAAACCCCGTCGACACTAAGCCGACCCTTTTCAAAAACACATTTAATTCAAAAGGCTAAAATTGGAAAGGGACATTTTTAAATAATAAAAAAAAAACGAGACGACGAAAATCCCGGCGTCGACAGCTGGCGACTCCGCTGGGGACATTAGAGGGCTTAAGCCGCATTTTAAATCTCGATGTCTTACTATCCTTTAAAAATTCAAAAATGTGTGTGCTTTATTTACGTCGATTTACCTTTTGTGTGCGTATGAATGAATGTGCGAGATTTGTGATTGCGTTATCTTTACGAATGCTTTATTTTAATGCCATCATTTGCATACGGTGAGGTACGATGAATGTATGATTGAATGTATGTTGAGCAGTTCCTCCTCCTGAGGCAAACCCGTCGGATGTGGATTACTGGACTCAAAGGGGTGCTCCCCGGCGAGGCTCAGGAAAAGCATCCACTCAGATCCAATCCAATTGAAAGATCGGATTTATTCCTTTCTAGTATGTTGCGAAGATCTGGGAACCTTCATGCCGAAAAGCCCGCGAGAGTAACTTAGGGTAGGTCAGCCTCAGATAAACCCAACGCGTGGGAAGTCTCTTCATACCCTTTTACGCTTTACACACGTGATATCGTACTTCAGTCAATCATTTTGTACCGCCTGCTTTTGCCAAAAAAAAAAAAAAAAAAATACTAACCTCTGTTTTACAGGGACAGCTTGGAGAGCATCATAATTGCACACTGTCATACGTTGGTTAAAATAAAGGGATACTGACCCTGTGTTTGCAGGAAAAGATTACAAAAACTCAAAAACACAAAAATATTTGCTTTAGCATGCATCCACTAGTGTCATTTCCCGAAACTAAACTTCGGTTGTTTTATACGCAGGATTGCTCCCCAAACCCGTCTCCGATCTAAGAAAGCCAGAGAATTAACAGTCGAGATGGCTGAGAACCCTAATCCTGATCTGGCTCCCGTATCTCGGGAAGAGTTCAATGCTGTAAAAAATCAAATGACAGAGCTGACTATGTTGCTCAAAGAGCATTTCAAACTGAAGGCAGGGCCACAGCTCGAGGACCCGGCGGGGCCATCATCCCAAGGAAACGCACTGACCCCAGAAACTCCAAAAGTAGAGCTACCAAAGCAAGTCATTATCATCCCTGAAGACGAGGTAGCCAGTGGGGTTAGTAAGAAAATAAAGCAGATGGAAGAGGCCATCAAAACGATGAAGGGGATCGGGTCGTATGGCAGTGTTAACTATTCCGACCTGTGCATCTTTCCGGGAACCAGATACCCCGAGAAGTTCAAGATCCCCGAATTTGAAAAGTATAACGGGTCGGGGGATCCTTACACGCATCTGAAAGTCTACATCGGAGAACTTGGGGCATATGCTGAGGACGAGTCATTGAGAATGCAGTTATTCCAGAAAAGCCTGACAGGGGAGGCTAGGACATGGTATGCGAGATTGGATAATGTTAAGATCCACAACTGGGAAGAGCTGGCCCACACCTTTTTAACACAATACAGCTTTCAATCCCAAATGGCCCCGGACCGATACCAGATGACAAAGATCAGGAAGCAGACCAATGAATCCTTCAGAGATTATGCTCAACGGTGGAGAGGGATGGCTGCCCAAGTGAACCCTCCAATGGATGAGGCTGAGATGGTGATGACCTTCATAGACATACAGGAGGCTCCTTATTACGAAAGAGTATTGGCTGGATTAGGCAAACCTTTTTCAGAGATGATCAAACACGGGGAGATGGCAGAAATGGGGTTAAAGTCAGGAAAGATCCGAGACTTCACGGCTCTTGAGGCTGTTGCTGAGCAAATCCAAAGTGGAAACTATGACAGTTCTTCCCAGAGACCACAGGAGAGAAAAGAGGAGGATGTGTCCCTGGTCTTGCAAGGGCTATCTGGGAAAACAGTGACCAACCCTCCTGTCCGCATGCAAAGGAATGAGCCCCCGCGTCAATCAAATTTCAACAATCCAAGGTACGAGGGGCAGAGGAGAGCTAAAAAATGGCCAACGACATTGAGATCACCGCAAAGGGAGCATGACCATCGACAAATGGATTGACGAGCTCACAACCAAGAAAAAAAAAAAAAAAAGGAAAAAGAAAAGCAATCTTGTGTGTTATCAGGCCTGAACTACGAAAGACCTGATCTCCTCTTCCTATAGGAGTACGTAGGCAGCCACTTTGGCGCGGTCTAATCTTTGCAAAAATTCTATAGAATCCTTCGATGGTTTTACAGTTAACGATCAATGACTCAGACAAACCTGTTCTCCTGTCAACCCATCGGAGTGCACTTCCTACCTGATCAAAAGCAAAGGATTTTGGGTTTCCAACATTTCATCGGCCCACCTGTCAGAAACACCACGAAGCAATGACCTTGACAACAATCAGGACTGGGGCAATGTTGAAATCGATGACGACTCGACACTGGGGCATTCATCAACCATCCATGGAAAGGTAGTGCGCAATTTAACATCTATGGTACGATCTCATCAGCGTACAATAACATCATCAGAGCTGTACGATCAATTGGTCCTTTCCAGTCAGAGCTCTTTCAGAATACGAGGACCCACAGGTAAGATACAACTCATCTCAGTTATTTATTTCTTTCCTGTCTTCATGTACATATATTAAGACTGTACATAGTTTAACTCTAACATTACTTTTGGAAAGAGAAAATTTTATTTGACTTGTTAGGAATCGAATTAATTCTGACAAGCATCTGTGGAGCAGACTCGTGAGTATAATTAGATGATTAAAACTGATCAACCTATTAAAACTGTACAAAGACCTGATTTCGAAGTGTCGTTCGAAGCAGAATCCACCTCATAGGCAAGTCTGCACTTTGCGTTTGCGCCAACTTTCAGATGTGGGGTATAAAGCTATGACGATAAGGATGACAGTTGATGCAGAGTCGGAAGATAAATAAAAGTGAACCAAATGTCTCGAATCGTGGCCTGAATTATTCGAGCAATTAAGCCTGAGGGGTGTCTTTACACTTGGCGCCCTAAAGTCATCTGATTTGGGAGTCGCCGGCCCAACACTCGTTACATGGGTAATTCAGAGCCTAAGAAAACGAGCATTACAGCTGCAGAGACCTGAGCAGATTCGAATCGTGGCAAGGGTTATTCGAGTAATTAAGCCTGAAGGGTGTCTCTACACCTGGTGCCCTAAAGTCGTCTGATTTGGGAGTCACCGGCCCCAACGCTCGCTACATGGGTAACTCAAGCCTAAGAAAACGAATCTTGCACAAGGTCAGACGAGGAATGAATGCAGTAAACCACCTAACTTGTATCGAAGCGTGGCCTCTGTTACTCGAGCAAGTAAACCCGAAGGGGTGTCTTTACACCTAATGCCCTAAAGCCGCCTGGTTTGGGAGTCATTGGTCCAAAGCTCGTTAAATGGGTAACTCTGAATAGCCTAAGAAAACGAGACAAGTTAAGGGGACACGAAAAGGGAAATGCGGAGTTGAAAAAGAGGAAAAGAAAAAATTTTCGACCAGAGAAAAGAAGGAAGCTCATCTAAAGTCACGGAAAAGAGGCCCCTAAATGAAGGATGCATCGTACAGTGCACTTGCCATATGACGTAAATCCTGCGAAGAACGATATCAAGAATGAAGACGGAACACCTTTGATAAAGGAAGGTAGTTTTTGAATTTAATCATACTCACGTATATTGACCATGAATGCTTAAAAGTTTTATTACGATTTCATAACTCGTCAAATAAAAAAAAAAAAAAAAAAAATAAAAAAAAAAAAAATAAAATAAAAAAAATGAAATCAAGAGTGACTTAACACATTCACAATTCATTCAATGTCAAGTTAATCCACTCACGATTCACGAAAAAAGAGATCCATCTAGATGCTAAGTTTTTACGATAAGACGAAAACATCACAGACATGAGCTAAATTGCATAATCACGAGCATTCCATTTTTGTGCTCTACTGTTGAGATGTTTAGTAATATCGGAGTTAACCCCGCCGACCCGAACGGTCGAGCATTTAGCGTTTGTTACTTGTGCAGGATATGAATCAGTGTGCGTAACTCGGCATGACAAACGAAATGACTTCCCAAACGAATCCTCGACAAAAACATGAGTAAAGGCTGGGGCATCTTAAAGATCATGGAAATGAAAGGGGCACAGGTCTATATCAGACTCCTCATCAACGAACCTTCCTCCACGACCATCAATGGATTTTGACGAACTCAGTCTGATGCACGCTGACATTACCTCGATATTCAAGCGAGCATATACAAGAGCGATATAATCTCGGACGTCAGGACTGATCGATTAAAAGGCGAGGAAGGGCAACATGGTCATCGATCATAGCAAAAAGCCAAATGAACTGCCCCAGTCGGATGAGAGTCAAGTGCTATCAATGCATACGATCAAATGACAAGAGGATCACCTAGATATCAACCAAGAGTCTTGGCATAAGAGGAAGTCCCAGCGTCCCAAATTCAAAGACATGACGATTTGAGAACCAGCAGGATGAGGAGCCCGGGATAAGTCAATTGGGCATTCGAAAACGACAAATACAATTCCCCAACAGAGAAACGATCAGGGGCATGCGATTCAACGGACCAACCTTGAAGTCCAGAAAACTGTCCCCCCAAATAAGGAATGACACAACTGAGTGGTCAAAAAAAGAACGACACGTGAAAAATTGTATCATTTGACTAAACAGGGGTCATTTCCTTCCAAGCATATCTATTGATCCATGCATAACATCTGCGCATCCATGTATATATCAAAATAAACTATACATGAAAGAAAAATCACAGGTACGAGACTGGCGGCGTCGCGAATGCCAGTGCCATTGATCGGAAAGACGTGACAGCGGGAAACTTCTACGATCCGATGCACCCAGAATCTATGGAACATCAAGGAATTGCAAAGCGACTGTCTGAAGCACCTTCAGCTAATCAACAAGGATGACAGCTCAAAAGCAATGGCTGTCAAGAGCGATCGACGAGGACGAACCCCGAGAATGACAAGTCAAATCAAAGAAGTGGCTGGCAAAAACGATTTACGAGGACGAATCCCAAGGAGGCCCCACAAACTAATCAGGTACGCTTTCTTTTTAAATTTCCTCAAGAATTATTGCATTTTTTATGATGTACGATACGATGCGAGTCCATTTGGGACAATACACAACGATTCCGGAGACGAGACCCGGCAATTCAAAACCGACCCGTCAGATACGAGACCTGACCAATTCAAAACCGACCCGTCAGATATGAGACCTGACCAATTCAAAATCGACCCGTCAGATACGAGACCTGACCAATTCAAAACAGACCCGTCAGATACGAGACCTGACCAATTCAAAACCGACCCGTCAGATACGAGACCTGACCAATTCAAAAATGACCCGTCAGAAACAAGAACTGACCGTCCAACACGACCCGTCAGTCAAAAGAACTGACCGTCCAAACATGACCCGTCAGTCAAAAGAACTGACCGTCCAAAATGACCCGTCAGTGAAAACTCCTGACCGTCCAAACATGACCCGTCAGTGAAAACCCCTGACCGTCCAAACATGACCCGTCAGTGAAAACCCCTGACCGTCCAAACATGACCCGTCAGTGAAAATACCTGACCGTCCAAACATGACCCGTCAGTCAAAAGAACTGACCGTCCAAAATGACCCGTCAGAAACAATACCTGACCGTCCAAAATGACCCGTCAGAAACAAGAACTGACCGTCCAAAACGACCCGTCAGAAACAAGAACTGACCGTCCAAAATGACCCGTCAGTGAAAACTCCTGACCGTCCAGACATGACCCGTCAGTGAAAACCCCTGACCGTCCAAACATGACCCGTCAGTGAAAATCCCTGACCGTCCAAACATGACCCGTCAGTGAAAACCCCTGACCGTCCAAACATGACCCGTCAGTGAAAACCCCTGACCGTCCAAACATGACCCGTCAGTGAAAACCCCTGACCGTCCAAAATGACCCGTCAGAAATAATACCTGACCGTCCAAAATGACCCGTCAGAAACAAGAACTGACCGTCCAAAACGACCCGTCAGAAACAAGAACTGACCGTCCAAAATGACCCGTCAGTGAAAACTCCTGACCATCCAAACATGACCCGTCAGTGAAAACCCCTGACCGTCCAAACATGACCCGTCAGTGAAAATCCCTGACCGTCCAAACATGACCCGTCAGTGAAAACCCCTGACCGTCCAAACATGACCCGTCAGTGAAAACCCCTGACCGTCCAAACATGACTCGTCAGAAACAATACCTGACCGTCCAAACATGACCCGTCAGTCAAAAGAACTGACCGTCCAAAATGACCCGTCAGTGAAAACCCCTGACCGTCCAAACATGACCCGTCAGAAACAATACCTGACCGCCCAAAATGACCCGTCAGTCAAAAGAACTGACCGTCCAAACATGACCTGTCAGTCAAAAGAACTGACCGTCCAAACATGACCCGTCAGTCAGAAGAACTGACCGTCCAACATGACCCGTCAGTCAAAAGAACTGACCGTCCAAACATGACCCGTCAGTCAAAAGTCCTGACCGTCCAAAGCGACCCGTTGGCAAAAGATCCGACGATGACGATAAACCCGTTGGCAAAAGATCCGACGATGACAATACGATGACCGTTGGAGAAAGATCCAACAATGACTCAAACAATGCGATGCGATGTGCTAGGCGACGTGCGATGCAATGTGAGATACATCATATGAGAAGCAGTGCGATATGTGATATGATATGCGATTTGATATTTAACATGCGACTTGATATGCGATGGGCGATAAGCAAGAGAAAAACAGTCTACTTGACGAATATGCTATGCAAGTCCATTTGAGGCAGTAACCGGTAATATTAGTGTTGCATCATTAATATGTATATGTTGCATCAATGATATATATGTTGCATCATTAAATATGTACTGTCAGCATCATGCATTGGGTGCCTACTTCTTTATCATGTTCATTTCACTTACCATTTCATAAACATGATAAAGAGGGGCAGCTGTAGACACCCAAATTTTGCACTTTTGTACTAACCCTGACAGGAGGGCAAAATCGTCATTTGACCCGACATGCGAAAAGGAAGGTGGACCCCAACACGAAGCCACCCCAACGATTTACGGTCAGAGCCGCCACAACGGACAACGAGCATTCGGTCACTTGAGGCAAGGCAAACAGTTAATCCAGAAAACCTGAGTTGATCACAAAAGGCGACTAATGGCCACTACGCTTACGATGTTCGGGGGTCTCGCTCCCCGGTGAGCGAGCGGCTGCCCAGCTCGCCGGTGAGCTGGCGGGGGGGTAGGGGGCAGCGCCCCCTGAAAGCCAGGCACAATTATCAAATTCTATATCAAGTCGCAGCCCTCCGAACTAACCTCCCAGAACAATATGGCACGTTTTCCAGGGATTTCCGGATCGCAAAAATACAGCCTTCCGAAATAATACCGCAGAAATTGGCGAATTAAGACCGCGCGGCACGGAAATCAAGAAAAGCAAGCCGGACAGCCGCGGATGCACCTGCGGCCACCGACAAAGGGGCAGGCTCGCGGCTCGAGGACGGCACACGACAGCCGAGGTTCGGCGCGGACGGCTGCCGAGCCCAGCCGCAGATGCACCTGCGGTCAGCCGCAGATGCACCTGCGGCTGGTCTCGGCAGTCTATTAAGCGTCCAGATCTGCGTCCGAGAAGAAAAAAAAGAAGAAAAAAGAAAGGAAAAGAGAGAGAGAAATACGCGAGGGAGAGAGAGAGGAGCTCGGTTTTGGCTTGTATGGAGTAGAAATCTTTGTTCTTTTGCTAGATAGTTGTATACTCTTGTCGTTAGGCTCACTTTGTGGAATATAAAGCTTCATTTGGTTCATTGCAAGGTGAAAGAGGAGTGTGTTCTTGGGTTTTTTTGTGTTATTATTAGTATAATGTTGTGATTGGGTTTATTTGATTTAGTTTATTGTTATATATTGATAATGATCCGTGGATTAGGGGTTGTTAGTGAGGTTTCCATCGGAAAGTAACTCCTCCTAACGCCCCGATGACATCCATACGGTGATTGTTCGTTCGTTATGATGTTAAGTAATGTGTATTGTTGATTTGGGCGATATTTGGGTTGTATAATGTGATAGCCAATGTCTAGATCTTGTTAGATTTGTTTAGTATTGGTTGTGTTGTGATGGGATGATTGTGAGCCTAGGGGGGAGATCCTCGTGATCGAACCCCGATGATGGACGTTTTGGCATATGTAATCGTGGCATAGGGTCCGTAGCGTTGTATTTGTAATATCGGGCCTTAACGCGATATCAATCGTGTTCGGGTTAAGGCCTTGTGATAATAAAAAATATGTGATTGTGGGTGTTTGGGGCTGTCTGGATGGCTCACATGCCCGTGGATAGCCCCGACACGTTATGGATGCTTGTTTTAATTTACGACACAAAAAATGATTTTCAAAATAAGGCAAATAATGAAGATTTTGTAAAAGTGATCAAATCTAGGATATTAGACTCACGAGGTTTAAAGGTTAAGTGTTTTGGCAAACTTTAATCCATGGTTGATGAAAAGGCTTTAATTTGTTTTAAAATGTCACAAAAAATGATTTAGCAAATAAACAAATGTTTTCATTAAACTTTGTGCATAGGGTTAAAGAGTTCTAGAAGTTGCCCTCATTTTATTTATATTAACTGTTAGAAGGCAATGTATAGTCTCGATTCCTATTTGACAAAAGTTTAAAACTATTGTTTTCTAAAAATGACATCTAAATAAAAAACCTCAACGCTTTCGAAATTAAAATCAATCTTTCTGATAAAAAGCGAAGCCTCGTCATTTGGGTCAAAGAACGTCTAAAACACTTTCTAGATAAACACTTTTGCCGTATAAAAATCCAAACAAAACTCACCACAAACGTTCATTTAGGCACACACACACACACACACACATTTTAGGATTTAAAAGGATAGGAAAACATCGAGATTGCGGTAACCGTTTTCACGGAAGTCGGGGGGTGCCTAACACCTTCCCCTCGCTTAAGCAAGCCCCCGAACTCTATGAATCTCGGTTTGCGGACCAATTAATCAGAGTCACATATGAGCCAACGATTACGAAAACTGAATTCGGATGAGTTGGTACATCCATTTTAAATATACCAACTGGCGACTCTGGTCAATTGGCTCATCATGAAATCGACATTTCAAACCCCGTCGACACTAAGCCGACCCTTTTCAAAAACACATTTAATTCAAAAGGCTAAAATTGGAAAGGGACATTTTTAAATAATAAAAAAAAAACGAGACGACGAAAATCCCGGCGTCGACACACACTGCCAGAAACATATTTTTGCTGTCCGAGTTGAGTCGGGTCGGGTCAGTTCGGGTCGAGTTTTTAGTGAAAATTTAAGTTGAAATAAGTGTAAAATGAATGTGTTTGAATAATAAACCAATATATATATAATCTATTGGTGATTAAATGGTAGCTAAATATTTGAAACAAAAATTAAAGTTAACATAATTAAAAAGTTAAATATTTGTATGGTTTAAAGATTATTAAAATATTGTTAAATGATTAATAATATTAGTAGATAACTAAAAGGTTATTAAATAATTAATAACATTAGTAAATGATAAAAATATTATTAAATAATTAATGACATTAGTAAATGATTAAAATATTATTAAATGGTTTATAATATTAAGAAGTGATTAAAATATTATTAAAATGTTAATAATATTAATAAGAGATTAAAATATTATTATATGATTAATAATATTAATAAGTGATTAAAATATTATTAAATGGCTAATAATATTAGTAAGAGATTAAAATATTATTAAATGATTAATAATATTAATAAGTGATTAAAATATTATTAAATAGTTAATAATATTAGTAAGAGATTAAAATATTATTAAATAATTAATAATATTAATAAGTGATTAAAATATTATTAAATGGTTAATAAATTTAAATGTAGTTGTATATTATTAAATGTAGATAATATTTTGAGGTATTTGGTATATTATTATATGTCCAAATCATTAAGTTATGTAAAAGAAAAAAAATTAATTGAATTAAACTAATGTAAATAGTCCATTTGTGACTAATTTAGACAACTTATTAAAAATGGGTCGTACAATGATGTGTAGTGAATGCGTAAGTTGGTTAAGCATACCTGACATGTCCGAATTATATTTTGGGCTAGGGTTTTTGTCCAGAACTTAAGTGTTCGTTTGTCAGACATCTTAAGAGTTAATAATTTGAAGTTAAAGTCTTATATAAAGACTAAGTAATAGTCATTTTAACTAACGATGATGTCAATTTCATATATAAATTGTAGGTTAAACGAAAGACGCAAAATAAGCGTAAATGGTAGAAGCGAACCAGTCAAATTTTTTAGAACTTGCTCCTATGTGTATTGTTATGCAACAATGTTATATTAAATTATTTATATGAAGATATATTGATGATATTTTGTTATATGTGAAATGCATAAAGTATGATTATATGTGAAGTATGTACAATATATGAAGTATGACTTGATAGATGCTAGTTGTTTATTATATGAGATACATAAGAAGTATAAAGTATTCATAAAATCAAAAGCATGAAAAACATGATGTACGTATAAAATGTAAAGTATGTTTAATATGTGAAGCATGATTTGATAGAGGCTAGTTGTGCATTATATGTGATGCATAAGAGTATAAAACATTCATAAAATAAAAGGCATGAAATGCATGATGTAATAATAAAATGTAGAGTATGTATAATATTTGAAACATGCAATGTGTTATGTATAACTGTTAGACTTGCTGAGTCGTCGTGCTCACTCTTGCTATAAAATCAATACTTTCAGATAAGTGCGAGATGTGACGACCCCAAATCCGGGTTCCTTGAACCTCGGATCCGGTTCAACACGAGTACAACATTTTCCTTATTATTCATGAATTACAACAATATTATAATTGGTAAATAACCATTTATTTACAATTTTACAACATCTCTTTCTATTTCAGAATCGCAATCTTTATACATTTCTAGTATGTCTCAATATCATACATGATACGACATTCTATTACAATCAAATTGAGTATGTAACACTCATATAATATACTAACTAAGTATTATACTACACAATCATTTACCTGTCCAATTCGGACTGATATCTACAACAAATATTTATATCTTCAATGAAAGTAATATGCTTTCCTGTTCCTTGATCTTTATCGATAACTTCAAATGATTTGCACTATCTGAAAATGTTGGTTTAGGCAAGAGTGAGCACGACGACTCATTAAGTCTAACAGATAGCACATAACACATAGTTCATGTTTATACATGCTTCTCATGCTTCATACATTACATTATATGAATGCATCATGCTTCTCATGTTTTGCATTTATTCATGCAACATACTTATCATGCATTGGAATGAATACATGACATACAGTTCAACTTATTCAATTAATTCAGGTTTTCTATCATATAGAATCAACACACCTCATATGGTTTCACAAAAACATATTTAATTCAAATTCTCATATGCTTCAAGTGCACACACAACAGTTATACACATAGCAACAATATCAGAAAAACTTATCTTGTTCGCTTCTACCAGTTATGCTTATTTGCGTCTTTCGTTCAACCTACAATTTATATAGGAAATTGACATAATCATTAGATGCAATGACTATTACTTAGCCTTTATATAAGACTCTAAATTTAAATTATTAACTCTTAAGATGTCCGACAAATGAACCCTTAAGTTCCGGGCAAAACCCTAGCCCAACCCCAGTTGGACATGTGAGGATCCGAATTTTCAGAATTTCTTTAATAATATCAAATGAGAATTTAATTGATTAAATTATCAAGATTGTTCAAATTAATTATTATTTTATGTGATTTAAGGTATGTGATAAGATTTAATTAGTAAATTAAATCTGTACAGAGATTACGATAAATGATATTGAATTAAAGAAATTGAAAAGCAAATAAATTGTTTAAAAATAATTTATTAAGAATAAGAGAAATTTCATGTAAATGTACAATAAATTGTACAATTAAATTATTATGGAAGTGCAGAAATTATGTTTTAAATGAGGATATATGGAAATGTAAGAAATATGAATTATATATGTATATATATGTGTTTATGCTTAATTGTTATAATTATAAATGTTATTAATTATGGAAATTAAGGGATTAATAATTAAATTAATCCAATTTTAAATGAAAAACGAATGAGAAAGTTAATAAAATTATAATTATTGATTTTAGATTTAACTAAGAATTATGGTGAAAATTTAGAAATTGATTGAGAAAAAAATGTAATTATATAAATTATATAATTTATATAAGAAAATTAAAGTGATGTATAAAGGAAATTATAATTATATAAATTATATAAGGATAATTATATAATTTATATAAGAGAATTAAAATAATGAGAGAGTTAATAAATGTAAAATTATGGATTAATTGATAATTATGGAAGAATTTAAGAAATTATTTAAGAAAGAAGAATGTAAATATATAAATTATATAATATTAAATTATATAATTTATATATAAAGAAATTATTGTAACTATTAAAGAAATTGAATAATAAATAAGAAAAAGGAATGTTTTAAGTTATTAAAAATTATATTTATGTATAATGGAATTATTATGACTTTTATGAAAAATAATATTTCAGAAATGTAACATGTTGTCCAAGTAACGAAGTAAAAAATTGTGAAAAATAATTTTTATATGTCCTATGAATTATTTTATGATTTTTGGAGGTATAAATTACCTCATATAATTACATGCATGACGTTATGCGTGTACAAAATTTGTCAAGTAAGTACCTAAAAGAGGTATTAAAATTAATAATAAATCATGTTATGAATTTTGGTAAATTAAAATAAATATTTTATATTTATTTTATAAAATATTTATTACACGTAATGACTATGTAATGTATTAAATTAATAAATTTGCATGTTTGATTTTCAGTGGAACGTCCGAGAAGGGAAAAGGCGGTGGAATTCTTATGTTTTCCCAAATTAGTTAAGTGGTTGGCTTATAAAAAGGATAAGAAATAAAGCAAAGAAAGGGAAAATAAATAAAAAAAGAGCAAAGCAAACTCTCTCTTTCTCTTTAATTCCTCCACCGAAACCACCTCCACCATCCGGGAACTCCACCACCACCATAAGAGAGCAAGTTTTTGGTGCCATCTAAGAGGTTCATCAAGCTTCATTGGAAGACTTTTCAAATTTTGAAGGTATAAAACTAAATTGTTGATTATTTTGGTATTTAAGGTGTAAATTATATTTTGTCAAAAATTAGAAAATAATTAGAATAATTATTCTAAACAATTTATAGATGTGTATTTATGAATTACAACAATATTATAATTGGTAAATAACCATTTATTTACAATTTTACAACATCTCTTTCTATTGAATCGCAATCTTTATACATTCCTAGTATGTCTCAATATCATACATGATACGACATTCTATTACAATCAAATTGAGTATGTAACACTCATATAATATACCAACTAAGTATTATACTACACAATCATTTACCTGTCCAATTCGGACTGATATCTACAACAAATATTTAGATCTTTAATGAAAGTAATATGTTTTCCTGTTCCTTGATCTTTATTGAGAACTTCAAATAATTTGCACTATCTGAAAAATGTTGGTTTAGGCAATAGTGAGCACGACGGCTAAGCAAGTCTAACAGATAGCACATAACACATAGTTCATGTTTATACATGCTTCTCATGCTTCATACATTACATTATATGAATGCATCATGCTTCTCATTGTTTGCATTTATTCATGCAACATACTGATCATGCATTGGAATGAATACATAACATATAGTTCAACTTATTCAATTAATTCAGGCTTTCTGTCATATAGAATCAACACACCTCATATGGTTTCACAAAAACATATTTAATTCAAATTCTCACATGCTTCAAGTGCACACACAACAGTTATACACATAACAAAAATATCTGAAAAACTTGTCTGGTTCGCTTCTACCAGTTATGCTTATTTGCGTCTTTCGTTCAACCTACAATTTATATAGGAAATTGACATAATCATTAGATGCAATGACTATTACTTTGCCTTTATATAAGACTCTAACTTTAAATTATTAACTCTTAAGATGTCCGACAAACGAACCCTTAAGTTCCGGAAAAAACCCTAGCCCAACCCCAGTTGGACATGTCGGGTATACTCATCTAACTTACACCTTCACTACACGTTCTTCGTACGACTTATTTTTAATAAGTTGTCAAAAATTTAGTTACGAATTCACTATTTACATCTGTTTAATTTAATTAAACATTCTTCTTTTTCATAACTTAATGATTCGGACATTTAATAATGTACCAAATACCTCAAAATATTATCTACCCTTGATAATATACAACTACATTCAAATATTATTAACCATTTAATAATATTTTAATCCCATATTAATATTATTAATTATTTAATAATATTTTAATCACATATTAATATTATTAACCATTTAATAATATTTTAATAACTTATTAATATTATTAATCATTTCATAATATTTTAATCATTTACAAATATTATTCACCATTTGATAATATTTTAATCTCTTATTAATATTATTAACCATTTAATAATATTTTAATCACTTCTTAATATTATTAATCATTTGATAATATTTTAATCACTTACTAATATTATTCACCATTTAATAATATTATTAATCACTTATTAATATTATTAATCATTTAATAATATTTTAATCACTTATTAATATTATTAACCATTTAATAATATTTTAATCTCTTATTAATATTATTAACCATATAATGATATTTTTATCATTTACAAATGTTATTCATCATTCAATAACTTTTTAATTATATACTAATATTATTGATCATTTAATAATATTTTAGTAATCTTCAAATAATACCAATAGTTAACTTTTTAATTGTGTTAACATTAGTCTTTATATTACATATTTAGCTGCCAATTAGTTACTAATAAACTTCATATATTAGTTTAGTATTCAAACCCATTCATTTTACACTAATTTAAACTTAAATTTTCATTAAAAACTCGACCCGGATCGACCCGACCCGACCCATAAAACTTACACATTCTGTTTTGAAAGTCGGGGCGCTCAACTGGGCACCGGGGCGTCCAAAACAGAAACAAAACCCTAAAAATGGGTTGTCCGACGCTCCGACAGCCATAACTTCTTCATTTTAAAATATTTTGAGGTGATTCTTGAGTCCATTCTCATCAGAATTTCCCCCTCTACAACTTCTCTTTAGATCACAAATCCGATTTCCAAACGAAAGTTGTGACACCCCCAAATTTAGGCTCACACAGCCCAAACTTGAGTTGTCAAAAGACTACAACAAAATTATTTCAAAGTAGTACAACGTTCAACAATACAGTGTATAATAATACACAACTAAGTCTTCACTATTATTGTCACACTATTTTACAACACGTGAAGACTATAATAGATATCCCTCGGACTCTCACTCCATTCCCCGGCTAGACCCAGCTACATTCTCATCTCCTGTTGAAAAACAATGGAACAAAAGAAAGGGTGAGCTCAAATAGCCCAGTAAGAAATATCATGACTAAGATAATGACGAATAAATTATCATTAATCTTCAACAATTGAGTTCTTGATAGAATACAATAGACTACAAGGTTTATATCAAAAACTGTAGTTAAATTCTTAAACAATGTTCAGATCAATAATAGCAGCGGAATGAACAATCTATTAGAAGAATAATGCAGACCATAATGTCCACTCGCTTCTCTTTTTAGTAAAAATATCATCAACTTTTATCATCTGAAATACCATTAGTCATGATAATAAAAATTCACAGTTTCTGGTCATAATCATGCAAATCAACAGTTCATCTTTGCACTACGGGCCAAAGATATTCAATAAAGCACCAGCGGTCATGATTATACCAGATTCAGCCTTTGGTCATAATCATACCAAACAACAGTTCATCTATGCACTACGGGCTAAAGAGAACTTTCAATATAATACCAACGGTCATGATTATACCAGATTCAGCCTTTGGTCATAATCATACCAATCAACAGTTCATCTTTGCACTACGGCCAAAGAGAACATTCACCACGTGCCATAAAAGACACCGAACAGATGTATCGCCTTTAACCTAGTATATCGCCTTTAACCTATCATCTGTTCAACAATTATATCACATCTGCCCCCGACCACAGATATTCACAACAGCTTGATTCTTGATGGTTAATACAAATAACAGTGATACAAATGATGAACAGAAGAAACAAGATAAACAATAAGTATCGGAAGTTTACTTTGTGCAGATTCAAACAATGTCCAAATTGTCAACATGATGTGGAGTGAAATTTAAAAATGATATTCAAGATCCACAGTTCAGAATAACGGTTACAGTTCAATAGAAAGGTTCAGAAAATAGGAAGGTTCAGTTGAAATATTGAAGTTCAACTATTATGGAACATATAATATTTTCAGGAATTATAGAAGCAATAGTTCCATAATAAGTTTCGATTTAAGAGTATGAAAGAAAATGACATTCCTTACCGTAATAATTTAAAAGTGTGAAAAGAATGATATTCCTTACAGTAGTAAGTTTAAGAGTATGAAAGAAAATAACATCCCTTACCACAGTAAATTTAAGAGTTTGAAATGAATGGTATTCCTTACCGTAGTAAGTTTAAAAGTGTGAAAAGAATGATATTCCTTACAGTAGT
Organism: Hedera helix; assembly: GCA_947179155.2. Classification (NCBI taxonomy): domain Eukaryota; kingdom Viridiplantae; phylum Streptophyta; class Magnoliopsida; order Apiales; family Araliaceae; genus Hedera; species Hedera helix. The sequence goes on from OX359280.1 coordinate 14,980,273, forward strand.
AAGTTTAAGAGTATGAAAGAAAATGACATCCCTTACCACAGTAAATTTAAGAGTTTGAAATGAATGGTATTCTTTACCGTAGTAAGTTTAAGAGTGTGAAAAGAATGATATTCCTTACCTTAACACGTGACTGGATATTGATTTAAATGAGGTTGATCAACCTATATATTTTTAATATAATTAGTAATTACCACATATAAATTTCAAAGTGTATGATAATTCGTATAATATGAACTATCAAAATTATATATATTTAACATAATTTTTGTAGTATAATATAACAACTTTAAAATAGTTTTTAAAATAATATTCCAAAATAAATCTTCCAAAGAAAGCTTTTAAAAATGAATCTTCTTAAAGAAGAGTATTCTAAAGGAAGATTTGTGAATACCATGAAAAATAGGAATTTATGAAATTACTACTTTTTAATAAAAGACTTACTTGAAAAATTCCTGCACTTCTTTTGGCTTTCAAACTCTCAAAATAACCTTACTATTCTAAGAGAAAACTCATAAAATTCTTATAAAAAAAATTTATGTTTTAGGTGTGATTTTTCTATTCAGCTGAACAAGCTATTTATAGGAGAAAAGAAGTTACTATGCGTGGTAGGTGGCTGCACGCCAATACTGAATTCAGCAGCAGCACGCGGGCTGCGCGAAAATTTTTCTTCAGCACGTTTCTGTGAAAATTTTCTTCCAGTGGGCCCCACCGTACCCCACATGTTTTCTTACTATTCACGTTACTATTTCAAATAGTAAAATTAATTATTTTATTTTATTTTTTATTTATTTATTTATTCTTCCTGTGAGTCCAACATATAAAATAATGTTACCACAAGAATGTAAGAAACACGTTACATATTTTTATTAATTTAATAATATAAATTATAGTATATTTGCTACCGTGACAATTATTAGGTTCAATAATTTTAAAAACAGTGCAGCAACAATTATTGAGTCAATGATATGAAATACAGTGTAATGACAATTATTGAATCAATAATACAAAATACTGTGTAACAACAATTATTGAATTGATAATATAAAATATTATGCAGTGACAATTATTGATGAAATGATGCGCAACAGTTATGGTGTCAATTATCAGACCAATAATATGAGACACTGTGCAATACAGTGTGCTACTGTAGAGTACCGCATGCTACAGTAAAATACCATAAATTACCGTATGCTACTATTCTTTTATCACCGGTATTTTAACAGTTAGCACTGTTGACTATTTTTATTAAAAAGGTTACTTCTGTCGTTTTCTATATCCGACAAATATTCCGTTGTGGGGTCCACCAATAATTTGTTATTTCGGCGCCGTCGTACGACACGAATATTCCCCGACAAAGCAAATATTGTCCGACAAAATAAAATTTGACATAACATCCTTAACTTTCAATTTCGTCAATTTAACCACTTACTGTTTCATGAAAAAATATATATGAAGAAAAATTAAATTTTATATTTCATAAAATTCGGGGTCTTACAAAAGTAGACTAAACACTTCTCACAAGGACAAAGTGAAAACTAAAATCACAAATCATTGGTTTTAATAGTTCAAACTTGAATAAAATAAACTCTACGCATCCAAATGACACCTGTAATGACCACGAATTTTATTAGTCATTGTAAATATACTTAATAAATATTTAGCAATGAATTTAAACTTTTTGTACTAATTAATTGTACTTTAGATAATTAAATAAATGTACTTGTGTATGCGTATATTTATTTAAAGAATTAAAGCAATGTGTATAATTAATTAAAACAAATCTAATTGGATTATATTTTAAATCCAAATGAGTTGTTAAACTAGGTCAAAGGTATTAACCTAGTAGACCATGTAATTAATTTAACAAGCCCAATGCTTATTTTAATTAAATGTAGCATAGTTATTTAAATGCTAGCCCAATGTGTTATATAAATTGAGCCCAAACAATTTAATTGAATGAGCCCAATAGAATTTATTCCCAAGTCCAATGTGGAGTCCAAATGAGGTCAAAACTTTGGTCAATATAGATATATATAAGTATATATATATATATATATATAGATGTATATATGTATATTTTAGCATTAAAATTAAATCAAAAATGGGGAATTTAAACCCCATTTTGCTGAGATTTTTGAGGGACCCACTTGGATGGCTTGATTTGCAATGTTGCTTCTAAATCACTCATTGTCATAGTTGGTGAACAACCCTAGTCATTCTATGTGTCTATCAACCAGTCAATCAATGCAATAGTAATTATAATTAAGTACTAATTTCACCATCATGGGTGAATTAGCAAGCTAATGAGGAGTTAGTTGGTGGCTATATATATGATACTCCACACTTGAGCCAAGCTTGTTGGTTCATTTGCTAGAGCATAATAGAGAAAAAGTGAGAGCATTTTCTAGAGAAAAGGAAGATACACTAGGGTTTTGTGTGAGGAAAAGCTAGAGGAAGACCTTGGTGGATGTCCAATAGCTACACCACATACTTCGGTAGAAGGAGAAGAAGAGCAATCAAAACCCAAAGGTTTAAAAGTGCTCTAAACATCTTCTTCTTTCATTTTTGTAGTCTAGATAGCTTTTGATCGGTTAAAATCTATTTTTAACCGATTAAAATTCATTTTGATGGTCTAGATGTATTTATCTATGTAATATATGTATATTCATAGATCTATGTGTTTATAACATGTTTTGGTATGTGAGAAATGTATAAAAGTTGTAGAAAAGTTCATAATATGATTTACCGGTAAAACCCTAACGATACATGTTATGTTTAATGTTGTATTTTGAAATGTACAAGTTAAATACTTGATTTATATGGCTAGAAAGTTTTATGAGTGAGTTATAAAGCCAACACAACTTGAATCTCACAAAAATATGGAATAACGAAGAAGTTATGGATTTTCCCTCAAAGCATGTTGATTTTTAAAACCCTAGGTTGCATTGTGAGCAGTTTTGAGTATAGTTACGTTTGGAATTTGGATTGGTGATCTGAAGATAAGTTGTAGAGGGGGAAATTCTGGTGAGCATGGACTCAAGAATCACCCCAAAATGTTTTAAAATGAAGAACTTATGGCTGTCGGAGCGTCGGAGGGTCGAGCAGTCAAACAGTTGACTTCCGGACAGACTGGCCGAGCGCACCTGCGCTTGGGACGGGCGCACTTGCGCCCGAGTGCACTGCCAATCAGCTTTTGGGCAGTCCGGGTCGGGTCGGGTCGAATTTTCTTTGAAAAATTAATTTGAAATAGATGTAAAATGAATATATTTGGGTATTAAACAAATTCATATGGAATCTATTTGTAAATCAATGCTACCTAAATGTTTAAATTAAATACTAAGGTTAACCCAATTTAAAAGTTAACTTTTGGTATTATTTAAAGAGTATTAAAATATTACTACATGGTTAATAATATTAATAAGTAATTAAATATTATGAAATGATTGATAATATTAGTAAGAGATTAAAATATTATTAAATGAGTAATAACATTAATAAGTCAATAAAATATTATTAAATAAATAATAATATTAGTAAATGAATAAAATATTATTTAATGATTAATAATATTAGATAATGAATAAAATATTATTAAATGATTAATAATATTAGATAATGATTAAAATATTATTAGATGATTAATAATATTAATAAGATAATAAAATATTATTAAATGATTAATAATATTAGATATTAAATAAAATATTATTAAATAATTAATAATATTAGATAATGTTTAAAATATTATTAAATGGTTAATAATATTAATGAGGTAATACAATATTATTAAATGATTAATAATATTATAAGGATGATAAAATATTATTAAATAATTAATAATATTATAAGGATGATAAAATATTATTAAATAATTAATAATATTAGAAGACTAGTAATGTATTATTAAACGGTTAATAATACTACAAGAATAATAAAATATTATTAAATTGTTAATAATATTATATGAGTGTATGAACTATATTAAATAATTAATATAGGTTCTTTGTGTTTGAAATATTATCAAGTAGTGATAATGTTTCCTATGTGTTTATATACCCATAATTATATAATTATGTGGTTCGTAAAGTTTATAAAGGTCATTATACTTACAAGTATATGATATTAATTTAAGACCAAACTGATTTAATTGTTAGGTCCGTTTAAGGATTGTTAAATTAAGTTGGTTAGCCGTAGACGACGCACGAGGCAAGTTTTCTACACCTTAACTTGTATTTATTATTACAGTTATTCTTCAACCGTATTTACATTGAGTAATTCAATTATTGTTGAGCAAGTATCTACACTCGTAGTTATTTGACAGACCTTTGAGTGAATTAATTATCCAAAAATTACTTCACATCGTTATTGATTATTGTATTCGCACATAGTGCTTTTGCAACTGTTTAAGAATGTCTAAGCTAATTGTTTCGGCTAGACAAATGCATGTTTAAATTCATTTAATTGAATATTATAAAAGTTTATCCAAACCATTGGCTGGTGCGGATTCTTACAGTAAGACTGAGAAAGAACAACCCTAGTTAAAGGGAATTTTTATTTGTCGGGAAACCGAATGCGCACAAGAAATCTAAATGTTATGCATATACATAGGACATGAGAGGACTGATCCCCTCAAGTGTCCCGTTATTTTTAACAAGGAGTCAGACATTGTATGTTTGTTTTACCTTAGTAGCAGTTCACGGTCATTAAAGACCACTCAGCAGTAAAGAGTCAATCCAATCTTTTATTGAACATTGATTCTTGATATCTTTCGCAATTGTTATTGTTGAAAACCCTGAATTTATTTCCCTTCATTATGATATATCTTATGATTGTTGTTTATAAACTTGCTGAGCCATTTAGTTGCTCATTCTTGCTATATCATGACTATATTTCAGCCAATCCCGAAAGCTCTAAATCGGACAAAGGCAAGGGGAAAGCGAATGCTTAGTTTTAGTAGATGCATGCTAGTTTAAATTACTGTTGTAAATCTTTTGTATTTCCCTTAAGATATGTAATGTTACGATTAAGGTTAATAGACCTTGGGAATATAGCCTTTTGAGAAGGCACCTTTTGTATTATTCCGCGTAGTTTGAATACAATTTATGTATTTCATTGTTGTTAAGTATTGTACAGTGAGAACCAAACCCGAGGTTAAAGAACCCGGATTTGGGGTCGTCGCAACACCAACTTAGTGTCGTTGTCTTCCTAACTTCTTGTTTTATAATATTTCATGGTTCAATCACATTTTTGAAAATGTTTTGACAAGAAATTTAAAGATCAAACTACTTAGGGTTTTACCAGTAACACAATATGAAATTTTCTTCCATTTATTTGCATACCACACATACCAATACTTGTATTAAACATAATAAACCATGAATCTACCGATATATCATAGATTTAGACTTCTAGAGCATCAAAATAACTTTTGATCGGTTAAAAATACTTTTTGACCGATTAAAACATATATAAACTATAAAAATGAACTAAAGAAGGTTTAGAGCACTTTTTAACCTTTTAGACATTGATGATCTTCTTCCTCTTGATGTGAACTTGGCTTGTGACTTCTTATTAACTATCCTTTAGCATTTTGCCATGATAGAAATCTCCAACAATGCTCTCCCTTCTCTCTAGAATTTCTTCCTCTCCCACTTTGGAACTTAGAAGAATAAGCAAATGAGCCAACTCTTGCTAGCTCTCTATTTATAGAACTTCTCTAGACTCACTTAACATCTCCTAATCAACCAATGCTAGTCAATTAGGAGCTTAATTCATGCTTACTATTGCTAGAATGACTAGCTTGATTGACAAGAATGAATGACTTCAATCTATGTTGCTTGTAAGCAACATTTGGAGTGAAATGAAGCAAAAATGAAGTCACACTCAACATCCCCATGTGCCCCCCCCAAAATTCGGGATTTACCAATTATTACACCAATTAGGCTTTATTTTTATATCTTATATCATTATATAAGTATCCATAAATATATATACACCAATATATGTATACATATTCACCTATACTTGTACATTGGACTCCACTTTGGACCTTAAAATTAAATATATTGGGCACATTCATTTTATTTGATTGGACTCAATTTAATTATTCTATTGGGCTAACAAATAAATAACATATGTTACATTTAATTAAAACAAGCATTGAGCTTGATTAATTATAACTTGAATCAATGCTTAATTAAATACATGGACTACTAGGTTAATTAATTTGATCTAGTTTAATACCTCATTTGGACTTATATCATAGTCCAATTAGACTTGCAATAAATTATTCTACCACATTGGGTTACATAATTAATTCATCCATAGTTAATTCTCAACACTACCTTCCTTCATCTATCAATTAATCAATGTTTGGTTAATTCTCTCTCTTGTCTACCAACTAGGGTTATTCAATTAACCCTAAATTATTTAATTCTCTACATTCAATCAATACTTAAAAAAAATATTCTCCCAACACATTGACCATCATTTGACTTTAATGTGTTTGGACTACATGGATTACTTTGCATTAGGCTCTCTTATTTAATTATTTGGGCTATCCAACACAATTCACACATCTTCCATAACTTGGGCTAGGTAATTTATTTAATTGGACTACCACCCAATTATATACAATACTTGCCAACATTAATTAATTGGACTTATATTAATTATCTCTTGGACTATTAATCAACATAACATTTGGGCTTATTATTTAATTACCCACTTCATACCAATATTAAACCTTAGCCCATGTAATTAATTAAACCTTAGTCCATGTAATTAATTAAACCTTAGTCCATGTAATTAATTAAACTAGCTCAATGCTTGTTTTAATTAAATGTAACATAGGGTATTTAATGTTAGCCCAATAGAATAATTAAATTGAGCCCAACCAAATTAAATGGATGAGCCCAATATATTTTAATCCTAGAGTCTAATGTGGAGCCCAAATGGTAGTCAAAATTGGTCAACATTTATATATATATATATATATATATATATATATATATATATATATATACTTATATATATACTTGTCCTAGTCAGGCCATAGTCGCCCATTTGCTAAAGGGGCTCCACCATATCATCATGAGTCACGAGCTTACTATACGCTTGAGTTCTCAAAACACGCAACTAACTGTATTATTTCTTACTTAGGTTTTAGCCTAAGGTATCATTTACCTAAGGTCTATAACCTCTAACTCTGATACCAACTGTAACGACCCCGAAATTCGACCTACTTTGTTACCATAATTTTCATATTTATGAAACATTATTTCCTTAACGTCCAAATTTCAGTTCGTTAATCAATCTTTAATCACCTTAATTAATCCATTAGCTGATTTCAAAATCATCAATTACTAAATTTTTGGTATAAATTTTTCACTTTCTCAATTCAATCATTATATTAAAATATTTGGATATTTAAATTTTTTTACATTTTGATCCTAGTCCCTGGATCGCAACCTTTATTTTTCTTTTCTTTCTTATATCATAAAGCTCGGTATTCAATTTTAATATCATTCATATCCATACAAATATTCTTTATTTCATGATTTATCATTTAAACATAGATATATAATCGCCTATATCATAATAATCATCTTGAACAATTATGGTTCATAATTTAACACTATTCGTCCTATCCGGATCCAACATACAAAATATCAATATAAACTTCGCAAATATATTCACATTGAATTATGATGTTAAAAATATAACAATTACGTTTCCAACCTTCTAGGCAATTCATCTCAAACTTAATCCGATATTCCTGAAACTTATTTCTTTACCCTGCAAAAGTTTATTTTAAACAAGTAATGAGCACAACGGCTCAGCAAGTTCAACAGTTTATATTTCACGTAGCACATACCTTAACATACTCATTGTTTGTCATACATCATGTGCTTGTGCTTCTATTACAGCAGTATATCCCACATCATTGCACAATGTACACATAGTTGTCATGTTAACCATAGATCACATAACACATAATTTATATGCATTTAAACAAGTATTTACATATCATAACAGACAACAATTAACATTAAAGGACTGAAGAACTTGCCTGTATGTCCAATTAATTTAATTGATAGTTCAAACCTTTTACTCGATCAACCTATGATCATAAAATAATCAAACACTAATTATTTATCTTCTTATGATATTAATTTAATTAATTAATATCATCTCTGAGTTAATTATTAATTTATATGGTTAATTATATTAACCTCGTTTCTTAAAATATTAATTTAACTTAACCTCAAATACCTTCAATACGGACAACTCGGCTCATCGGATAATTTTTAGCACATTTGGTTGTTCGAATATTCATTTAATCATTTTCTAACCTTTAAACTTAATAGATTAATATTTAAATATAAATCTTCAATATTTAATATTTTTAAAAAAATATTAAATTTAATGCCCAAATATCATTTCTATATTTTTAGTATTTTTCTATAATTTTCTATGATTTTAAACTAATTTTTAAACATTTATTTCAATTAAACTTCACTTCTGAGGGCATTTTGGTAATTTCGGTTGCTTTAGGGACACAACCGTTATTAACAGAAAAGCTCAGGGGCATAATTGTAATTTTCACTGCTTCCAGGACATGGACGGTATTTCTAGAAAAGCTAAAGGACACGGTTGTAATTTCCAGGGTCAGGGGACACGCTGGTCATTATCGTAAAAGCCCAAGGGCACGCTGGTAATTTCCAGCTGTGCCGGTCGCCCGCGCAATGCGCGGCTACTGTTTCTACCGACGCCCAAAACGACGTCGTTTCCCCAGTCGATTTCTGGGTTCCGCGCCAAGAAACGACGCCGTTTCATTGCGTGCGTATGAAAAAAATATGGTTCGCGTAATGTGTAGACCATTATTCCCTTCTTCTTCAGCCTTTAACGCAAACAGTGTACCAACTTAGAAATAAAAGCACATTTTCATCAACTTTTTCCCAACAAAATTGTTCCAAAAAAAATCTTATAATTTATAAATACACATCTATAAATTGTTTAGAATAATTATTCTAATTATTTTCTAATTTTTGACAAAATATAATTTACACCTTAAATACCAAAATAATCAACAATTTAGTTTTATACCTTCAAAATTAGAAAAGTCTTCCAATGAAGCTTGATGAACCTCTTAGATGGCACCAAAAACTTGCTCTCTTATGGTGGTGGTGGAGTTCCCGGATGGTGGAGGTGGTTTCGGTGGAGGAATTAAAGAGAAAGAGAGAGTTTGCTTTTCTCTTTTTTTATTTATTTTCCTTTTCTTTGCTTTATTTCTTATCCTTTTTATAAGCCAACCACTTAACTAAATTGGGAAAACATAAGAATTCCACCGCCTTTTCCCTTCTCGGACGTTCCACTGAAAATCAAACATGCAAATTTATTAATTTAATACATTACATAGTCATTACGTGTAATAAATATTTTATAAAATAAATATAAAATATTTATTTTAATTTACCAAAATTCATAACATGATTTATTATTAATTTTAATACCTCTTTTAGGTACTTACTTGACAAATTTTGTACACGCATAACGTCATGCATATAATTATATGAGGTAATTTATACCTCCAAAAATCATAAAATAATTCATAGGACATATAAAAATTATTTTTCACAATTTTTTACTTCGTTACTTGGACAACATGTTACATTTCTGAAATATTATTTTTCATAAAAGTCATAATAATTCCATTATACATAAATATAATTTTTAATAACTTAAAGCATTCCTTTTTCTTATTTATTATTCAATTTCTTTAATAGTTACAATAATTTCTTTATATATAAATTATATAATTTAATATTATATAATTTATATATTTACATTCTTCTTTCTTAAATAATTTCTTAAATTCTTCCATAATTATCAATTAATCCATAATTTTACATTTATTAACTCTCTCATTATTTTAATTCTCTTATATAAATTATATAATTATCCTTATATAATTTATATAATTATAATTTCCTTTATACATCACTTTAATTTTCTTATATAAATTATATAATTTATTATTATATAATTTATATAATTACATTTTTTTCTCAATCAATTTCTAAATTTTCACCATAATTCTTAATTAAATCTAAAATCAATAATTATAATTTTATTAACTTTCTCATTCGTTTTTCATTTAAAATTGGATTAATTTAATTATTAATTCATATTTCTTACATTTCCATATATCCTCATTTAAAACATAATTTCTGCACTTCCATAATAATTTAATTGTACAATTTATTGTACATTTACATGAAATTTCTCTTATTCTTAATAAATTATTTTTAAACAATTTATTTGCTTTTCAATTTCTTTAATTCAATATCATTTATCGTAATCTCTGTACATATTTAATTTACTAATTAAATCTTATCACATACCTTAAATCACATAAAATAATAATTAATTTGAACAATCTTGATAATTTAATTAATTAAATTCTCATTTGATATTATTAAAGAAATTTTGAAAATTCGGATCCTCACATGTCCAACTGGAGTTGGGCTAGGGTTTTGCCCAGAACTTAAGGGTTCGTTTGTCGGAAATCTTAAGAGTTAATAATTTAAAGTTAGAGTCTTATATAAAGGCTAAGTAATAGTCATTGCATCTAATGATTATGTCAATTTCCTATATAAATTGTAGGTTGAACAAAAGACGCAAATAAGCATAACTGGTAGAAGCTAACAAGATAAGTTTTTCTGATATTGTTGCTATGTGTATAACTGTTGTGTGTGCACTTGAAGCATGTGAGAATTTGAATTAAATATGTTTTTGTGAAACCATATGAGGTGTGTTGATTCTATATGATAGAAAACCTGAATTAATTGAATAAGTTGAACTGTATGTCATGTATTCATTCCAATGCATGATAAGTATGTTGCATGAATAAATGCAAAGCATAAGAAGCATGATGCATTCATATAATGTAATGCATGAAGCATGAGAAGCATGTATAAACATGAACTATGTGTGATGTGCTATCTGTTAGACTTAATGAGCCGTCGTGCTCCCTCTTGCCTAAACCAACATTTTCAGATAGTGCAAATCATTTGAAGTTCTCGATAAAGATCAAGGAACAGTAAAGCATATTACTTTCACTGAAGATCTAAATATTTGTTGTAAATATTAGTCCAAATTGGACAGGTAAATGATTGTATAGTGTAAGACTTTAGCTGGTATGTTATATGAGTGTTAAATACACAAGTTGATTGTAATAGAATGTCGTATCATGTATGATATTAAGACATACTAGGAATGTATAAAGATTTCGATTATGGAATAGAAAGAGATATTGTAAAATTATAAATAAGTAGTTATTTACCAATTATAATATTGTTATAATTCATGAACAATAAGAAAAATGTTGTCTCGTGTTGAATCGGATATGAGGTTTGAGGGATCCGGATTCGGGGTCGTCACAAGTTGGTATCAGAGCTGATAGATTATAAACTTTAGGTAAGAGTACCTTAGGATATAACCATAATAAAAGATAAGTACAATGATAAATGAATAAACTCCAGAAGAGTTTATGTATTAAAAGATGAATTTGGAAAATTCATATATAGAAGATTATCCAATGATGGATTTGAGAATATATAAGAGAAATGAAAAGGGTCATGTTGTACCTAATTTTAAAAAATGATAGAAGATATCTTATAATAAGATTTTGAGAAGCATAAAGAAATTGCTAATAAGGTCATGAAATGATCTAGGGAGATGAACTCGTAATGAGGCAGATGTGTTAAAATATGAATGGAGAAAATTCGTATTAAGTTAAGAAGAAAAGTTAGAGGTTTGTGGATTTTTTTTAATTGAGAACTCATATTAGTTGATGAGTTGTACGATTCCTTGTATGGGCATGGAATTTGTGCTTGGTTTTTGAGCCACTTAGCTTCCTATATTAATATAGTGGTTGAGTTGAATGAACCCTTGTATAGGCGGGGGCTATGATATGTCAGCGAACCAATTTGGGAGGTGCTGCTGCGAAACTTGCACGATCAGTGTGTATCGAAGAAGAAAGATATGCACTGGTGACATGTGTTTTCTTATAGTGATGAACAGTTGGGAAACTGATGTATTTGTTCTTGGTTTAACGACCGCTTGACTTTCTATATTGATTAGTGGCCGAGTTGACCAATTTCCTGTATGGGCAGGAGATTGTGTTTGGTTTGACGACCACTTAGCTTTTTATAGTGATAATCGATTGAAATCTGGTGTCGCGCTATTCGTTATATGTATGTTGAGAAGGTGATTCTTTTCTCATGTATATAACGGATAGGTAGAGGATGTTAAGATAAAATCGTGTTATGAGAACCGACACGTATGGTAAGTTCGTGACTCATAGTCATGTGGAGGAGACCCTCAGCGAATGGGCGGCTTTGGCCTGACTAGGACAAACTCCTCAAACCATATGATTGTGGTAAGTTCCTGAACCCAAATACGTGGTAAGTTTGATGAACAGTGAGTGTGGGTAGAGTTAAGTTGCAAGATTAAAGCTATACTAGATATAATTATTAAGCTGAAAAAGATGAGGAGAAATTTGAGGTATTTTGAGGTTTTAGGATATTCCAAATCTTCTAGCTATGCTAGATTTTGAAATTCTTAAAATCGTGCTAAATTCATACTTTTGTGCTTTTGAAAAGGCAAATGTATTTTAGAGATCATTAATACACTTATTGCAGAGATGATAAACGATGGAGTCATCAATGCAGAGTAACCTAGTGTTGGATGTATTTTTAAGCCCACTATGGTATGATTTAATATGACAAAGTCAAAATATTTTTTTTTAGTATTTTGAAATGTTTAAAGAAGAGTTTATGCTAATTGTTTCGGCTAGACAAATTGATTTGAAAATATCAAAATGTATTTATAAAATCATCACACGCCATTAAAGCTATGGTGCAGAGATGAAAAAGACGGAATCCTCAACGCACTGTTGCAAATGTGCGGTATCATGAAGTCCTATAAATGAATTTTAGTTACGTTAACTAATCTGAAATGATTTTTGAATCATAATATACGAACAGTTCAATGATGTGAGTCTATGTCATTTACTTTGACTGGACACTTTTTGGTCAGAAATGACTCAAGTTTTATTTTCCAATCCAACTTATGTTGGAGCGGAATTTTGTAGTAAGTCTGAGGTGAATAACCTCATAATGGGGGATATGTCAGAGCCATAAATAAAGAACCCGCGAGGGGGCGCCCAAGAGTGGTGGCATGCTGATATGACAAAATATGAGTTGGTAAATCCAAAGAGTTCAATCCTAAGAAAAGTCATTGTGCACAGCGCTAGAGTACGATAGGCTGATCACCTAGCGTACAAAATAATTGTGGAATGTTTTCAATTTTTGTGATTGATAAACCTTCTCACATATGTTCACAGTCTTTATGACTCCTCAGAATAGTATGAAAGTTTTAATAAATATTTTGATTTTCAATTTATTCTTTTGAAGGATATTGATTTTCAATTTATTCTTCTACAATATATTCCATTGTTCTGGAATTGTAATATAGAAGTATGAACTTCCTAGCAAAGGGTGGTCATAGAATTTAATGAGTAAAGAGTTATACTCAGAGATGAATATTGGTAGAAATGTGTATGAGATAATTTCGGGGACGAAATTCTTATAAGAAGGGGCGAATGTAATATCCCAGATATTTCCAAGATTTTAAATAATATCTTAATTGATTTAATTAAAGGTTAATATTTAAAACCTAGACTTTGAGAAGTAAGATATGTAGAAAATGGGTGAACATTTTTTTTTTAACATAATTTATTTGTTAGAAATTAAATGTGGAACTATTGTAATGATGCATGTAGAGAATTTATTAAGGAAATAAATTCAATTGAGAAGTGAATGTGGTTATATTGATATACATATATATACCTAAAGTGTGCTTGTTAGCCAAACAAGTAGATGAGTAAATTAAATACTCAATTAAACTAATAAATTAATTAGTTTAAGCATGAAGTCATGAAATATAATTAATTTGGTTAATTATATTAGTATGAGTTATAGTTGTGAAAAATTTAGGATGATTGTCTTGGACGACAATAATGGGAAGTAATTAATTAAGTAATTAACTTAATTATTAAGTTATTGTATAGAGTCCATTAATGAATTTAAAACAAGCTCAATATGGGAATACTTGCATGAAGGTGGGTAATTAAATAATAAGCCCAAATGTTATGTTAATTAATAGTCTAAGAGGTAATTAATATAAGTCCAATTAAATTATGTTGGCAAGTATTATGATAGTCCGATTAAATTAATTACCAAGCTCAAGTTATAAATGATCTGAGAGTTGTGTTGGGTAGCCCAAGTAATTAAATAAGAGAGCCCAATGCAAAGTAAGCTATGTAGCCCAAACACTTAAAAGTTCAATATTGGTCAAAGTATTGGGAGATATTGTTGAGTGTAGAGAATTAACTAATGTACGGTTAATTGAATAACCCTAGTTGGTAAGCATGATAGAGAATTAACCAAACATTGGTTAATTGCTAGAGGAAGAAAGGTAGTGATGAGAATTGACTATGAATGAGTTAATTAAGTAACCCAATGTGGTAAAAATAATTATAGCAAGTCTAATTGAATTATATTATAAATCCAAATGAGGTATTAAACTAGGTCAAATTAATTAACCTAGTAGTTCATGTAATTAATTAAACCTTAGTCCATGTAATTAATTAAACTAGCCCAATGCTTGTTTTAATTAAATGTAACATAGGGTATTTAATGTTAGCCCAATAGAATAATTAAATTGAGCCCAACCAAATTAAATTGATGAGCCCAATATATTTAAATCCTAGAGTCTAATGTGGAGCCCAAATGATTGTCAAAATTGGTCAACATTTATATATATATATATATATATATATATATATATATATATATATATATAAGCTATACAAATAAAGCAAAAATGGGAGATTAAATCGCATTTTGTTGAGATTTAGGGGACCCACAAGTGGGTGGCTTGATTTCTTATGTTGCTTTACTTGTACACAATGTTGTGGTGGTTGAACCAACCCTAGTCAATCACATGTCATTCAACAAATCAACCCATCCAATAGTAATCTCAATTAAGCTTTAATTTGACTATGTTGGTGGATTAGGAGAGTTAATAAGGGTTTAACAAATGGCTATATATAGAGTGCTCCACACAAGTGTTATGCTGGTTGGTGAATTGCTAGAGCATTCAAGAGAGAAAATAGAGAGCTTTCTAGAGAAAAACAAGCAAACACTTGTGAGTTGAAGTAGGTTGCTAGAGGAGGAGCTTGGTGGATGGCACATAGCTTCATAGCATACTTTGGAAGGAGAAGAAGAAGAGCATCCATATCCAAGAGGTTAAAAAGTGCTCTAAACCTTCTTCAGTTCATTTTTATAGTTTAGATATGATTTGAACGGTTAAAATGTATTTTTAACCGATCAAAAGTTATTTTGATGATCTAGAAGTCTAAAACTATGATATATAGGTATATTCATGGTTTGATATAGTTAATACATGTATTTGTATGGGTGGTACGCAAATAATTAGAAGGAAAGTCCATATAACGATTTACCGGTAAAACCCTAAGTGGTTCGATCTTTAAATTTCGTATCAAACATTTTCAAAAATATGATTGAACCATGAAATGTTGTAAAACAAGAAGTTAGGAAGACAACAACACTAAGTTAGTGACATTTGGATGCGTAGAGTTTATTTTATTCAAGTTCAAACCATTAAAACCAAGGATTTGTAATTTTAGTTTTCACTTTGTCCTTGTGAGCCATTTTTAGTCCACTTCGGTTCGGAATTTGGATGAGAATGGACACAAGAATAACCCCAAAATATTTAAAAATGAAGAAGTTATGACTGTCGGAGCGTCGGAGGGTCGAACAACCCATTTTTAGGGTTTTGTTTCTGTTTTGGACGCCCCGGTGCCAGTTGAGCGCCTCGGCTTTCAAAACAGAATGTGTAAATTTTCTGGGTCGGGTTGGTTCGGTCCGGGTCGGGTCGGGTCGGGTCGGTCCGGTTCGAGTTTTTAATGAAAATTTAAGTTGAAATTAGTGTAAAATGAATGGGTTTGAATACTAAATCAATATATGAAGTTTATCAGTAACTAATTGGTAGCTAAATATGTAACATAAAGACTAATGTTAACACAATTAAAAAGTTAACTATTGGCATTATTTAAAGATTACTAAAATATTATTAAATGATCAATAATATTAGTATATGATTAAAAAGTTATTGAATGACGAATAATATTTGTAAATGATAAAAATATCATTATATCGTTGATAATATTAATAAGAGATTAAAATATTATTAAATGGTTAATAATATTAATAAGTGGTTAAAATATTATTAAATGATTAATATTATTAATAAGTGATTAAAATATTATTAAATGGTTAATAATATTAGTAAATGATTAAAATATTATTAAATGGTTAATAATATTAAAAAGTGAATAAAATATCATTAAATGGTGAATAATATTAGTAAGTGATTAAAATATTATTAAATGATTAATAATATTAAGAAGTGATTAAAATATTATTAAATGGTAAATAATATTAATAAGAGATTAAAATATTATCAAATGGTGAATAATATTTGTAAATCATTAAAATATTATTAAATTAATAATATTAATAAGTGGTTAAAATATTATTAAATGATTAATAATATTAAGAAGTGATTAAAATATTATTAAATGATTAATAATATTAATAAGAGATTAAAATATTATCAAATGGTGAATAATATTTGTAAATGATTAAAATATTATTAAGTGATTAATAATATTAATAAGTGATTAAATATTATTAGATGGTTAATAATATTAATATGTGATTAAAATATTATTAAATAATTAATAATATTAATAAGTGATTAAAATATTATTAAATGATTAATAATATTAAAAAGTGAATAAAACATTATTAAATGGTGAATAATATTAGTAAGTGATTAAAATATTATTAAATGATTAATAATATTAAGAAGTGATTAAAATATTATTAAATAGTTAATAATATTAATAAGAGATTAAAATATTATCAAATGGTGAATAATATTTGTAAATGATTAATAATATTAGTAAGTGATTAAAATATTATTTGATGGTTAATAATATTAATATGTGATTAAAATATTATTAAATAATTAATAATATTAATAAGTGATTAAAATATTATTAAATAATTAATAATATTAATAAGTGATTAAAATATTATTAAATGGTTAAGAATATTAATATGGGATTAAAATATTATTAAATAATTAATAATATTAATAAGTGATTAAAATATTATTAAATGGTTAATAATATTTGAATGTAGTTGTATAGTATCAAGGGTAGATAATATTTTGAGGTATTTGGTACATTATTAAATGTTCGAATCATTAAGTTATGAAAAAGAAGAATGTTTAATTAAATTAAACAGATGTAAATAGTCAATTCGTGACTAAATTTTTGACAACTTATTAAAAGTAAGTCGTACGAAGAACGTGTAGTGAAGGTGTAAGTTAGATGAGCATACCCGACATGTCCAACTGGGGTTGGGCTAGGGTTTTGTCCGGAACTTAAGGGTTCGTTTGTCGGACATCTTAAGAGTTAATAATTTAAAGTTAGAGTCTTATATAAAGGCTAAGTAATAGTCATTGCATCTAATGATTATGTCAATTTCCTATATAAATTGTAGGTTGAACGAAAGACGCAAATAAGCATAACTGGTAGAAGCGAACAAGATAAGTTTTTCTGATATTGTTGCTATGTGTATAACTGTTGTGTGTGCACTTGAAGCATGTGAGAATTTGAATTAAATATGTTTTTGCGAAACCATATGAGGTGTGTTGATTCTATATGATAGAAAACTTGAATTAATTGAATAAATTGAACTGTATGTCATGTATTCATTCCAATGCATGATCAGTATGTTGCATGAATAAATGCAAAGCATGAGAAGCATGATGCATTCATATAATGTAATGCATGAGGCATGAGAAGCATGTATAAACATGAACTATGTGTTATGTGCTATCTGTTAGACTTGTTGAGCCGCCGTGCTCACTCTTGCCTAAACCAACATTTTCAGATAGTGCAAATCATTTGAAGTTCTCGATAAAGATTAAGGAACAGGAAAACATATTACTTTCACTGAAGATCTAAATATTTGTTGTAAATATTAGTCCAAATTGGACAGGTAAATAATTGTGTAGTGTAAGACTTTAGCTGGTATGTTATATGAGTGTTAAATACACAAGTTGATTGTAATAGAATGTCGTATCATGTATGATATTAAGACATACTATGAATGTATAAAGATTTTGATTCTGGAATAAAAAGAGATGTTGTAAAATTATAAATAAGTGGTTATTTACCAATTATAATATTGTTATAATTCATGAACAATAAGGAAAAGATTGTACTCGTGTTGAATCGGATCTGAGGTTTGAGGGATCCGGATTCGGGGTCGTCACAAGTTGGTATCAGAGCTGATAGGTTATAAACTTTAGGTAAGAGTACCTTAGGATATAACTGTAGACACCCAAATTTTGCATTTCTCTACTAACCCTGACAGGAGGGCAAAATCGTCAAGTGACCCAATATACGACAAGGAGAGGTGGGCGCCAAAATGCAGTTCCCACCACGGCTTACGATCAAGGCTGTCAAACGCAAAACGAGAATTGAGGCATCTGAGGCGAGGCCTACGGGCCATCCAGACAGAACCCGATGCGAATCGCCAAAAAAAGGACAAGGACACTGCAATTACAGCATTAGGGTGGGGTCTCGACGTCGGGAAACCATTCCCAGAATTGATTCAGGTATCAAAGAACAGCTTTCCAAAATAATACAGCAGAAATTGGCAAATTAATACCGCGTGGCACGAAATTCGAGAAAAATGCGCCGGACAGCCGCGGATGCAGTCGCGGCTGCCGACAAAAAGACGTTCGCGTGGCTCGAGGGCGGCACACGGCAGCCGAGGAGACGGCCACAGCAGGCAGCCGCAGATGCATCTGCGGCTGGCCGCAGATGTATCTGCGGCTGCCTGCTGAGGCACTATAGATCGCCATCTTCAACCCGAGAACCAGAAGAGAAGAAAAAAAAAGAAAAAGAAGGAGAGAGAAAGATCGCGCGGGAGAGAGAAAGGGGTCGGATTTTTGGGCTAGATTGAAGCAACACTTTCCATTGTTGTGTTCATTTAGTTAGCGATCTTGTGGTGTAACTCGTTTTGTATATATAAAAGCTTGAATCCGTGTTTTGCAAGGTGAAAAGATTGTCTTTTGGTATTCTATCGCTTGTTTTGTTAATATAGCTTATGTTTTGGGTTATGTGATGTAATATGTTGTTATGTTGATAAAGGATCCGTGGATTAGGGGTTGTTAGCGAGGTTTCCATCGGAAAGTAACTCCTCTTAACGCCCCGATGACATCCGTACGGTGATATCTCGTTCGTTGTGGTAGTGGATAGTTTTAAGTGTTTAAGTTGTGATATTTGGGTTATGTAATGTGATAGCATTGTTAAATCTCGTTAGATTTGGTTTAGGGTTGGTTGTGCCATGATTTGGGTAAATGTGAGCCTAGGGAGGAGATCCTCGCGGTCAAATCCCGATGATGGACATTTTGGTGTATGTAATCATGGTATAGGGTCCATGGATGTGTATGTTGTAATATCCGGCCTTAAAGCGATACCAAGTCGTGTTCGGGTTAAGGCCCCGTAATAATAATAAAATATGTGATTGTGGGTGTTTGGGGTTGTCTGGATGGCTTACATGCCCGTGGATAGCCCCGACACGTTTTGGGATGCTTGTTTTAATTTACAACACAACAATGATTTTCAAAATAAGGCAAATGATGAAGATTTTGTAAAAGTGATCAAATTAGGATATTAGATTCACGAGGTTTAAAGGCTAAGTGTTTTGGTAAAATTTAATCCATAATTGATGAATAGGCTTTAGTTGGTTTTAAAACGTCACAAAAAACGATTTTGCAAATAAATAAATGTTTTCATTAAACTTTGTGCATAGGGTTAAAGAGTTCTAGAAGTTGCCCTCGATTTATTTATATTAACTGTTAGAAGGCAATGTATAGTCTCGATTCCTATTTGACAAAAGTTTAAAACTATTGTTTTCTAAAATGACATCTAAATAAAAAACCCTCAACGCTTTCGAAATTAAAATCAATCTTTCTTATAAAAAGCGAATCCTCGTCATTTGGGTCAAAGAACGTCCAAAACACTTTCCAGATAACACTTTTGCCATATAAAAATAAAAGCGAACTTTTATGCAAAACGCACCACAAATATTCATCTAGGCACGCACGCACACACACGCAAACCACACATTTTAGGATTTAAAAAGGATAGGAAAATATCAAGATTGCGGTAACCGTGTTTCACGGAAGTCGGGGGGTGCCTAACACCTTCCCCTCGCTTAAGCAAGCCCCCGAACTCTATGAATCTCGGTTTGCGGACCAATTAATCGGAGTCACATATGAGCCAGCGATTACGAAAATAAATTCGGATGAGTTGGTACATCCATTTCAAATATACCAACTGGCGACTCTGGTCAATTGGCTCATAAAAAATCGATCTTTCAAAACCCGTCGACACTAAGCCGACCCTTTTCTAAACCACATTTAATTCAAAAGGCTAAAATTGGAAAAGGGCATTTTAATAATAAAAAACGAGACGGCGAAAATCCCGGCGTCGACAGCTGGCGACTCTGCTGGGGACATTAGAGGGCTTAAGCCGCATTTAAAATCCTGATGTTTTCCTATCCTTTAAAAATCTAAAAAAATGTATGTTTGCGTTATTTGCGTTGATTTACCTTTTTGTGCGTATGTGGATGGTGTGATTGCGTTTTTTCTGTTCAAGTTTTTACTTTAGTGGATGGTGTGATTGCGGTTTTTCAAGTCGTTACTTTATTAGCATCATATGCATACGGTGAGGACGATGAATGTATGATTGAATGTATGTTGAGCAGTTCCTCCTCCTGAGGCAAACCCGTCGGATGTGGATTACTGGACTCAAAGGGGTGCTCCCCGGCGAGGCTCAGGAAAAGCATCCACTCAGATCCAATCCAATTGAAAGATCGGATTTATTCCCTTCGAGTATGTTGCGAAGATCTGGGAACCTTCATGCCGAAAAGCCCGCGAGAGTAACTTAGGGTAGGTCAGCCTCAGATAAACCCAACGCACGGAAAGTCTCTTCATGCCCTTTTACGCTTTACGCGCATGATATCATACTGTAGTCAATCATTTTGTACCAACCAATTTTGTCAAAATAAAAGTACTAACCTCTGTTTTACAGTGACAGCTTGGAGAGCATCATAAATTGCACAATGTCATTACTTTGGATAAAATAAAGGGATACTAACCCTGTTTTGCAGGAAAATATTACAAAACTCAAAAACTCAAAAAATATTTGCTTTAGCATGCATCCACCAATGTCATTTCCCGAAACTAAACTTCGGTTGTTTTATACGCAGGATTGCTCCCCAAACCCGTCTCCGATCTAAGAAAGCCAGAGAACTAGCAGTCGAGATGGCTGAAAACCCTAATCCGGACCTGGCTCCCGTATCTCGGGAAGAGTTCAACGCGGTGAGAAATCAGATGACGGAGCTGACTATGTTGCTCAAAGAGCATTTCAAACTAAAATCAGGGCCACAGCTCGAGGACCCGCCGGGGCCATCATCTCAAGGGAACGTACTGACCCCAGAAACTCCAAAAGTAGAGCTACCAAAGCAAGTCATTATCATCCCTGAAGACGAGGTGGCCAGTGGGGTTAGTAAGAAGATAAAGCAGATGGAGGAAGCCATCAAAACAATGAAGGGGATCGGGTCATATGGCAGCGTGAACTATTCCGACCTTTGCATCTTTCCAGGGACCAGATATCCCGAAAAGTTCAAGATCCCTGAATTTGAAAAGTACAACGGGTCGGGGGATCCCTACACGCACCTGAAAGTATACATCGGAGAGCTAGGAGGATATGCTGAGGATGAATCGCTAAGGATGCAACTGTTCCAGAAAAGCCTGACAGGGGAGGCTAGGACGTGGTATGCAAGATTGGATAATGCTAAGATCCACAACTGGGAGGAGCTGGCCCACACTTTCCTAACCCAGTACAGTTTTCAGTCCCAGATGGCCCCGGACCGCTACCAGATGACCAAAATCAGAAAACAGACCAGTGAATCCTTCAGAGACTATGCTCAGCGGTGGAGGAGGATGGCAGCCCAAGTGAACCCACCCATGAGTGAGGCAGAAATGGTCATGACTTTCATTGATATCCAGGAGGCTCCCTATTATGAAAGAGTAATGGCGGGAATAGGAAAGCCTTTTGCGGAGATGATCAAGCATGGGGAAATGGCTGAGATGGGTTTGAAGTCAGGAAAGATCAGAGATCTCACAGCTCTCGAGGCTGTGGCTGAGCAAATCCAGAGTGGGAATTACGGCAGTTCATCCCGGAGACCCCAAAAGAGAAAGGAGGAGGATGTGTCCCTGGTACTGCAAGGACTATCAGGGAAAACAATGACCAGCCCCCCGGTCCACATACAAAGAAATGAGGCCCCGCGCCCATCAAATTTCAACAATCAGAGGTATGAGGGGCGTCGAAAATTCGAAAAGCCGCAAGAGAGGGAGTTCACCCCTTTGGGGGATTCGTTGGAGCAGATACTGACCCTGCTGGTAAGCCAGAAGAAGATTACCGAGCTATTGCCTCCGTCAGACCCAAAGAGCAAGAGATATGACCCTAGCAAGAGATGCGCCTACCACTCGGCATCCCCGGGGCATGACACCCAGGAGTGCTGGTCTCTCAAACACAAGATCCAGAACATGATTGACAACGGAGAAATCGTGGTGGAACAACCGGAATCCCCGAATGTGAAGGTCAACCCTCTTCCCGAGCATAATGGGGGAGGCGTAAATACAGTGGAAGCTAGTGGGGCGGAGGGTCCCCTAAGATTGAGATACATAAGGAGGATAGAAGGAGAAATTGCTGTGACCAATGCCCGGGAGGATGCGCCAAGGGAGCCTATTAAGTTGGTTGGAGTAATTCAAGGGACCAAAACAGAGCCTATCCGGTTATCAGCTCCAAGACCCCTTGTCGTAACAGCTAGAGCACAATTGCCGGTCACCAACCTGAAGACTGTTCCGTGGAATTACGGGGAAAAAACCGTGGAAGAGGCCAGTTGTGCATCGGTCAGCTCCAAAGGAAATCCATTGTATCTACCAAGGTGGGTTTTTGAAAACACAAAAAGGGAAAACGGGAAAATATCAGAGGACAAAGCGTTGGAGTTTTGGGAGAAGATGAATCACGGCAAGGCAAAGGTGGCCAAAACACTGGAGGTGCAGCCACCCCTGACATCCATCTTAGATCTTGCCTTGGCCTCAAATGACCATCATCAAGTATTAAGCAAAGTCCTGGAAGAGGCCCATGTCCCCAAGACAATCAGTACAGAAAGATTCAGCCACTTGGTGGGCCATCTGTTAGACAGCAATGTAATATCATTTACCGACGACGACATCCCTGAAGAAGGAAGGGGGCACCGAAAGCCGTTACACATTTCTGTCATCTCGTCCGGATATGTGATGAACGGAGTCTTGATTGATGGTGGGTCAGCCCTGAACATTTGCCCATACAATACTCTGGAGAAAATGAAGATCAACCCTAAGCGCCTGCGGGCCAGCCAAGTGGTGGTAAGGGCGTTTGATGGATCGAGAAAGGACACGGTGGGAGAGATTGAGCTGCCGGTGGAGATTGGCCCGTATACTTTTGATATTTCCTTCCAAGTGCTAGATATCACGGCCAGTTACAACATGCTCTTGGGGAGGCCCTGGATTCATATGGCTGGGGCAGTTCCCTCCACTCTGCATCAGCAAATAAAGTTTATCGTTGAGGGACACTTGATCACAATCGCGGCAGAATCTGACTACCCTGTTCCCTCTGT
The DNA here is from genome assembly GCA_947179155.2 of Hedera helix. Classification (NCBI taxonomy): domain Eukaryota; kingdom Viridiplantae; phylum Streptophyta; class Magnoliopsida; order Apiales; family Araliaceae; genus Hedera; species Hedera helix. Next base: position 15,004,239 of record OX359280.1, read on the forward strand.
AAAAGGCATGCCGGTGATCCATGTGGACGAATCAGCCGAACCAATCAGCTATCAAGCGTTTGAAATCAGCACCCCTCAGTACAAGCAATTGGGAGCCCCGGAGTTAAAGCTTAAGGTGTCCCCCGAGCTCACTTTCGTTGCCCGGGAAATGATGGCAATGAACTTTCAGCCGGGGCAAGGGCTAGGCAAGCACAGCCAAGGAATCACCGAACCCATCAAAGTACCAGTGCAGTCAGGCAAGGCAGGGTTAGGATATCACGGAGGTATGAGGACGAGGAACACATACAAGAAAATTCCCGTGCGAATAACCGGAGTCCCGATACCGAGAGCCAGTAATGAACAATCCCTGAGGATAATCAAGCCTGCGTCTGAAGCAGAGGGTAAGGTGGAGGCTCCCCCAGCCAAAGGATTGATCCGTCAGATGGATTTCTTGCAAGAAATTATGGAACAGTTTGAGGAGAAGTGTCATCTCCCGGGGCAGTCAGGCCCCAATGAAAAGGGAAAGGAGAAAATGACTGACGGCAAGCAGATCATGCCATTCATTAATTGGGCCGGGTTAGAAGTGCCCGAAGAAAGTGGAAATGAGAGCCGAAACCAAGTTGCCGCAATCATTGAGGAGGTGCCAGATGCAGAGACCCCCTCCATCACTAGCTCTAAAACCGAAGTGATCCCCAGGAATTGGACCGTGCAGCCAGTAGTATCCAGAAAAGGGTAAATGCAGGAGTGTCCGGGAATCTTGTCCAGTAGGGGGATCAAGGGGTTTTTAAGACGGTGTTTTTGTTTTTATGTATCTGCACGTCTATTTCATACTTTTGTCATGATTATTGAAAAGGAAGTCATGTACCTAATGTTTATATATATGACAAATATTTTTGTTTCATGTCAGGTGTACCGATTTGAGTCATTCTAGCCTAACAAACGATTTTCCAAATTTGAAAGACGATTATGATTTTGATATAGAACTAGATTTCGATTTGATGGGAATTGAGCAGGACGAAGCAGATGATGACGACGCTCCCGACGAGATCAAAGAGTGGGTCGAGGATAAACCCAAACCCAACCTAGACCAAACCATCACCATCAACATAGGAACCCCTGAAAACCCCAAAGAGCTAAAAATTGGGGCAGACTTGACTCCCAACCAGAAAGCAGAAGTAGCTGAACTGTTGAGCCAATATGAGGATGTGTTTGCTTGGTCACACGAAGACATGGTCGGTTTGTCCACGGACATCGTGGTACATCGATTGCCTATCAAGGAGGGTTTCAGGCCAGTTAAGCAGAAGTTGAGAAAGTTAAAGCCAGAGTGGAGCTTAAAGGTGAAAGAAGAGATAGTCAAGCAATTCAAGGCTGGGATCATCATGGTGTCTACTTACCCAGAATGGCTTTCCAATATAGTCCCCGTGGCAAAACCTGGAGGAAAGGTGAGAGTGTGCGTGGATTATAGAGATCTGAACAAGGCCAGTCTTAAGGATAACTTCCCAGTGCCTTTCATACACATCTTGGTGGATAACACAGCTCAGTATGAAATGTATTCATTTGTCGATTGTTTCGCTGGGTATCACCAGATAATGGTGGCGGAAGAGGATCGAGAAAAGACTGCCTTCATCACCCCCTGGGGCACATTTTGTTATAGACGACTTGCCTTCGGCCTCACAAATGCGGGAGCCACTTATCAGAGGGCCATGATGGCCCTATTCCATGACATGATGCATAAGGAGATAGAGGGTTACGTGGATGACATCATTGTGAAATCGAGGGCGGAATCTGACCATGTGACTCACCTTAAGAAGCTATTCGAGCGGCTCAGGAAGTATAATTTGAAGCTCAATCCAGCCAAATGTGCCTTCGGGGTTCAGTCAGGTAAACTCCTTGGATTCTTGGTGAGCAATCGAGGTATCGAACTGGATCCGGCTAAGATCAGGGCTATTGTGGATATGCCAGCTCCCCGTACGGAGAAAGAGATAAGGGGATTTTTGGGGAGGATAAACTTCATCAGTCGGTTCATATCCCATCTGACCACCACCTGCGAACCAATCTTCAAACTGTTAAGGAAAGATGCCTCCCGGAAGTGGAACAGTCAATGCCAAAAGGCCTTTCAGACTATCAAGAAGCAATTAACAGAAGCGCCAGTGCTGGTACCTCCGAAGGACGGGGTTCCCCTTTTCCTGTATATATCCGTGAATGATATGGCGATGGGTTGTATGCTGGGGCAGAAGAGTGAATCTGGTAAGGAGCATGCCATTTATTACCTCAGCAAAAGATTCAGCAGCTGTGAACAGAATTACACGCCAATCGAGAGAACATGTTGCGCCTTGGCCTGGGCTGCTATGAGGTTACAGCATTACCTCCATGGACACACTACCTATTTGATCTCGCGGATCGACCCCTTGAAATATATATTTGAGAGACCAATGCTGAATTGTCGATTGTCAAGGTGGCAGTTAATCCTCCAGCAATTCGACATCCTGTATGTTACCCAGAAGGCCATGAAAGGGCAGGGAATTGCAGATCAGTTATCAGAGATGCCGATAGGGGGGATGGAGCCTTTAGAGACTTTCCTACCAGGGGAAGACATATTGTGGGTCCAACAAGCGAGGTGTGATGACGAAGGGCAATTTTGGAAGATGTATTTTGACGGTGCCATGAATGCTGAAGGGGCTGGAGCTGGAGCGGTCCTGGTCTCCATTACGGGCGAGCAATACCCTGTCCTCACCAAATTAAAGTTCAGTAACTCGAACAATACGGCTGAATACGAAGGATGTATATTGGGACTGAGATTCGCCCGCGATATGGGAGTGAAAAGATTAGCCGTGTTCGGAGATTCAGAATTGGTAATCAGACAGGCGACTGGGGAGTATGGCACTAAGGAGCTTCGGTTACTCCCGTACCACCGGTGTGTAGTCCGATTGATGCAAGAATTTGAAGATATAACTTTCCGACACATTCCCCGGGGGCGGAATGACTTCGCCGATGCATTGGCTACCCTGGCTTCGTTAGTCCCCGTACTCAAAGGCAAAGCCACCCCACAGATTGAAATAACAGTACAAAGTGCCCCCGCTTACGAAGAATACATATCGGAGTTGTCAGAAGATGTGGCTCAACCAAATCAGCCCTGGTATCATGACATTCAGAAATACTTGAGGGATAGATCACTCCCCGACCAGGCGAACCGAACGGAAAGACAGAGAATCCAGAAGATGGCGATGAAATTCTATTTAAGCGGAGACTCCCTGTATAAGAGGGATGTAGGCTTGGGATTATTGCGATGTGTGGACGAGACTCAAGCACAGAAAATCATGGGCGAAGTGCACGGTGGAGTATGTGGGCCGCATATGAGTGGGCCAATGTTGGCCAAGAAAATTCTGAGAACCGGGCATTACTGGCTATCACTTAAAGCTGACTGTGACGATCATGTCAAGCGATGTTTCCAATGCCAAGCACACGGTAATGTGATGCATGCGCCTCCTAATGAACTACATTGTATGACTTCCCCTTGGCCGTTCTCCATGTGGGGTATGGATGTTATCGGGCCCGTGGAGCCCAAAGCGAGCAACGGCCACCGGTTCATTTTCGTCATGATCGACTATTTCACTAAATGGGTAGAGGCAGCTTCTTTCCCCAAAGTAACGCAGGAAGTTATAGTCAGTTTCATCAGGAACAATGTGATTTGCCGATACGGACAGCCTGAAATCTTGGTGTCCGACAATGCCAAGAATCTGAACAATGCCCTTATGAAGGAGTTGTGCGCCCAATTCAAGATCAAGCATCTCAATTCTGTCATTTACCGGCCCAAAATGAATGGGGCCGTGGAAGCGGCGAACAAGAATATAAAGAGAATTATGGCGAGAATGGCTGCCAATCATCGGGGATGGCCGGACTTGCTACCCCTCACACTGTTTGCATATCGAACATCAGTTCGTACATCTACAGGGGCAACCCCTTACGCCTTGGTATATGGGATGGAGGCCGTTTTGCCAGTAGAGATGGAGATGGCATCCCTCCGAATTTTGCTTGATGCTCGGATTGACGAGGAGGATTGGATACAAAGTCGATACGACCAGTTAGCCTTAATAGATGAAAGAAGGGTGGCGGCTATATTGCACGGTCAGTTGTATCAGCAACGCATTTCTCGATCGTACGACAAAAAGATTCGGTCCCGAAATTTCAAAGAGAATGACTTAGTGCTGAAGAGGGTCATGCCCTGTCAAGACGAAGCCAAAGGGAAATTCGCTCCGAATTGGGAAGGACCCTTTGTGATCAAGAAAGTCCTATCTGGAGGGGCCCTCATCCTACAGGAAATGGATGGCGAGGTATTTCCGCAGCCCCTGAATTCCGACTCTGTGAAACGATTCTACGCTTAAAAAAAAAAAAAAAAAAAAAAAAAAAAAAAAAAAAAAAAAATTCTATCTCCCTTGCAACTCGAACTACGTAGGACCTGATCTCCTGACCTTGTGGGAGTACGTAGGCAGCCATCATGGCACGGTCCGTTCTACACAAAATAATAAACTTCGTCCCTATACCAAAACCACTTCCAGAAAATCCCGAAATCCTACACATTCCCAAACTTACCCAAACCTAACCACAAACCTTGTCCCTATACCAAAACCACTTCCAGAAATCCTATACCCTCCAAAACTTACCCAAACCTAGCCACATAATTAGCCCAAAGTCCAAGACTCACTTCGATGAAATCAGAGGGGCATGCGGCAATATCTGTGAAGTTCCAATCAAGACTTGAGAAAAGAAATAAGGCGATATATCGAAATCATAATCGGCTGGATAAAATGAGGATCCAATGGAGGGCGACGATGCATCAAAAAGGGAAATGACTAAAACCATAAATATTTCTCTATATATATAAAACATTTTGCTTACAAGTCTGTCTTTTAAATAAAAGTGATAAAACTGACATAGTCTGTGCAGGGACTAAAATCATCTACAGGTCAGAGACCAGCTGGAGCAGGACGGACAGAATAGTCGAGGCCTCATGAACCTCCGGCTCATCCGCAATCTGCTGTCCCATCATGTCAATCCGAGTCAAAAGAGCAGCAGCACTGGTAACAGTCGTAGAATGGCCCTCCATGATGACCCGGGCCTGCTCTACGATGCTATCTCTAGCGGAAAGGGCGGCATCCCGGGCTAGTACAGCAGCATCCCGCTCCGCATAGGCGGTATCCCTCTCAGTCTCAGTAGTACTCAAAACGAACCGGAGCCGGGTACCCTCAATCATCAATCTCTGGATCCGATCAGTCAAGTCAAAGGAATGGGCATGTACCGAAGTGGAAACCTCCTCAATACCAGATCTGGGCGATAATCCTGAAACCTCAGGAGAAATGATCGCACCTGAACTAGTCTCACATGGAAAAAATCCTCGGGAACCATCCAATACCCCGATCGGGTCAAAGTCGGCAATCTCTGAATCCCCGTGCAACCATAACAGATAATCGGGTGTCTGACCAGGGTGACTGTCCCCAAACTCGGCCGAGACCCTGTGTGACCAAAGATCGTATACCCTCAGCAGCTCCCTCTCCGTCTGAGGCGATATGAGAAATCGGTAGTCAGCAGCTCCCGCAAAGAGATGGAGATCTTGCATCTGGTCAAACTGCCCCATGACAGCTAAGGGATGATAAGTCGTCACCCCCCTCAAGCCAAGGAGAGGGAGAAAATCAAAAGGTGGCACATGAGTCAGGAAACTTTGGAAGGAGCAATAGCCCGAATAGATCAGAAGATGGAAAGGCTCCTCAAGGGCCGATAAGAGCTCCCTCCATTAGACTGTATCCGTGCATCGCCGGGGACGGAAAGAGAACTGCATGGCCAGGCTGTGGTTGAAACAGAACCCGTGTCGACGAAACTGCCCGATGGGTCTGAGGTGGCTCATGAACCATACGTATAACAAAGTAGAGCTTCCCCTAAATATGCGACCAGAGAAGGAATGACAATATGAGGCCGACAGGTAAGTCTCTGCTAATATCATGGGAAGAATGGTATGATCCTCCTGGAGAGCCTGCACCGCTACGATAACCCGCATATCCATGAGGTCGTCCCCTGCGGGCATGTACAGAACTGATACGACACAAGCCATCAAAACATCCACTCTCAAAGCGCCCCAGCGCTCTTCAGATACTGAAAAATCACTGAAAAACCGAGAGAAGCTATCCACCGAGCCAAATCTGTCAACCAGGAAGGATAGAGGAACAAGGTGGCTCGAGGAGGTCACGGATAGCAGAGCTGTCCTCCGCAAGCCTGTGAAAGTCAGAAACTGGCGGCGCATATGGCCCGAGGTAACCCGTGCACATGGACCATCCACTGATAAACCGGTGAAGCGAGCATACTCCTCAAGAGTGGGAGTCAGATACTCCAGCCTAAACCTGAAAACCTGTCGGTCCGGGATCCAACAACTGAGAATGCCATCAACAAAGCCCGGCGGCACCTGAAATGACAGTAGAGCCAAGGAGTGTCCCAAAAGACCCTCTGCGATGATTCGGTCGGAGGGTAGCAAACTATCCAGCCACAAGAAGAGCCTACCAATAATCCCTGAGGGGGCGCGAGGGTCCACGCGAACCACGTCCAGGGATGACATCTGTAAAAGCGGTATCAAAAGACTATACAGGGGTCAATTTTTCCTTATATATAACAAATCATACATCATACAAGCTATAATGAAATGAATGAATCATCAAAAGTAAACGATGGTGCATAAAATAAAATAAGTCTGTACATAATACATGAAATGAGAAATGATAGTAAAACGAGCAGGTTTAAATACAGAGATCCTAGCCTATCAAGTCTAATCAGTGAAGTCTATGCCATCAATGAAGGTGTCATCGTCAAACTGATCTGCAGGCAAGTCCTGGGGAAGGGCAACCTCACCCTCAAAATTAAGGTCTGGGCAGGAATAAGGCGGAACTGGGGCATCCGATGTACCGGGACCCGCACCAAAATCAGATCCCTGCGGGTCTGCAGCATAAGCCTCCTCTGGATCTCGGCCCAAGCTTCGAACGAAGAGAGATAACTGATCCACCCTCCGAGTGAGTGAAGCAATCTGGTCCGAATGGGTGGGGACACGGACGCACTCCATCCAATCTGCCATCATCACCGACCCGTGAACCAGGTCTCCGAGGAAGAAAGTAGCCCGGGTCTGAGGACCGATAGTGCGGGGTCTCCACCAGGCACTGAAGCTCTCGCTCGTATGCGGACCAACAGAAAGCATATAGCCGTCCTCCCCGGCCATCAGGGCCTCTGGAAGGTGGGCATCCGCAAACCAAGCTCTCTCTGAGGGGGGGCAAAGGGATACGAGCCTCCCCGGTCACACATCTGATGGCGCGCTCCCCCAGATATAGCTCCCATCCACCGTAGGTCAGAAACGGAATACGGCGAGTGGATAAGGCATGCTCCAGGTCCGCAGCATAACCACCAGCAAGGCCAGCCGCCAAATGATCCGCCGTGTAAGGAACCCAGGTCACATCCGCAGACGAGATCAGCTCTAACTGCAGCCGACAGTGAGCGAAACTATCAGACACTAGGGTCTCCTCGAGAGTACTATGATGCCATCTACGACCCCTGGGATAAGTCTCCGGGCCGAGGATAGTAACGGGCCGCAAGCAGGGTAATCTCTCGTAGGCCCAAAACTGTCAAACAAAACAGAAAAGCCGTAAGTAGCAAGAAGGAACAAAGAAATGGGACGAAACGAGAACTGTATGATAAAAGGGACTTACTAGCAGGAAGGGATAGAAGCCGAGCCAAGCATCGGTCTGTCCCTCTGAGCGGAGACGAAGACCCTGGAGGAAGTAAGCAAAGGTGAAAGAGCCCCAGTCGTAATCCCCGATCCGGTCAACATCCCTGGTGGCTCCGACGATGCTGAAATGGATAGTCGAGGAGTTGTTCCCCAGAAAACAGCCCCTCATAATGGTCAGAAACAGACGGCGGAGCAGAAAATCACGAGTAGACCGGTCCTCAGGGAATGGCTCGGAGAGGACCCCTCCAATGGCATCTACAGCCAAGGCTCCCGATCGGATGCTGCGGGCCTTAAAGACCTTATCATGGGGAGAGTAGCCCAACAGGGATCGAACAGCTGCGGTGGTGATGTCAGTCTCCAGGGGGACCCGGGATCCGGAAAACTCCACCCCGGTGATATAACGCCAGTCGAGAGGAGTCAACATCAGCTCACAGTCAAGAAGATGAAGCGACTGTGTATGGTGGAACCAGCGCTCAGCTAAAGCCCTCATATAGCCCCACGGACACCGGCGAGGGGCAATGGTGAAGAAATGTCTGAAGCCCCAGGAATCTACCATCCCCCTATAGTCGGAATGCAGCGCATGATAGAGAGTGTAGATGCTAAACCAGTTGCCCCGAGGCTGGGTAAACTCAGGAACCTGTGACAACCATCAAAAGTCAAGCATGGTAACCATACGGATTTGAATGAAGTTAAATGACGGATATACCTCGTTAGCCGCCAGGTAGGCTGAGGGATGACTACTGAGAGTCGGACCGAGCAGATCAGGTATCCTGGCACGAGCCCCTGGTAAAGTTCGACGCGTGGGGGGAGGAGCCGCTGTGCCCGAAGGGCCCGCCTCTGCCTCAGCTGGGGCATCCTCATCAATATCCGGCTGCACGGGGCGAATGATAGACTCCGCCAATCTACGGGAATGACGGGTCAGAACGGGAGCTGGGGTGGCCGCTCTGCGACGTCGGACACCCGCCACCCGGGGCACTGCGGAGCCACTGGGAGCATCAGGATCCATGGCTGAAACGGCATCACGAAAAGGAGGTACACCCTTAACTCGTTAGCTTTCAAAACAAATCTTATTGCATATTGCTAAAAGTCATAGGGCAGCATGACATGTTTATGAAATGGAAATGCAGGAATAAATCCTTAGGGGTGCGCTAGATTTCCCGAAATTTCGGCAGAGTCTCGTTTGTAAAATGGACATCCCATGCACGATCCGGCATGTTTAAAATCAAGTCAGACAACCAACAAATCCCAAATGCAAGGGAAAATGATGCACCATGAGCATAAAATGAATAAAATCATGGTTTTTTCAAAGTAAATAGAGCATGACCGCAAGACCCATTCGTTTATATATGCTATGGCTAACCCCAATATCTCATATAGGCATGCATTACTAAGATCAAATATTTACACAGGTAAATACATAGTCAAATGAAAGCGAAAAATCAAAGAAAAATGAGTTAAAACGTTACCCAAAGTACGTAGACTGATTTAATCGGAGCAGATTTTGCCGAAAGAGGTCCAAAAGACGAAAAAGCCGGGTAGGGGGCGAGGAAAACCGAAAACGAGTGAAAGGGACAGCCAAAAAGTGAAAGGAAACGTGGGGGTCGCGATCTAATGTAGGGGCCGATCCCAGCCGCAGGTGCATCTGCGGCTGGCCGCAGATGGATCTGCGGCTGGTCTCGGTGACCCGTTTTGCCTCCCTTTTGCTCCCCGAGTCAGCCGGCAACGTGTCCCATGTGAAATATAAGATTTTAGAAATACCTGACCAATTTGAAAACGACCCGTCAGATACGAGACCTGACCAATTTGAAAAACGACCCGTCAGATACGAGACCTGACCAATTGAAAAACGACCAGTCAGATACGAGACCTGACCAATTTGAAAAAAGACCCGTCAGATACGATACCTGACCAATTGAAAAACGACCAGTCAGATACGAGACCTGACCAATTTGAAAAAAAGACCCGTCAGATACGAGACCTGACCAATTGAAAAACGACCAGTCAGATACGAGACCTGACCAATTTGAAAAAAGACCCGTCAGATACGATACCTGACCAATTGAAAAACGGCCAGTCAGATACGAGACCTGACCAATTTGAAAAAAGACCCGTCAGATACGAGACCTGACCAATTGAAAAACGACCCGTCAGATACGAGACCTGACCAATTGAAAAACGACCCGTCAGATACGAGACCTGACCAATTGAAAAACGCCCAGTCAGATACGAGACCTGACCAATTGAAAAACGACCCGTCAGATACGATACCTGACCAATTGAAAAACGACCCGTCAGATACGATACCTGACCAATTGAAAAACGACCCGTCAGATACGATACCCGACCATTTGAAAAACGACCCGTCAGATACGATACTAGACCGATTGAAAAATGACCCGTCAGAAACAATACCTGACCAATCCAAGAGCGACCGTCGGGTACGACACCCCAGCGGCATCCATTCGTGGAATTCGAATCAACCCCTACACGATCATGTCAAGTGCGGCATTTGCATTGTCTCAACATATGCATTGCATCGATAAAACACGTACTGTCTTTCCTGTGCATCTGGTGCCTACTTCTTTATCATGTCCATTTCATATTTCATTCCATAGACATGATAAAGAGGGGCAGCTGTAGACACCCAAATTTTGCATTTCTCTACTAACCCTGACAGGAGGGCAAAATCGTCAAGTGACCCAATATACGACAAGGAGAGGTGGGCGCCAAAATGCAGTTCCCACCACGGCTTACGATCAAGGCTGTCAAACGCAAAACGAGAATTGAGGCATCTGAGGCGAGGCCTACGGGCCATCCAGACAGAACCCGATGCGAATCGCCAAAAAAAGGACAAGGACACTGCAATTACAGCATTAGGGTGGGGTCTCGACGTCGGGAAACCATTCCCAGAATTGATTCAGGTATCAAAGAACAGCTTTCCAAAATAATACAGCAGAAATTGGCAAATTAATACCGCGTGGCACGAAATTCGAGAAAAATGCGCCGGACAGCCGCGGATGCAGTCGCGGCTGCCGACAAAAAGACGTTCGCGTGGCTCGAGGGCGGCACACGGCAGCCGAGGAGACGGCCACAGCAGGCAGCCGCAGATGCATCTGCGGCTGGCCGCAGATGTATCTGCGGCTGCCTGCTGAGGCACTATAGATCGCCATCTTCAACCCGAGAACCAGAAGAGAAGAAAAAAAAAGAAAAAGAAGGAGAGAGAAAGATCGCGCGGGAGAGAGAAAGGGGTCGGATTTTTGGGCTAGATTGAAGCAACACTTTCCATTGTTGTGTTCATTTAGTTAGCGATCTTGTGGTGTAACTCGTTTTGTATATATAAAAGCTTGAATCCGTGTTTTGCAAGGTGAAAAGATTGTCTTTTGGTATTCTATCGCTTGTTTTGTTAATATAGCTTATGTTTTGGGTTATGTGATGTAATATGTTGTTATGTTGATAAAGGATCCGTGGATTAGGGGTTGTTAGCGAGGTTTCCATCGGAAAGTAACTCCTCTTAACGCCCCGATGACATCCGTACGGTGATATCTCGTTCGTTGTGGTAGTGGATAGTTTTAAGTGTTTAAGTTGTGATATTTGGGTTATGTAATGTGATAGCATTGTTAAATCTCGTTAGATTTGGTTTAGGGTTGGTTGTGCCATGATTTGGGTAAATGTGAGCCTAGGGAGGAGATCCTCGCGGTCAAATCCCGATGATGGACATTTTGGTGTATGTAATCATGGTATAGGGTCCATGGATGTGTATGTTGTAATATCCGGCCTTAAAGCGATACCAAGTCGTGTTCGGGTTAAGGCCCCGTAATAATAATAAAATATGTGATTGTGGGTGTTTGGGGTTGTCTGGATGGCTTACATGCCCGTGGATAGCCCCGACACGTTTTGGGATGCTTGTTTTAATTTACAACACAACAATGATTTTCAAAATAAGGCAAATGATGAAGATTTTGTAAAAGTGATCAAATTAGGATATTAGATTCACGAGGTTTAAAGGCTAAGTGTTTTGGTAAACTTTAATCCATAATTGATGAATAGGCTTTAGTTGGTTTTAAAACGTCACAAAAAACGATTTTGCAAATAAATAAATGTTTTCATTAAACTTTGTGCATAGGGTTAAAGAGTTCTAGAAGTTGCCCTCGATTTATTTATATTAACTGTTAGAAGGCAATGTATAGTCTCGATTCCTATTTGACAAAAGTTTAAAACTATTGTTTTCTAAAATGACATCTAAATAAAAAACCCTCAACGCTTTCGAAATTAAAATCAATCTTTCTTATAAAAAGCGAATCCTCGTCATTTGGGTCAAAGAACGTCCAAAACACTTTCCAGATAACACTTTTGCCATATAAAAATAAAAGCGAACTTTTATGCAAAACGCACCACAAACATTCATCTAGGCACGCACGCACACACACGCAAACCACACATTTTAGGATTTAAAAAGGATAGGAAAATATCAAGATTGCGGTAACCGTGTTTCACGGAAGTCGGGGGGTGCCTAACACCTTCCCCTCGCTTAAGCAAGCCCCCGAACTCTATGAATCTCGGTTTGCGGACCAATTAATCGGAGTCACATATGAGCCAGCGATTACGAAAATAAATTCGGATGAGTTGGTACATCCATTTCAAATATACCAACTGGCGACTCTGGTCAATTGGCTCATAAAAAATCGATCTTTCAAAACCCGTCGACACTAAGCCGACCCTTTTCTAAACCACATTTAATTCAAAAGGCTAAAATTGGAAAAGGGCATTTTAATAATAAAAAACGAGACGGCGAAAATCCCGGCGTCGACAATAACTATAATAGAAGATAAGTAAAATGATAAATAAATAAACTGATTAAGGGGGATTTTTATCTGTCGGATTCTTATAGTAAGACTGAGAATTGACAACCCTAATCAAGGGGGATTTTTATCTGTCGGGAAATCGAATTTGCAGAAGATGTCTGAATGTTATGCATATACATAGGGTATAAGAGGTTGATCCCTTCTCGTACCACGTTTTTTGAGGTGTCAGATATATATATGTCTATTCTACCTTAGTAGCAGTTCATGGTCATTAAAGACCACTCAACAGTAAAGAGTCAATCCATTTTTTTTATTGAAAATTGTTTCTTGATATCTTTCACAATTGTTATCTATTGCTGAAAACCTTGACGTTAATTTTCCTTTCATCATGATATATTTTATGCTATTCTTATAAGCTTGTTGAGCCATTTAGTTGTTCATTCTTGCTATATCATGACTTATTTTCAGCTAAGCCCAAAAGTTCTAAACAAGACCAAGACAGGGAAAAGCCAAAGCTTAGACTAGCTTAATGCATGCTAGTTAAATTACTTTTTATGTAATTTCTTTTGTATTCCCTTAAGATATGTAATGTTTATGTTAAGGTTAATCGACCTTAAGAAGTGTAGCCTTTTTATAAGGAACCTTTTGTATTATTCCGCGAAGTTTAAATGTAATTTATGTATATAATTGTTAGTAAGTATTGTATAGTGGAGAACCAAACCCGAGGTTATGAAACCCGAATTTGGGGTCGCCACAGATCCCTTCGCGTACCAAACTATCAAGGTGTCAAATATATATGTCTGTTTTATCTTTAGCAGCAGTTCATGGTCCTTAGAGGCCACAAAGCAGTAAAGAGTCAATCTATTTTTTTTATTGAAAATTGATTCTTGTTCTTTCACAATTGTTATCTATTATTGAAACACTTGATGTTATTTCTCATTCAAGCATTATATATCTTCTATTATCTGTTCTTAAACTTGCTGAGCAAGCTAGTTGCTCATTCTTGCTATATCATGACTTATTTTTCAGCTAAACCCGACTGCTCCAAAATGGACAAAAGCAAAGAAAAAGCCAAAGCATAGAATAACTCAATGCATGTCAAATTAATTTCTTTCACGTAATTTCTTTTGTAAATCTTTTGTAATCCCTTAAGATATGTACTGTTATGTTAAGGTTAGTCGACCTTGAGATTGTAGCATTTTTATAAGGAACTTTATGCATTATTTCGCGATGTTTAATTAAAGATTATGTTTTAGATGTTATTTAGTATTGTACAGTAAGGAACCAAACCCGAGGTTATGCAACCCGAATATGGGGTCGTCACAAATATAATAACTTAATTTGCAATATTATACATATATCCCTGGTTTACAGACCTTTATACATTATAAAACATTATCTGCTTGAAATATTACATAAGTATTACATTTACAACTGTTCTATAACTACAACTATTACTTGCCCGCTTTCCCTTTTTCTTTATTTGTTCCTGACCCCTCGGCCTGGTTTACAAATTGTTCACCTTTTTCCGTTCAGAAAATACTTCACGCAAGTGCACGTGGTTTAAGTGTAGTATAAGGCTAGCAAGGTATCGTTCCCACGAGGAATTGTAAATTAAGCATTGAATTACTAGTTAATAATTGAAATAACATCAATTAAATTTAGTGGATTGAAAATATTGTTAAGTAATGAAGATAATTTCAACAATTAAATTACTCGAAACGAAATTCTATAGAATTAAAGACGTTTAGGGTTTACAATTTAATCATTAGTCATCGACTGAACCAAGTTATCCCTATGAAGTTAAAATACACGCACGAGATTGCTAATTGAGAACTCTTTAAAAACTAAATAATATCTTTCGATTATTATTCAGCAAATCTTCTCCAATTCTACTGATTATGGAATAGATTGAAGTAGAACATCTCTTTTAAACCAACAACCTATATTTCTATGGTTGCTGAGTTTAAAAAGATAATAAGTTTCAGTTCTCTACCAATTACATGTGGCAATTGAGTATATTTCTATCTCAATCACAATTTATATTAACAAATAAGTCCACATGCTACCATGCAAGGGTCTAATTTCATACATAATCTCTCAATTCTATATGAAATACCAAGTTAAATCACTGGCCAAGTAATTAGAAACAACAAACAGTCATGGTAGTCAAACCCACATGTATATAACAAGCACAAATAATAACTTGCTTCAGTTTATACAGACAATTACATTGCAAACCCTAAACAGTAGAATTAGCCCATGGTCAATCTAAGAAAATATACACAATAGTGAATTCTAGCCATAATAAATTGATAATAATTAAAGTACAAGAGTTCAGAGATAAACTAAATATATATTATTGCCCTTCTCTGCACCCAGACTGAATTTCTTCCGTCAACTGCAGATTTTTCTTCTCTTCCCTCAGTTCGCTCTGTGTATCTTTTTCTCTTGCTCTCTGTGTCTCACCTGTCTATCTCTCCTTTTTTCTTATTTTTTTGATTTTTTTCCTTCTTCTTTTCAAATCCCCCGCTGCCTCGCATGTTAACCGCCCAAAACTGACTTAACAACTGCTCAGCATCGTGGAAGAAATCAGTCAATTGAACGTGACGCAGCTGCTTCACCCATCACGCAGCTGCGTTGTAAGACCCCGAATTTTATGAAATACAAAATTTAATTTTTCTTCATATAGATATTTTTTTTTAAACAGTAAGTGGTTAAATCGATAAAGTTAAAAGTTAAGGATGTTATGTGCAAATTTTATTTTGTCGGACAATATTCGCTTTGTCGGGGAATATTCGTTTGGTCGGGGAATATTCGTTTGGTCCGACGGCGCCGAAATAACAAATTATTGGTGGACCCCACAACGAAATATTTGTCTGATATAGAAAACGACAGAAATAACCTTTTTAAATAAAAATAGTCAACGGAACTGTTAAAATACCGGTGATAAAAGAATAGTAGCATACGGTAGTTATTGGTATTTTCTGTAGCACTCGGTACTCTACAGTAACACACGGTATTGCATAGTGTCTCATATTTTTGGTCTGATAATTGACACCGTAACTGTTACGCATCATTTCATCGATAATTGTCACTGCATAATATTTTATATTATCAATTCAATAATTGTTGTTACACAGTATTTTGCATTATTGATTTAATAATTGTCATTACACTGTATTTTATATCATTGAGTCAATAATTGTTGTTGCACTGTTTTTAAAATTATTGAACCTAATAATTGTCACAGTAACATATGCACAGTAATTCACATTATTGAATCAATAATTGTCATTACACAGTAACGTATGCTTTATTTTACATTATTGTTATCTCTATTATGATGTTATTTAAACAGTTGTATTTCATTAATTTATTGACTTGATATCTAAGAGCTAACTATACTGTATTTATAACAATTAGTCATAATAATTGAATTGATAAAGTTATTTGTTTATAATATAAAGTTAGGTGATTATTAGGTGATATGAAATGAGTGGTGTAGATTAAAGTGTGAATTATTGTTGAATAATTAAATTGATTTGTTTATAATATAAAGTTAGGTGATTATTAGGTGATATGAAATGAATGGTGTAGATTAAAGATAATATAATATTTGAAATGGATGGTGTAGATTAAAAGATGATCTTTAAATGAATGGTTTAGATTAAATGAATGATAAGATTTTTGGCTATAAATAGAAGCCTTAACTTAAGGATTTTTCATAAACTTCCTTACTTGTTCTTTCTTTCTCTCTCTAAATACTTCTTGTGAAAGTTCTCTCTAAGTGTGCTTAAGTCATCTTGAGTATTTGTGAAGATCTATAAGTATACGTGTACTGTTCAAGTTAATCAACCTTATTTAAATCAATATCCAGTCACGTGTTGAGGTAAGGGATACCATCTTTTTCATCTTCCAATATTCAAACGTACTATGGTAAGGGATTATCATTATTTGATTCTCAAAAATAATATCGTTTCTTTCTTACTCATAAGATGTGCCATTTATTTCCATGTATTAAATTGTGGGAATAACCTTACGGCGCGGATTATCGCCTGTTGGTGAATAACCTTTCGTATTTATTTCCATGTATTAAATTGTGGGAATAACCTTACGGAGCGGATTGCCGCCTGTTGGTGAATAACCTTTCGTATTCATTCATTATTAATCTCTGAGAATAACCTTACGGAGCGGATTGCCGCCTGTTTGGTGAATAACTCTTTGTACTCAAATTCTATTAAATTGTGGGAATAACCTTACGGAGCGGATTGCCGCCTGTTGGTGAATAACCCTTTGTATTAATTTCCTTCACCTTTTGTTAATCAAACCTGCTACGGTAAGGGATATTATTTTCTTTCATACTCCTAAATCGAAATTTATTATGGAACTATTGCTTCTATAATTCCTGAAAATATTATATGTTCCATAATAGTTGAACTTCATTATTTTTACTGAACCTTCCTATTTACGTGAACCTTTCTATTGAATTGTAACCGTTATTCTGAACTGTGGATCTTGAATATCATTTTTAAATTTCACTCCACATCATGTTGACAATTTTGACATTATTTGAATCTGTACAAAGTAAACTTCCGATACTTATTGTTATCCTATTTCTTCTGTTCATCATTTATATCATTCTAATCATCCAAAAATCAAGCTGTTGTGAATATCTGTGGCCGGGGGCACAGATGTGATATATTTGTTGAACAGATGATAGGTTAAAGGCGATATAATAGGTTAAAGGCGATACATCTGTTCGGTGTCTTTTATGGCATGTGGTGAATGTTCTCTTTGGCCCGTAGTGCAAAGATGAACTGTTGTTTGGTATGATTATGACCAAAGGCTGAATCTGGTATAATCATGACCGTTGGTGCTATTTTGAATATCTTTGGCCCGTAGTACAAAGATGAACTGTTGATGTGCATGATTATGATCAGGAACTGTGAATTTGTATTATCTTGACTAATGATATTTCAGATGATAAAAGTTGATGATGTTTTTCCTAAAAAGAGAACCGAGTGGACATTATAGTCTGCATTATTCTTCTAATAGATTACTCATTCCGCTGCTATTATTGATCTGAACGTTGTTTAAGAATTTAACTGCAGTTTTTGATATAAACCTTGTAGTCTATTGTATTCTATCAAGAACTCAACTGTTGAAGGCTAATGATAATTTATTCGTCATTATCTTAGTCATGATATTTCTTACTGGGCTATTTGAGCTCACCCTTTCTTTTGTACCATTGTTTTTCAACAGGAGATGAAAACATAACAGGGTCTAGCCGGGGAATGGAGTGAGGGTCCGAGGAATAGTTATCATAGTCTTCACGTTTTGTAAAATAGTGTGGCAATAATAGTGAATACTTAGTTGTGTATTATTATACACTGTATTGTTGTACGTTGTGCTTTGTTGTAATAATTTTGTTGTAGTCTTTTGACGACTCAAGTTTGGGCTGTGTGGGCCCAGATTTGGGGGCGTCACATGCGTTGAAATCGACTCACGCAGCTGCTTCACCCTTAACGCAACTGCGTTGAAATCGCCTGACGCAGCTGCTTCAAAAGTCACGCAGCTGCGTTGAAGTCACGCAGCTGCTTCAACATCTCACGCAGCTGCGTCTGAACATTCTGGAAAAGGTTGTTTCTTTGACGCAGCTGCTTCACTTTGTGACACAGCTACGTGAACCTGACTTCGAAATTACTGAAATGCCCTTGCAAGCTATTTTCCATGCAAGCCTGAAACAAATGCACAAAAATGCATAGAATTGAAATAAAAACGCTTAAGAACTACAATATATAAGTTAAGAAGCGAATATTTTGAGGTACAAAATCGGCTCAACATATATCAATATATAATACTTGGAATGTCACAGTGCTCCCACTAACCTTTGTACATACTTGGTTCATCCTCGCCCTTGATAAAATCAAACTCTTATGATTGTCTCATCAAAACGGATGTTCCATCTTCGAGAAACTTGCTCCAATCCATAATTGGATCGTTGTAACTTACATACTTTATTTGCTCCATCTATATGGAGACAAATCCTCTTGGTCGTATCATACATACATACTTTTATATAGTAAGCTGCAACTGTAAATAAAATTCGAATGGATATATGCATTTTTTCTAGTGAAAAAATTCATCATAGTCAACTCATTGACCTTGTTTGAAATCTTTTTATCACTAGTCAGATCTTATAGGTCTCTACCTAGCCATCTGCTTTAGTCTTTCTAAAATACCAATTTCAGATTTTATGGTTAATCAACCACTTCTCTTGAGTAACTAATACTCATACCTCATTGTATATATCTGGATCATCATCCACTATAATGCGTACCTTATCATCATCATCTATGATGAATCCATACCATTCAGGTATCTTTGGTACTAAACCAGATTTACGACTTGGTTGTGGTACAATAGGTTTATCTACTTGTACAGATTCCTTCACTTGATCTGTAGTGTTTTGTGGTTCTTGAACTTCTTCAAGATCTATTTTACTCCTACTAACCCTTTAAGGAAAAACTCATTTTTTTTATAAGGCAGTGTATTTCAACAAACACCTTTAATTTGTTGGATTATAGAAGTGATACCCTAAACTTTCTTTAGGATATCCCATAAGTTTACACTTATCAGATCTTGTCCCTAGCTTATCATGTCAAACCTTTTGACATAAGCTGGACGATTCAAATCTTAACATACTTAAGACTTGGTTTCCTCCCTATCCATGACTCATATGAAGTTTTAGGGACGGAATTTGAAGGTACCTCGTTTAGTAGATATGCGATCATTTCTAGAGAATAGCCCTAGAAGGATACTGGAAGATCGGTACAACTCATCATGGATCATCACCATGTCCATTGTAAGAGAATACCATTTCGCTTGAGATGAGCTAAAAACTTATGCTTAAGTATTCGCTTGTCGATCTAATCGAAGAACTTTAATACTTTTCACCTTTAGTTTTTATACTTCACTTTTGAATTCTTTGAACGTTTCAAACGATTCGAATTTGTATTTTATCAAATACATATATCGAAATCTAGAATCATGGATGAAAGTAATGAATGAATGCCCTCATCTTGCATTTGTTGTCATAGGTCCCACACACGACTGTGTGTACTATCTCTAACAACTCCGTAACTCGCTCTCCATGTCCACTAAATAGAGAATTAGTCATATTGTCCATGATAATTCATAAGTTGTATTTGATTCATAATCAAAAGGCTCTAAAAGCCTATCTTTATACAACTTGTTTAGTCTTGTTTCATTAGCATGATCGAGTTAACAATATTGCATGAAGGTATGATTCATATCATCTCTTTGCTTTTAGTTTGTTCAAATTGGAATATTTTTCATGTAAGTCAAGTATACAAAATCCATTAAGTAATCAACCAGTTCTAAATAAAACATTATCATTATAAACAGAACAATGATTGTTCATTATTATAATGTCAAAAACTCTTCCTTGTCATCACATGGAACTGAAATAATGTTTCTAAAAATTGGAACCTAGTAACAACTTACTAACTTAATAGGCTTGCCCGTAGTTAATGTTAAACTATAAGTTTTCATGGCTAATGCAGTAACCTTTGCTTCATTCCCCAGCACAGAATTACTTATCATTTGTTTAACTTTCTACTTCTGCTTAGTTTCTGCAACAACTTGTACATATGAGATCAACAGTCGGTATCTAATACCTAAGTAGAAACTTGGCATATAGAAAGTTCTATTTTATTATGAACAAATCTATATCTGTAGCTGAAGCTTCATTAAACTTCTTTTACTTAACTATTGCAACTTTCTTGCAGTTGTTCTTCCAGTGTCCCAGCTTCTCACAATGAAAGCAAACTCCTTTGCCCTCGGGATCACTTTTATTTATGTCATTTGTTTAGCTTTTCTCTTTCTGACTCCTCAGATATACCTTTGGCCATCTTCCTCTACTTAGAAGATTCATCTACGAGTAAGACTTTATTTTTCTTGGAAGGAAAGTGACTCTCAACAGTCTTCAACATATTTAAGCAAATTAGTTAAACTGACTTTTAGCTTATTAATGTTTGAAGTTCACAACATATTGTGAATTAGAGTCAGTGAGTGACAGCAAGATCGAATCTTGACTCAACTTTTCATCTTCGACAAAATTGGTTATCCTAATTGATCAATCCAATTGATCATCTTTAGGACATGTGTCTTTTACTGTAGTGCCATTGGTTATTATAGATCAGAAGAGCTCCTTAGATATCTTATATCTAGTTGACCTACTTTGCTCACCATACAACTATTGAATGTGTAACAATATAGTAGGTGCATTCATTTTCTCGTGTTGACGTTGTAACTCAATACTCATGGATGGGAGTATGATGCATTGAGTCACCTTTGCATCATCTTACCATTTAAAATAGCAATATCTTCCTTAGAGGCTTAGTTTGCAATGTTTGCAGGAATAGGTAAATTAAGGACATTTGTTAGCTTTTCAACATTGAGAACTATTCTCAAATTTGTTTAATCAATCCGAACAATTCGGTTGAATTAATTGTTAGCATACATTATGCTATGTAGCGTTAGTGAATTAAACATAGTAATATTCTTTAAGTGAATTAATAACAACATTAACATGCATTCGTTTTATTAATTACCAAAATAAATTAGTTCTTTATTTAAAATGGTGTCTCCCACTATTTTCATCAAACTATATTACCCTCATTATATAGTTCGGCAAATCTAGTTAAAGATTGCTAGTGAGAATAAGGATCCTATTTCAAATGTATATAACCTTATGTGACACAACAAACGATATATAAATAAATATGTAGATAACTCTTTGTCAATTACATCAACATATAACTCCTTTTATTTTGCCTCTTAGATTATTATGATCATGTGTGACACATCCAAGTCAAAATTATCCAAGTTAAGTCCAACCTAGTATTTTCTTATATTAGAAGAGAAAAAGACCGTCCTTGTGTGACATAACAAAACAGCAATATTCAATTCTTTTATAAACATCAAATGTGATAAAACAACATCTCAAAAAATTAATATAAGTCTTGTATGACACAACAAACTATATTGACTATTTGATACTCTATCGTTTTACCATGCTAGAAGGCGACGTTCGATATTTTTAATAAATATCTTTGAACGTTACAACTTAATATTATGAGTAGTAGAATAAAAAAATTAGAACAATTCTAATTTTATTTAATTGAATTAAACTCCTTCAATTCATGAATTAAACATTTTAATTTATTTTATAAATAATATTTATTCTACATCATGAGGGGTTTGTTAATATTAATTGTCTCATCTTAGTTAGCGCAAATGCACATATATATATAAAATACGCGTCATATTAATTAACATGCGAAGCATGTTTGGATAATATATAATAAATATATATTAAGCATGCATATATAGAATACTATACTCTACTTGTATTAATTATAGAATTTTATTCTAGTTTGATTTATTCGAGCCACCAAATAAATCAATTGGTCAAACCTAGGGTGCAAGAATAAATTAAATTAAATGTAACTATTACATTTAAATTCGGGCTCCATTATAAACAGGTCTTCATGCGCTCCTTGCTTCTTTGCTCAAATTCTTCAAAATAATTCTAATTAATCATATTACAAAGTATTTACAATAAATAGAAACCTTGATCAACAGTCAAGGGGAAGTACATAGGAGGGACATAGAATTATACATAAGAAAAATTAGAAAGACGAGGTACGCAGACCCCATTTATTAAAATTCATTCATTCATGCATCCAATTAAAATTAAATCCAATCATATTGGTCAATAGTCCATAATCAATTCCATTTATTATCATATATATCAACATATATATTAATAAATAATATTCATCTCATGAATTAAGTAAATCATTCCATATATGTATTGATATCATTTAATGGGCAATTTAAAGTTACATGAAATCCAATTTCATATTTAAAATAAACATTTTATTTTAATTATAAAATTATTTAAAAATAAACTATTTATTTTTATTATTTTAAAATTATCCAAAATAAACTCTTTTATTTTAAAATTTTAAATCTACAGAAAATTACTAAACTGTTTGGCTAATTAATATATATTATAAATATATCATATATATTAATAATATATATATAATAATTGGTTAATATATATATATATATATATATATATATATATATATATATATTAACCGAAAGTGGCTGGCTTAAATTACACCAAAACCGAGCATGCTTGTTTACTTTATATATATAATATATATCTATACCGAAAGCTTCACTGTTTCGGCTTGTAATACCGAATATGAAAAGCAACAAAAAAAAAATCACTGTTTCGGCTTTTAATAACCAATTTCGGTATATAAAAAATAATAATTTTATACAATAAATTATTCTAAACACATACCCATACATGTATGAAATTAAAATAATTAATAATTCGTATAAGTTTGGCTCTTGATGCCACTGTTGATTTAGAATAATATGACATACATATAATCAAATTATATAAGCGCAACAGAAGCAATAAAAATCAGATTTTAAATTTTTTTGTGAAAACCAATAACCTGGATTTATGCGACTATTATTAATTGAGTAAGGATAAAAGAATTTATTGTAATGTCCTAGAATTTTCACGTCTTTATTAATTAAATTATTAATTTAATTTGCAACGAGTTAGTTTTACGAGATTATTTAAATCTTTTTATATGATTAATTAATTATGTGATTAAATAATTATGTAATTAATTAATAGAATTAATTAAAGGGGGTCACTAATATGTTATTAAATTAGTGAACAAACCCTAAAATTTTAATATCAAAATAATTGATAAGTTTCCTATTAGTTAAATATTCAATTAAATTGAATATAATGAGTTAATTAAATATAATAAATTAATTAATATGATTATTAATTAATGTAAATAATGGGAAATATTAATAATAATATTTATTAGTCCATTTAGTAATTTAATACTAATGAGTTAGAGTATTTAATTATTTATTCAATCTAATTATTTATTTAATCATGGATTGAATAATTAATGTGCAAATTATTAAATTAGCCCAACATGGGTCAATTAGCAGCTCAAGTGGAGAATAATAAAATTTGACAAATTAGTAGCCCAAATAATTTAATAGAAGCCCAATTGGTATTTTAAATAAAGCCCAATAATTGGCCCACTTGAAAAATACTTAATTTAAACTATTATTTATTTAAAAAGTGAGCTTGTGACTATTATTTTGGGACATAAGTGAGCATGTTGCCGGCAATAAAGAGAAAGAGAGAGTGTATTGTTTTTTTTTATTATTTGATTTTTTTTTATTTAATAAAGGGTTGCTTGTTTTATTTTTTGTAGTACATGAAACCATGCCTCTTTTCACCAACTAAGTCATAGCTTGCTTTCTTGTGTAAGTATCCATATAGGTGCATGATGGTCTAGATTATTAGATACATTATGTGTATCTATTAATTTTTCAAGTATACTTGAAATGGTAAATACACTTCATTTTATTTTTCAAGCAAAAGAGAGCTAGCGAAAGTTGAGAAAAAGCTTTAAGTGAGAGCATAATATTTGAGAGATCAAGGAAGAAGAAGAAATCCTAAGTTAGTTCATGTATAACATATTTTGAAAAGAAGAGCAGAATAGCTATCAAAACAAGGTAGTTATTTTTTAAACGCTAATCTTGTTTTTCTTTCAAGTTATGGTATAAATATTAGTGTAATAATTTTTATGGTTAATATCATGCTATGTATGTTTATATAGTTGATAATGTGTTTAACTTATGTTTTATGAGTTTTAATGATGGAAAACATGTATTTGGTGGTGTGAAAATAAATCTCAAAATAATGATTAAAGATAATTTTTGATAATATTTAGATTTAATGTTCTAATATTATGGAACATTAAATCATGAGAAAAACAAAATTTGAATCACTTAAAATGGAGTTATACACAAAAAGTTATAATTTGTGGTAATTTATGTGATGTAAAATTTTTTATAAAAAAAAATGATATTAATTCATGAAAAATTAATTTTTTCATGTTATAAATTAATATAAGGTGATTGGTAATTTTTTTGGATTTTTATTGAGGAGTTAAAGATTTATTGAAGGTATAATTTTATTTAATGTATGCACTGTTCACATTCTGCTGGGGGAAGAGAAAAAAAAAAAAAGAAAAAGAAAGCATTGGCCGCGCAATGCGCGCCTGCCGCTGTTCACTGAGGACGCGAAGCCAAACGACATCGTTTGGCGTCTGTAGAAATTTACTCCGCGCGTTACGCGCGGGAGCCGTCTCCGGCTTTCCAAAAACGGTTTCGTTTTGGGCCGTAAATTTTGTAACGCGCGCCATGCGCGGTAGGAAAATTTCGGCGAAATTACCAGACTGCCCCTCCGTGTTTTTCTTGGCGAAATTACTTTTCTGCCCTCAGATCAGTTTTCAACTTATTAACGGAAATGCCATTCGGGTTAAATTTAATTAATTTAAATATTTAAAAACTAATTTAAAATTTTAACAAAAATAATAGTAATACAAAAATAATATTGGGGAGGATATTTTTCATTAAGTTTAATATTTAAATATTTTAAATATTAATCTAGTTAGCTAAATCATGGTTAAGTTAAATAAATTTATTATTTTAAATGTTAATAATAAATAAAGGTGATAAATTAGCAATTATTATTTAATTCCTATTAAATAATAATTAAAGAGAGATAAAATTTATAAATTAATTATTTATTATTTAAATATTATTAAATAATAAATAATGATAATTAAGAATAAGGATAATTAAGTAATTAATTATTATTTAATTAGCATTAAATAACGATTAATGAAAATTAAGTAATGAGATTAATAATTTATTATTTAATTTAAATAATAAATAAGAATGATTTGATTATTATTTAACCTTAAATAATAATTAAAATTATTTAAATAATTAATTATTATTTAATTGACATTAAATAATAATTAAAGAGGATTAAAATTAGTAAACTATTATTTAATTTCCTTAAATTAAATAATAAGTAAGGTTAATTACTTAGTTAATTATTGGTTGATTAATATTAAATTAAAGAAGGTTAAAATTAAGTCAATAATTATTTATTATTTAATTATTATTAAATAATAAGTAAGTACAATTAGTTATTATTTATTTTAAATAATAACTAGAGTTAATTAATTAATTTCTATTTAATCAAGATTAAATAGTAATTAAATAGAGATTGAGTTAATAAAATAAATTGAATTTAATTATGATTTAATTAAACAATTGTAATAAGTTGTTTAAGGGTTTAATAAGTGTTTAACGCTTAAGAAAAATATTTTCTAACTTATTAAATTATTAACCTAAAATGATTAAGGGTTTATAAGGTTAATAATATTGTTTTGACTAATGTGAATTATGTGTTAGTACTTATGTGTGGTAAATAAGTTCATTAGTGAGCGTATAGTTATGCAAATACGCCGTACTAATTATTAGACCAACTTTATTAATGTTAGGTATTTCAAAGCAAGTTAGTTAAAGCTAGACATTTATTGTAGCTGAGCAGACAGGCAAGTTCTCTAACCCTACTCAATTATTATTGAACAAGTTTCTATACTTGTATTTATTGTCAGAGCTTGAAGTGATTTAATTATTTAAAATTATCCCACATCCTTATTGTTTATAAAATCGCACTTGGTGCATTTGAAGCTTATTAGTTCTTGATTCATGAACTGTATTAAAAATGTCTAAAGCTAATAGTTCAGCTAGACATTGCGTTTATAAATTCAATAACATGAATACTTTTAAAAGCTTATCCAAACCATTGTTGGGTGCGGATTTCTTATATTAAGTTTGAGAATTGAACAACCCTAAATTAGGGAATTTTGTGTCGGGAAACCGACTTTGGCGCCGGTGACTAAATGTAATGCATATACAGCGGGTTGAATAGGCTGATCCCCTTGAAAACCAAACAACTCAAAGGGTCAGAGGAAACTCTATTATACCCTCGTTAGTTCAGGGTCCTTAGTGACCGCTCAGCATTTTAAGATTCAAATATTCTGTTTATTAAAAATTTGAATCCTGTTTCATTCACAATTGTTATATCTATTGTTGAATCATTGATGATATTTCCCATTCATTCATGATATATTAAATCTCTATGACTGTTCTAAACTTGCTGAGCAAACTAGTTGCTTATTCTTGCTATATCATGAACCATTTTTCAGATAAATTTGATTGCACAAAGAAGGATAAGGGAAAAGGAAAAGCCAGAGATTAAGTTAGCTTATGCATGCTAACTAGCTATTTAAATGTGTATTTACTATTGAAGAACCTTTTGTAATTCCTTATGATAGGAACTGTTTTTATGTTAAGGTTGATAGACCCTGGTATTATAACCTTTTGAAGGGAACCAATATATATTATTCTGCGATATTTAAATGTAATGTATGTATTTAATTATTGGTAATGTGTTGAATAGTGAGAACCAAACTCGAGGTTATGGAACCCGGATTTGGGGTCGTCACATTTATACCTTTGTAGAACCAAGCTTCCACGGGTACAAGTTCATCTCTTTTTAATCCTTCACATTCTTCTTCAAATTCACCGATTAGATTCTAAGGGTCAATCTTAGCTCCCCAAGTGTGACGCCTCTAGAGGTGATCCACCAAGAGATCTATGAATTAAAGAAGTGGATTATAATTTCTCCAAATCATGGGTGGCTAGCCTTAATTCTCTCTCTCTCTCTAACTCCTTAGATGTAGAGAATTATGGAGTACTCTATCTATACTAATGAAAGAGTACGTAACCTTAATCTATGATAAGACTCATCTTATTTATAGATACAGTCAACCCTCTTAAACTATTTAAGATTAGGATTTTAATTTAATTCTCAATTTAATTAAGAACTAAATTAATTAATTACAATTCCTAAATCATTTAGGAACTTAAATATTTAATAATGAGAGTACTTCTTATTAATTAATTACTAAATTATTTAGTAACTTAATTAATTATTATAATTATAATTCCTAAATTATTTAAGAACTTAATTATTTACAATAATATTACTACTTATTAATCAATTTCTAAACCATTTAGGAACTAAATAATAATAATAATAATAATAATAATAATAATAATAATAATAAGACTCCTTTTATTAATTTATAATTAGTATTTCTAAAATACTAAACTATAAATATTAAACTATTTAATTTATTCTATCACCATAGTATAAATTAAATATACTTAATTTATTATTACGATTATGTCATCCACTTCTAAAATAAACATTTGTTACAACTTTGTACAACCTCTAGGTTTTGTTGATGTAACTTATTTTAATTATGTTTATAAATTAAATAAAATCTTATATGAATTAAAACAAACGTCTAGAGTATAGTATAAAACTTTAACAATTTTTTCTATTAAAAAAGAATTTACTAGAGACAGAGTACATATATAACACTATTCTTAAGCGCACATTTATGCGAAAGGTAGGTCATTGTATTTAATTATTATCTGTCCTTCAACTTTGGGTCTTGTGGTCTAGTTCTTTTCTCCTTCTATTAACAGTTTGTTGTTATTTGAATTTGTTCTTTTAGTTAGTATAATTTGTTCTTTAAATTGGTATAGATTTTATTTGATCTTACTTGAATTGATTCGATCTCTACATCTTATACATATCTCTTTCTTTAAAACTGAGAACTCGACCGAAACAGAATAAATAACCAAGATTGTAAAAAACAGATGAACCGGCGATTCGGTCTGACTGGTTCCCTTCTGTTCAATTCTGACATAACTCGCGAATAAAAAATAAACAATCAGGGGTTCAGGGCTCCCAACGTCTATGATTCTCTCCTTTCATCACCATCATCTCCCCCTCTTAGGCTCTGTCATTCTCCACCGTTTTGCCTGCCTGCTGCTGTGCTGCACACCCGCCACGCACCAGCCTCGCACCAGCACACCAACAGCGCCCAGCCAAGCCTCTCCAGTCGCGTCCAGCCCTGCCTGCCCCAGTCGTCCAGCCCAGCCTCTCCCAGCCCATCCTCACCCTGCCTGCCCCTACCCAGCCTCGCAACCGAAGTCTATTAAAACGCCTATTATTGTTGGCTTCGGCGGGAGCATTTTGAAAAGCAATCATGTCGGTTAGGGCCCAAATTCTACCCAAAAAAATCGGCCGAACAGATCGTGTACACTCTAGTCTTCCTCTATCAAAAGGTTCCACTCACAATAAACAAGGGCTTACAAACAAAAGGCAGGTTTCTCAAAGCTTTGTTATTGCCACCTCCAATTTTTAGTCTTTTATTATACTAGCCATAAATTGAAATAACAATAAATTACAGACCATAAGCATAGGATTAAACGAAAATTTGTTGCTTAAACATATACTGCCCATGTTTTGGTATTTTATTAAGCATGCCATAAACAGAAATAACAATAAATTATGAACTGTAAGCATAGTTTTCACCGGAAGTTTGTACCTTATAAACACAACCTCCCCTGAAGACTGCAAAAACTCGTAGGCCCATCAGCTTGAATATCCGAATATGCGCTTAAACTAGCACCAGAGATGTTCCCCTGGATTCACCATCTGTTTTCTCCAACATAGTCTAGTTTTAGTTGTTTGTCGTTTTTTTTCTTCCTTTATAGTTTCAATCTGTCAACTTCATCTGTTTCAAAATTTAAGGTTTAGATGCAAAAAGTTCATTTCAACACTCAATTTTCCTCTTCATTAATCATTTATATTGCATATTTTTGCATTTTAGTTGAGCACATCTCATACGCTCGAAGAAAGAGGGCCGCATAAGTAACTACTAATTAAACTTATAGCAGTTTTTTTATTTTGTTGAGCATTCTTTTTGTTATTATATTTTGAATTCAATATTGCATGTATGTATATATTATAAGAAATCTTTGGGGGAAAAAAATAGATCTCGCCAATCGAGTGGATGGGAGCTAAGAAGGTGGTGGTGATCCAGGATGCATCCAGAGATGTTAGTTGGAGCGCAATCAGATGGGTCCTGCATAGCCTACCACTTAAACCTGGAGATGAGATCATTCTTCTCGGAGTTCTTCATCAGGTTAATAATCCTAGTACGTTATCTTTCATGGGAGCTGGGATAAAGTGTAAGGATTTATGAGTATTATTTGTTTCTGTGAAATAGAAAACTTCATAAAAATCAAATTACAAAGGTTTGAAAAGCTATTGATAAAAAACCTAAGGGAGTCAATTATATCATATAGAATTAAAGGCTTCAAAGCATTTTAAAACTTGTGTTTTTTCGGATTTTTCAAAGTGAATCCAAAATAAACAAAACAAAAGTTGAAATTAAAACTTCAGGCAAAATATTATTATTCATGTTAGGAAAAAATGCGAAAAAGTATAAGGTTTAACTGCTTTAAGCCTAAAATTGCTATTGTTTTATGGAGTAACTTTTTATTCTCACCATCCTCCCTTACTCTGTCCTTTCATAATTCTATAGTGGGGTACAAGAGCAAGGTGGATTCTAGTTCGATGTTTGGCTCAAACTCGAAAATTGTTGAGGAAGAAGTTTCCAGGAAGATGGATCAATATCAGAACAATGCCGAGATGATGCAACTATCTAAACATTGTGCAATGGAAAAGGTTATAGATACTCAGTAACCTATTGCACCTTAATTATAATTTTTGGTTCTTACTAGTTAAATAATGAAATATTTTACTTTGTAATATTCCAGTTATCCCAAAGAGGACTTGAACAGTGTGTCCTTATTCTTCTTGATAAAGTATTAGGACAATTTGGATATCAAAATTTTCGTTTGGTGCAAGTGGAGGTGCTCTGTTCCACTAGAGATACAGTGAATATGTTTTACTTTTTTTTTTTTTTTTTTTTTTCATCTTTTTTTTCCCCGATTCTTTAAATCAGTAATTGATTTTAGGCTTTTTTTTGGTAGGTTGATTTTAGGATATTTGTTTAAGCTTTTTGTACAAATCTTAACAAAATTTTCTTTGAGCTTCTGCCTTAAATGGGATAGCCCTTGTGGAGAAAATTAACTAAGAAAATCTAGGGAAAAAGGAAAGAATTGAATATGGGGTGCATTTTGTGATGCACCGGTATTATGGTTAGTATATTGATAATAATTGTCAAAAGAATGCTTTCAGAATCCTAAGATAACATATTTATAGTCTAAAACACTATCCAACCTTAATTAAGAATGATAATCCGAAGTTTCACCAAACTTTTGACTGCTGAATAGACTGCTTTAAACGCGTTTTCTGGCTTAAATACTTATTGTTAAGAAGCTGAAATATATAGGGCTTGTCGTCCTTT
Source organism: Hedera helix (assembly GCA_947179155.2). NCBI lineage: Eukaryota > Viridiplantae > Streptophyta > Magnoliopsida > Apiales > Araliaceae > Hedera > Hedera helix. The sequence continues at coordinate 15,035,084 of OX359280.1, forward strand.
TGATTTGATATTATGGACCCTGCAACTCTTACCGGATCAAAAGTTACGTCCATTTGAAGTTTACCCCATAAAAACTCCTATTCAAACGCGAATTACTCGGCTTCTGATTCTTTCCCTGCATCATTTTGTCTCGAATCTGCATATCATTTAAGATGGAGAACATTATTTTATATAACAAAATGCTAACAAGATCCTTCTTATTTGCAAAATTTCACAGATAAAGTTTCGCATAAAGGTGCTTGCTGGACATTCACCTAAGGTGGTTGCATTTAGAGCAGCAGTGAATTTAGAGGCGACATGGGTAATACTCGACAGGTCAGCCAACTTTCAAAGCAGTCTTTGGAACTTGTTCAAAGTTATAAAACTGCTGAAATGAACTTGAATTCATAGTATCAGTTCACTGTAACACATGCATCCATATTATATACGTGCAATATTTAACTGTTGTCAATAACTCAAAACTTTTGCACATTACATAAAGATGACACATGAAAGATCCAATCCTAATATTGTACTTGTTAAAGAAAAGAAGAAAATTTCCACATTTGGTGGAGTATTCCAAGTGATCATAGGCTGACACAGCTTGAAGCTTTGAAACTATAAATTGTTTTGGGCGATTGAAAGGCAGATAAGGTTATATTTGGACTTGTCTGGTGCATGAATGCTGAGTTAATGTGAGGACGTGTACCTATGGGATTAGTAAATTCTCTGAAAGGTTTGGACACCCACGTCTTAAAAAAACAAGGCTTAATTATCTTCATTGCTCAAATGCTGTAACATTTTCTAATCCTTTTACTATTTTTACTTTCTAAGAACATAATCTATATAACTCATTCACTAACTCAAAACAAGTATCTTCTGAATACAAAATATTTTCCATTCTTTATCACTTATTCTTCCTTTCTCTTTCTCAGTGACGCATGATTATCACTTGCTTCAGAGAAATAAAACATTATAGTTGAGCACTAGAAGTCACTTCTGAAAGACTCAAATTTTTTGGTCGTAGTACATAAAGAAGGAACCCAAACTTTGCCTCTAACGTACTTTTCATTTAGGGTAAGAATAGGACTAACAAAAGCACTTCTACAGTTCTACAAGTTTCATTAGACAAAACAGAGTGATAGAGATTGGGTTTGACAAAGCATGAGTGTTTAGATAAAAATTCCTAAACTTCAAATCAGGGATTCTTCCAATGCATATCTTAAAATTTAGTGCATAAGAATCTAAAGAATACAATGAATACACTGCAAGAAATTCACAAGCTATAATCTTACATAGTTTAAAGCTCATTTCAATGTGCCTTTAATGTTGAATAACTGAGTGAAGTACATATAATTATAACCACCTAAGGTTTAAACAAAATCCCAAAAGTTTAAAACCTACTCATAACCACCTAACCTTTTTATTAAGTGAAATCGTCAACTTCTCCGTCCAAATTAACTATGCATGTACGTCCCTCTCCGAAAATGGGGGATGGTACATTTAAAGGATAAAATATTGAAAATGAAATATCCTAACTACCCTTTTAAGCCCTCTTATATATCAAACACATTGAAACATAATTAAAGCACTATTGGCAGGGCTATCTGTGTTGGAGAGAAGAATGATAGTGAAGCAATTATACGCTCCAATATATTCTTTTATCGTTCTCTATATTCAGCACCATTTTTAAAGGTAATTTGGATTAAATTCCACACTACATCTGCAGGCTGAAAATGGTATAGACTATAACCCTCCATCCCCAATTTTATTTGCTGCAGATATATTTTCTTATCCGGTATGCCCTTATAGATCTCTTCAAATAAAAAATCAACTGTCCCAATCTTTTCAAGAATCACCACCAAGGCCTTCAGTGATTCAATGGAATTAGCAAATTTATTTTTACCATTGCCTTTTTGAAGAATTTTTTTCAGAAGTTACAAATTGACCATCTCATTAGATGAGAATATATATTGTTATCCCTATGACACTCAAAAGAATCTAGAAGGGGGTTGAATAGATTTTTAAAATTTTCTTTTTAAATAGATATTACCAAGTAATTAGGTAGGCTAAACTTACTTGATTAACACAGCGGAATATAAGTTTGTAAAACCCCTTTGTAGATATAAGTTACAAATGAAAACATAGAGTGACAGAAAAATAAAATATAGAAAATAAATAAACATAAATATTTTTAAGAGGTTCGGAGTACAAAAGTCTTTTAGTCCTCTCTTCTTCTCTGTGAGTAGGGATGATTCACTAAGGATGATTTTGGTTACACAAACCAAGGTTCACTTAGAACCTATATAACAAGGTGATTCACTAAGAATCAAACAAGTCACTGAGACTTGGTTTTGATTAATCACAAAGAGAGAGTTATTGTTTTAGGTGCTGCTAAGTTGCATTAAGTCATTCTTGAATAGAATTAGCAGCAGTTTGTGTTTTTCAGAGTCATAGAGTGGAGCTTTGAACACTTTAATTATCAGCACTTTGTTTCTAGGTTGATAGTTATCCTCAACCTTTGATGTAGCAATCCTTTTATAGTGTCCTCTTAAAATTTACTTATGTATTGTTACTGTTGCTCCATTCTGTCTGGGACACTTGTTAAGATTCAAATTTTTGACTTCAAATGCAGTATGCTTGGACCATTTTAGGTCGTTTTCTTTAGTACTGTACTTGATGCAGTAGTAGACACGTGTCCTTTGTCCGCGCAAAAATAGCTGTTGGATAGAACTGTTGTTATCTTGTCCTTATCATAGACCCACATGAAGATTAATCTTGAGAAGAGTGGGATTAAGGTTTGTAATCTTTGTCATAACTGCCACTGACTTGTCAGATTACTGCACTCTACGATTTTTGCTTCTGTTAAGCGAAATTGTAGAGTTTGTCTTCAGATAGTAGGGTAGTTTCTGTTCTCTTATTTTAGCTCTACGAATGCAGTGACTTTGCGATTCTGATTTTACGAACTGATGTTCACTCTGCGATTATGGACTATCTTCAGTTTACTCTGTGATCTTAGTGTGACCTTTTTCTTTAGCTCTACGAAGAAACTTTCCAGTCTCGAACAACTGAGCTATTACAAGGATACATTCTTATGCTCTACAATTGGATCATCCTAACAAATTTGATCTCTAACTAAGTCCTTTTACATAAAACATTTAACAAGGACTTTACAAAATCTACTTGTTTTTGCAAATATATTAAACATAATCATCATCAAATTAAATAAAGGAACCATATAATGCATGTACTAACAATCTCCTCTTATTTGATGATGACAAAATAAGTGGTTTCAACAATCATCAATTTTTCAAAGTATGCAACATAGTAAATTTAAAAATGACTTAATAGTGTACAACTGTATTGTCTACGAAAAAGAATGAATTTTATTGATGATTTAAAGAATGGTTTACAGAAAGAATTGGAGAAGATTAAAATAAATTTATAAAAGAATAATTAATTTATTAACCTATATTTAATTTCTTGAGAGCTTCCCCAAAGGATTTCTCCTTTCTTCTTCTTCTTCTTCTTCTTCTCTCCCCTCCTCTCTCTCTCATAGTCTCTTGCCTTCTTCTTCAAATGTTGCTTCATGCCTTCTTCTTCAAATGTTGCTTCACTCGACGATCCAAGAGTTCTACTAGAAGGTTGGCTCAACAGAATTGCTAGAGGAGGTGGAGCACTAGATGATTGTTGAGAAGGTCTTGATCTCCTCTCCCCCTTCTTGTCATCAGCATTACGAAGTGTTGCAACCTCAATTAATTGTCGAATTGTAGATACGAGCTTTTGTACTTGTTGACCTTTGGTAAGAGTGACTTCTCCTCAGAGTTCGTCACACTTGTTAAAGTCTTGTCTTTGTTCATGCACTAGAGCCATAGCGTTGTCCGTTCTTTTCAGGGTGTCGTTGATGAAACCTTTGAAGGTGATGAGGCTTGACCTCATATTGAATACTTTGTCTGACAGGAGCTTAATGGATGTAGAGTTTGAATCTTATAGTGGCTTGACAACTGCTACATGTGAATTGATCTTCTTAAAGTATAGTTCATCTTATTTTCCTAGAGATTCTTCAATTACCTCCACTAGTGTCTCCATGTGCTCGCCAAATTTCTCAGTCATTTGGTCTGGCACATGAGCAGCGGTTTTAGCAATGTGAAGTAATCCCTTCTGTACTCATTTGGCAATGTTCTCAAAGCCCTGCACTCATCAATTACTTCTTTGGGCATTAGAGTGAGCTAAGCTTTGGAAGGTATAGTGGATCGTTGATTGTAGAGTCTTTCCATCCGCGCTTTGAATTCATCTTTATTGTTAATGTTGATGTCTTAAAAAACAATATCATTTTCATTTGTTTGTTGAGTATACTAAGTATGAGTTCTTTGAGTTTAGAAGGTACAGTATGAGGTATATGTGTGTTAGATGTGGAAAGTATATCTGTACAAGTATAGGTTGACTCTACGATCGGAGAGTGGATTGAAGAGGGTGATGTAGATTATATTTGTTCAGGTGTGGTTTGGGGTGAAATGAGATGTATTGTGGATAGGTGAGGTTTGTTTTTGTGGTTGGCAATTTGGGTTACAATCGTAGAGTTTTGGGACTCTACGATTGTGGGGTTAGATGACTTAGAAGAAAAAAGAAAAGTCAGAAGTTGAGTGTTAAGAGTCTGTACCTTTAGTATGACGAAGCTCTACGTTCGCAGGGTTGAGCTCTATTTCACAACGTAAGTTTAACCTTGTTCCTTTGTCCTTGGCAAGCCTAGCTCTAGCCTTATCCAACAATGAAGGTTAATTAATATACACGAATTTTTAAAATGATCTAGTAGAAGAAGATTAGGCTTCAGTTCTGTCAGTGATTTTCCTTGGGGCAAAATTGCATCTTGGTGGATAGATAGTGTTGAGCAAGAACTCTAACGTCTGTGTATCTTTTGTATGTCCATGAAATCCAGCTATAGTCATTTTAAATTTGTGCTTGTAGAAGGGGAATGCTTGGCAATAAATATAGAGGGTGTCATCCACTCTATTATTGTTGAAAGTCTCCAACAATTGCTGGTTCCATTCCTTTTTCCTTCCTTCTTTGCCGCCTTCTTTGACTTCTTCAGAGTCATCTGCTTTAGTTTTCTTCCTTGTAACTGGGGCTCAGGCATTAGGGCCGTCACAACCATCTCCTGATTATTAGGCTCAGACATATCAGCCTTCCCGTCTCTTTATTATTTGGCTTAGACATATCAGTCATCCCAACCATCTCTTCGTTGTTTGGGTCTGCGATCGGAGATTGACACTCAGCAATCGGTTCTACGTCATTTATTATTAATTTTTCTTTCTTTCCTTTAGGCTTCTTCAGGCCTTTCAGGCTTGCATCCTTCTTGTGCCATTCCTTGACCTCCTTTTTCTTTTTCCTAGCCTGCTTCGCCACCCAATCTTTCACACTTAGGTCTGCTTTAGCTACATCCTTTTCATTACGTTCTGTCATGGCTTGATTGTAGGTTTCAGCAATCATTTCTATTGCTTCATTTCCTATGATTGGAGGATGCTGTTTAGTAATCTTCCTTAACCTCTTAGCCTTCCATGTTGGCTTAGAGGCAAGATTTTCTTGTAGGTTTACTACCTCCTTCTCTGTTTGTATCTCCTTCTTAGGTATATTTGAAAATTCTTTAGCAATTTATTTGTCCTGAGAGTCATTGGTCTCACTCTTTTCTTCTGTAGTCTTCTTTTTCTGCCCATGCCTTCTTGCTTTAAGGCCTGTGGCCATCATCTTCATTTTCTTCTGCTTGGGCTTCTCAATAGCAGAAGTCACGATAGATGGAGTTTCAGGGGTTGCTGAACCCTAAGACTCGTCATCCTCATCTTCAGCAAATTTTTTCTTTTTAGAAACCTTAGAAGGCTTCTGGACCTCAGTAATGGTCCTTTCGCTTTCACTTGACTGTTTGGACTTGTTTATTTCAACTGGGTGTCTTTTCCAGTTGTCAAATAGTTTCTTCGTTATCTTTTTATTAATGTTGAGAGGCTCTCCATCCTTTTCCCCTATATGTTGCTTGAGTTTTTTTATAAAGATGATGCTGATAAACCTCCTACAGAACATTTTTGAAAGTGGCTTCCCATCCTTCTTACTCTTCTTGGCATCTTTGAACTATTTAGATAGCTAGTTGAGGATCACTACCCCATAATTTATCTTTATCTCCATTGTGATTGCAGTCATGATCTGTAACTACAAGTCACTAATTGAGTCATGGGTTGAATCCTTGCAGATGATACACTTGGCTACGACATTAGCCAGGAACTCAAAATCCTAGGGGAAATCCTTCTTGAGGCCTTTGACTTTAAGGTTCTTCTTGTATGAAGTCCAATCCTAGCTTGGTGTCGACGGTCTCCAAACTGGTTTCTCCGGTACTCACAAACACCAAAATGAAACCTACCTCCTTAGGTTCAAGAGTCGAGGTGATCTTTTTTACCTTTGTCCTTATTTCTCCATCTTTGATCTTCCCATTCAGGTAAAATTCTTCCACTAGCTTCGAGTAAAAATTTTGGTGTTTTCACTGAGCACTCGCTCAAAACCTACTTTGCGAATGAAGTTGAGTATGGTACGAAAGTGAGTATCAACACCCTCAGCTATTTTTTGATACTCTTTATGGCTTGAGAATGACTGTTTTGGGTATGCTTGGTCTCGCTCCCTTCTCCCGCCTATCATATTGGCTCAGTTTCGTCCTAAAAGCTACTGCTTCTGCCTCTCTAGGCTTTGTTATCGCTCATGACTGGTATATAGATCTCTTTATGTAGTGGTTGACCTTCTAGAAGCTTCACTAGAAGCGACTAGTCGCTTCCCGAATTCCTAGGGTAGGTTTCTAGGGTCTACTTGGTTGGTTGACATGATTTCAGTTATTGATTTGACCTGAAACGGAGAGAGGTTAAGTTAGAACTTTGGAATTGTAGGATGAACTAGGGCTTGTGAGAGAGAGAGAGAGTGCAAAGGAAAATGAGTCGGTGAAAACTAAAAGTTAAATTTTGAAAGATTTAAGTACTTCCCTCCTATTTTGCTTAGTGATACACGTGTTGAGATTCTATTTATCACAACGTCTTGTGTAACTATTGCGCACACAGTTGTTGCAGTTAGTTTCTGCACTTAGCTTTCTTTGACGTGCTCACGTCTGTTCACTTTACCACGTGACTTGAGATAATCCTTCTTACTCAACGATCATCTTTCAACTCGTAAAGTAGTCATTCGTAGAGTGTTTTTACTTAACGATACATTATTCATTCTACTATTTACTCTACGATTTTTCAATAAGCATTTTTATTTTACGATTTCATACCTGCATGGTTAGTCTTGCATGAACTTAAATTTAATATGCCCAACTCACTTATTAACTTATTAAATCTGAATTCATCTAATGATTTTGTAAACACATTAGCCAATCGATTGTCTGTTGGAATAAAATGCAGAGTGATGCTACCATTTTGCATATGATCTCTAATAAAGTAATGCCATGATCTCTAAACACATTCAGTTTTAGAATGCAAAACAGGATTTTGTGTGATTCCTATAGCACTAGTGTTATCACAAAAGATAGGAATTGATTTGAACTCAAACCCATAGTCACCTAACTGGTCATTGGATTGTTATCATTGCTCCATTCTGTTTGGGACACTTGTCAATATTCAAATCTTTGACTTTAAATGTATTCTGCTTAGACCATCTCAGGTCATTTTCTTCAGTACTGTACTTGATGCAGTTGCAAACATGTGTCATTTGTCCTTATAAAAATAGCAGTTGGATAAAGCTGTTGTTGTTTTGTCCTTATTACAGACCCATGTGAAGATCAATCTTGAAAAGTGTGGGATGAAGGTTTGTAATCTTTCTCATAACCTGTCACTAACTTGTTAAATTATTGCACTCTACGATTTTGGCTTCTGTTGAGCGAAATCGTAGAGTTGGTCTTCAGAAGTGTAGTTTTTGCTCTACTATTTTAGCTCTACGAATGCAGTGACTCTGCGATTTTGGTTTTACGAGCTAATGTTCACTCTGTGATCATGGACTGTCTTCAGTTTACTCTGCCATCTTAGAGTGGCCTTCTTCTTTAGCTTTAGTGAACCTTTCCAGTTCTGGACAACTGAACTATTACGAGAATACATTCTTATATTCTATGGTTTGGATTATCCTAATAAATTTGATTTCTTACTAAGTTCTTTTACATAAATCATTTAATAAGAACTTTATAAAATCTACTTATTTTTACAAATATATATCAAATATAATTATTATCAAATTAAATAAAGGGACCATATTATAACGCATATACTAATACATATTTCAAAGAAAATTATAAACCCATGTCAGCCTAAAGGAAAATAATAATAACCAAACAAGAGTTATAGATTTTGTTTCAAATCCAAGAGAAAGTAACATAATAAATGAGCAAAAAAAAATCTTATAAAAAAACTAAGTTAACTTCTCTATGTTAAGTAAAAAAAAAAATTCTGAGGATTGGCTTCAGCTCTTTTGGAGGTGGGGATTCTTTACCAGATAAAAAATGTTAAATACTCCAACAACTTTCTTGCTGGACTTGAGGCATGTCGAGTCTCATGATTTTTTCTTTCCCATGTAATTGTTGATATACCCTGGCCATATGTTTCTTGATTTTGTTGGGAATATTCGGTCTATATATGTTCATCTGAAATTACATCTTAACACAAAAGGTTAACCTATTAGGTTTATGGTCCATTAGAGCATATATGTCCCCAATTTTTTTGCTTATGTTTCGATGTGGGACTTTATTATCGCGTGGTATTTTAACAATCTCCCCCTTAACGCGTGATCTCTCTCCATCCACATCAACACCAAGCTCTATCTTGAACTTTAATCATACTCTTTTGAGCATTAGTCCATTAATTTTTCTAGTTGATGAGCCACCATCTTTATTATCTTTTGTTTGATCTACTTCGAGACGAGTTTATCTTTCAATATCTTTTGTTTGATTTACCAGAGTCTCCCCGAGAAGAGTCTGCTAAGCATTCATAACTCATTGAGCTTAACCCATTACATCTCTCTCTCTAATGACTCTGCGAGAAGAGTCCACCACTTGCTCAATGAATTATGTTTTGTCCATCATAAGCAACCCATACCATATCCGTGACCCAAGCCCATAACTATGACTCTGATACCAGTAGTTGGGAAATTCGGCTCATATATGCTCATCTAAAACCACATCTTGACCCAAAAGGTTAACCTTTTTGGTTTATGGTCTATTAGAGCATGTATGTCCTCAATTTTTCTCTTTATGTTTCGATGTGAGACTTTATTATCACGCCATACCTCAACAGATTTGATCATGGTTGATAATTTGAACACTGTGTATTTTCGTATGCAGAACTCTGATTTTAATAAAAAGAATAATTCAAGCAAACAGATTAGCGGTCCTATGTTCAACTGAATTCAGTTGGGTGTTTCTAATTGATAAAGATGAAACTCTTTCGGGTATATATAGTGGCTGTTGCCGATGTGTAAAATTTACAAGGTTTGTATAAGGAGATGACAATGGCATCCTTGGATATTACCAATACCCATTACATGTCTCTATCTCCATACATTGACATCTATTATATTTGTTGATTTTTTAAAGCCAATTTTGGATCAACTATAGATGTTAAGATTTTGTAGGCAAAGTGTTTGAATAAATGCCTCACCCAAAAAGGGAAATGAAGAAGGAAAATACTAGGAGTATATCAGTAATTAGTTAACCTACTCATTCTTGCACTTAGCCTCAAAAGGTTATGTGGTTATGTTTAGGTTTTTAGACTTAGGTGGTTACGTGAGATTTATGTAAATCTTAGGTGATTATTATGCATTTTACGCTTGATAATTTCAGACTTTATAATCAAAATAAAGTTAGTATTTTTCTGTTGTTCCAAACTAAAGTGAATCACAGATAGAAAATTATATGTAGAATTAGAAAAAGAAATCACCCATCTTCCTTAGGTTTGTGAATCAATTTCACAAAGAGGTTTTTGCCATTTAGTCTTCAGGTGGTTTTGTCTACATTTATAGATTGTTTGTGACTTCTGCACCTTTGTCTACGTGTTTTATTTATGTGGGAAATGACCCGCGTAAACTTGTTCTTTTGTGACCTTAATTTGGTTATATCTCTAAAACTCACTTGGCCAAAATGAAAAAAAGCGAGAAGAGAAGGTAAATATGTTGGTGTGCTTAAAGACTTGTAACCAACAACACGCATGCACAATTAAGCAAGAGCATACTCCCCCAAAAATTAATTAAATAAATAAAGTAGGTAAGTGCAGGGCACCAACTTTATATCACAAGATGAACATGCTACTTGTAAGCCTGAATTTTTAATTTAATGATTTACAATGGGGTTCGAATATTCATGTTTCTTGTAGGAGTCACATAAAGTAGAATGGCAGAATCATAAAGTCCTTAAATATTGGCATAGCAATGAATTTATGTAATTTATTTCATGGTATAGGCATATGAAGAAAGACAAGAAATACTTCATGGAGAAGCTATCGTGTGGAATATCGAGAATGAAACGTGACAACACTATTGAACAGCTGAGAGGGCCAAAGGCAATAGAGAGCACCAAAGTAATGGTGGATAAAATGACTTTTACTGGTTATGTATCATATGGAGAAATGATACCAGGAAGCCCAAAGGAAGGACTTTCTCCACAGAGTGAGTACTATAATGTCTTTCGTACTGATGATGAAGTTGCCACACCACATACCACTACAAAGTTATATAACTTTTTGCTGCATTGGTTATAGGAAATGTTGCATTTTAACTCCAGCTCTCTATTTGTGGGGCAACACAAATGCAACATTTGTTATAAGGTGTGACAACTTCACCGACACCTGATTCCATTTGATTATTACTAAGAAGGTTTAATTTTCTTGGGATGGAAAACATTCTTATAATTAAAAAAGGAGACGGGGGTGGAGGAATGAAGACGTAATAAAAATTGCATCACAATAAATTACTATCTTTTTACCTTGTTCACTTGTTGTTTCAGAATCTCCATCTCCTCAAGAGACTACCTTAGGGATAGAACAAAGTTATACTGATGGTGCAGCACCTCCATGGGATACAAATCACAACCCATTATCGAAATCCTCATTTAGTGATCAGACATTATGGTCCATGATTTCAGGTTCAACAAGTTTTGGCAATACTGAAGTCTCAAGTTCTAGTTTCACCGAGGTAAAGAGCTCCTCACCCTTACACTACCACGAGGATGTGAAATCTACAAACACCGAACAGGAAGGGGCACCAAAAGAATCTACATTCTCCTTGGCATCTAGTTTGGAAAGGGTTCACAGCGTAGCTCCTGAACAAACATATCACGTTAGTGACAGGCAGACAACAGAAGAATGCAAACCAGAACGGGAATTTCAAAATTCTATTTGCTCTGTTTGCAAGAACAAACGGCCTAAGGCTGGATGGAAGAGAGACTTTATTTATGCAGAGCTTCATGAAGCTACTGACGGGTTTTCTCAAAAGAACTTTCTGTCAGAAGGTGGGTTTGGTTGCGTCTACAGAGGAGAGTTAAAAAACGGGCTGAAGGTTGCAGTCAAACAACATAAAGATGCTAGCTTTCAAGGTGAGAAAGAATTCAAGTCTGAAGTTCATGTACTCAGCAAGGCCAGGCATCAAAACTTGGTGATGCTGCTAGGCTCATGCTCTGAAGGAAGCCACAGGTTACTGGTGTATGAATATGTTTGCAACGGTTCATTGGACCAACACTTATCATCAAGTAAGATTTTACATATAACAAAGACATTATTTATGTTATTTTTAGCAACTTTTAAAATTGGGAGGCTTTAATTTGCAATAAAAAGCTGAAAAGCTTAATTCAAGATAAATTTGCTGACATGTGCAGAACACACAGGGAGACCTTTAAATTGGAAGAAGAGGATAAAAATAGCACTGGGAGCTGCAGAAGGTTTAAAATTTCTCCATGAAAATAACATCATTCATAGAGATATGAGACCAAACAACATTCTTGTAACTCATGATCATGAATCACTGGTAATATATTAACTAGGATGTTATAAAACCACAACTTCCCATCTATGATCAGGTTAGGGTGAAGTTGTCACACTACATACCACTATGACGTTCTATAGCTTTTTTTTCTGCATTGATTAAAACAAATGTTATAGTTTAACTCTAGTGTCCTGTTTATGAGTCAGCACAAATGCAACATTTGATATAACCAATGCAACAAAAAGCTGTAAAACTTCATGGGGGTATGTGGTGTGACAACTTCATCCTAACCTGATCCTACTATTTATTATTAGTCAGTCGGGGCATATCATATCAATTGTTCTTTGTCTCTCTGCCCGTGCTTTTAGTTACATTTCTACATAAAATTGCATGAGTACTCTGTAATATCTATGTATTAGAAAAATGGGTGAAGCATAATGACAAATTATTCACTATCACTAGTTAAATGAATATTTCAGCTAGGAGATTTTGGTCTTGCAAGGAATCAATACGATGATTTGGAACAGTCTTCAGAGAGCAGCTTGGTTGGAACACTTGGCTATTTGGCACCCGAATATGCGGAATGTGGTAAAGCATCAACAAAGACAGATGTGTACTCATTCGGGGTGGTTCTACTACAGCTGATTACTGGATTGAGGACAACAGACAAGGCACTTGAGGGGAAAAGTCTAGTGGGATGGGTAACCTACAGAATTGTATTCTTTCATACTTGTTTGAAAAATGTTTGGGTACTAAAAAAAATTAAGCCCAAGTGATCAATATTGTTTTTACAGGCTATACCACTTTTGAAAGAAAAGAACTACCCAGATTTAATTGACAAACGGATTGGAGACTCCCATGATGTCCACCAACTGTTTTGGATGGTCCGAGTAGCAGAAAAATGTCTCAGCTCGGATCCAAGTAAAAGATACACCATGGCGAGGGTAAGTTTTTCATAAGCCCTATGTTTTCTATCAAAAACTTTATATGAAACTAAACGAAAATTAGCTAATAAAAATCAAGATTGTTGCTTGCAAGGTAAACATGATGAGTCATACACCTACAAAATAAACCTATGCCTTCATTTATATTTAAATTGCGACTAAAATGCAGAATTATATCCGGGATTTATCACTTTGCGGAGATATTGTATCTAACTTTACAATATTGCAAATCGCTCTCTTGATACAATTACTAGCGCAAAATTGTGTCTTCTAAGGTATAATTAGCAGTGCAAAACTGACCCAAAAAATATAATTATGCACTACTAATTGTACCACAAGGTACCGGTTTACCGTATCGTAAAGTTGGGTAATAAACTTGCGTATAACTTTGCATTTTGGTCTTGAATTGCTCACATTTTCAGGGAGTGGGTAAGTTGTAGAGCTTAAACCATTCAACTTCAAGATAAAGGGCCTCTTCTTGACTTGACTTTTATATGCAACAAAAGGTTCTATTACTCTAAAGCCCCGTGGACCCAAATATATGACATAGTTATGATAAGTTTGCAAATTTGAACATCTTTTCTGCATTTCAGTGTTTCTAATGAAACAAGGGGAGGATTATTTCTATAAATATATTTCTAATTCCACAAAAATTTGTCACAAGTGTCGGACGTATTTGCAAATAATGTAAGAGGCAAGTGTTAGCATGTTATAATTGCTGAAAATAATTAGATAGGGGAAATATTTGTTTTTGGTTAATTAAGGAGCAAATTTTATCGTAGCAACTGTAGCTAGTAGAAGAAATATGTGTAGATCTTGTAGCAATTTTACTCCATCCCAATATGAATCCCCATTTGAAGGTAGTTTTTTATTTTTTTCATGGAAAGGATTTTGTCATGAAGTTTAATAATATAGTAATCTAATTAATTTCTAGATAAGTTTCAACTATCGACATGTATTATTATAATATACGTTGTCTATAAATGTTGAGTAAGACTGTTTATATTTGATTCTTAGTCTTAAAAAATATAAGCTTTCAGGCTTGACGTACGAGAGAAGAAGAGTGTTGAGTTAGGACAAGTGTTTCATTTCGTATTTGTGGGGTAAAAGAAAGCAAAATTATTTTATGAACTTCCCATATAATTACATTGTGCAACTAGCTCATCTTCTAAGCAACTCAAAAACAAGATCCAAAACAAGAAGATGACAAATTTAAACAAACCAAACCAAACTATTCATAAGAGAACATCCAACTAAATCTAAGATTCTAAATAAGACTTTCAAAACCATGAAAACTTCTATCATTGTAACGACCGAGTTAAGAATTTGGCTCCCTCCACTTTCCAAGAGTACCAATTAGGTAAACTGAACTCATCACAGCTCCCACCTAAAATTTATGACAAATTTGAAACCTTATATTGTATGGTCCATCCTACAAGTTCAAGCATCGAGCTTGGGATATTACAACTTGCCCACTTAAATCCTTGAGGTTCTTGTCATGCCCACAACCGCAATCCAGTTCATAGTCAAATCCAGAATCAATTCCCATGGAATGTGTGGGATCAAGATCCACCACATTACGACGGGCCTTACCGACCCAACTCAAATCAAGCTTATAGTACTTCCTGATAACCAAAGTACATCTCAAATCAAGCTTATAGTACTTTTATAGTGATTAACCAATATAAGGAGCATTACCAACAATATAACCATCATTTCCACCTTCATCATTGTCAAAAAAGTTCAAAATCATCATTAAAATCAATATCAACACCTACACTGCTGCCAACATTTGGCTGATGATTAGCATAGGTCCAAGCTTGGGCCAAACTATGTATTTTTCTTATAAAGACTTATTTCCTATTATAATGTAATAATTTTGGTATTAGTTTCTCTATATCTAGCATAGGCTTAGTCTTTTGTAGTTGAGTAACAGGCTAATGATAATGGTATATACTAAATTACAAAGTTCTCTAACTTGATCCATTTTTTCTAGGGGACAGTTTATCTCTGGTTCGGTTTCCCTTACACATCTTCAAATCAAATTGGTATTGTTCGTGTCCAATTATTAGGCATGGTGCATCAGGTTCCACATATCTTGTAATCTAAATAATTAGAAAGGTGGAACACTGGATTACCTGCTTACCCATCTTGATTCTTGTTCCCTTCAGTCTTTTCTCGACTCTCAAGTTTTTATATAATGATCCTTCAAAGATTTTCTCATGCAATTCTTCTCTTCTACGATGTTGACAGTGTTTTAAACAATGTTAGGCAGACCTAGGTGATGATGGAGACAACGTCGTTTTCCTAGGCGTACTAGTTTTTTGTTGGGACTAGTTGTATTTTTTTAGGCAAGAATTTTAAGAACTACTACTTGTTGAAAGTAGGACTATGTGCAAAACTCATTGAGAAACTTTCAAGATCTGAACTTTTGTTTGGTCGTTTATTGTCATAATCTTTAGTTTTTCGCTGAATAACACTTTTGTTCCTCTAAGTTATCATGCAGTATCAAATTTATTCCTACACTAAATTCATAATTAGGTCCTTATTATATAGTTGTTGCTTCGATTCCTTTGTCCAAGTTTGTCATTATTTCCCCCAAATTTTGGCACACCTCACCTGGGCAATTAATTATGTCTTTATTAAAATACAAAAGAATTAAACATAAAAATTAAAATACAAACAAACAAAAAAAGATAAAAGAAAAAAAAATTCAAAAATTTAAAAATAACTGAAGTTTGAAAAGTAATTGTTATTTTCAGGAAAAAAATAAAAAAGTCGAAAATATATTTTTTTTTTTGAAAAATGAATTAAGTTTTGTAAAATTTATGTTCAATCTTTTTTATTAATAAAAATGAAGTAAAATCATTAAAACTTAAATAAAACTAAAAACAAAATTTGAGAAAAACTAACGAAGAAAGATTTTGAAACAAATCAAAAAGAAGGAAATTCGTACTTTCCTTTTCTACTACCTCTTTGTGACGACACTATTTCAAATCTCTCAACTAATCAAAAGAGGGTCGTCATCATCTCCAACCTCTTTTACTCTAATCAAATAAGCGTCGTCACCATCTCCAAAATCACCATCTGAGATAAATGGGTCTTCCTCCAATTCACTATATCATGCCGTCACCGTCTCTCTTCTCCCGATCTATTTTTTTCATTTTTTATTTTAGATCTTTCACCTTTTTCTGTAGATCTGTATTATTAGTGTTATTCTGTGTTTTAATTTTTAAGTTAGGTGTTATTTTGAGGTTGTGGTGGACAAAGGTTGATTCATTGTGGTGGTGTATGACGGCGGTTGCTTCGTTGATGGTGGGTGATTGTTGATTTGTTTGTGGTGAGGTATGATTGGGGGTGTTGGGTGGTAGTGAAGGTTCTATGGGATTTAGGTATGTGGTGATTTAGGGGTAGGGCTAGGGGTGAAATCCTGTGGTGTTAGTAACGATGACGGTGGTGTTAGAGGTGGTAGGTAGGTGATAGCGATGAATGTGATGGTGGTTGTAGTAGTGGTTGGAGTGGTGGTGACTGAAATGGTGGTGGTGGGTGGATTGCTGGTTTTTTGTAATTTAGTTGTCTATGAACTCTTTTGTTTTTTTAATATCTTTTTCTGTTTGTTTGTATTTGAATTCTTATGGTTAATTTTCTGAATTTTAATTTTTAATATAAATAATATTTATAATTGTGGTGAAGGCATAATTGCCGTTACAAAAATGGGGTGGGTCAAAATTTGAAAACAGAATTAACTAGAACCAGCCACAACGAGGACTTTTCTATAGTATTAGTACAATGATATGAGCTAGAGGCCCTTTCATGCAACTTGCTCATCCTAATAAGTTACTTAAAGTATCCTTCTCTGTTATTTGAAAATAGGAATATCCTTGACGTGTGTAGCCTTCCGCATCTCTTGTCTAATTCTTTTTTCCTTGTATGAATTAGTTCTTATACATAACTTCTCTCTCATCTCATTTCTCGCTTTTCATTATTCTCTAGTATTTAGCTGTATTGATTAGCACCACCTCCTCCACCTTCTTACAAGGGAACCTTACTGCTAGTTCACCACTGATTTTATTTATTTTAGTCTCTAAAAGCTCTGTAGGAATATAATAGGAATGATTGTCTTTACAAACAACTTATAAGTTAAGGAAGTGGATAAATTTCAAGTCCTTTATTTTTACGACACTCTGTCAGAAAGAAGAGTGACCAAAACTAGACAAACTCTTATATTGTCACATTATTGAATAAACAAATAAGATAATAAAAAGGCATAGACCTTCCCAAAAAAATAAAAAATTCGGAGGGACAAAATCTTACCCATGAAAACGGTTGAATTACGTATTTATCATTCTAAGTTGTCACAAAGTTTGAAAGTGGCCATTTGATTGTCAAAAGTGATAATTTCGTGTTTTAAATTGGCATTTTTAGTTCATTTTTATGTTCTCCAACTAATTTTTTTTCCCTCAAATTTGAGTCATGTGCAATGCATGTATTTTTTAATAAGGATATATTTGTTTTTTGTCATTTAAATGTTTTTCCAAAATTCATAAAACTCACGAGTTTCGAGTCATGTGAGTTTCAGGTGTCATGGGTATATATTTTAATGTTCAAATACAAATATAGTCTCATTAAAAAGTATGTGTATCGCACATGACTCAAATTTAGAAAAAAAAATCGGCTCAAAAAACATAAATGAAATAAAAATCTAATTTAGAGGACGAAAATGTCACTTTTGACTATTAAGAGGTCGCTTTAAAACTTGTGACAACTTAGAGACATACAAATTCAACCAATGAATGTAAAGGCATGAAGAACACATAGTCAGGTTGCTCAATATCTACAGGCCTAGTTAGTTTACCATAATTGTTCTCATTGTTCGTTTTAAATAAATAAAAGTTGCAGCCAACTCTAATGTGATCATTATCGTGTTTCATCGTTGTAGGTGGTTAATGCTTTACATTACATAGTTGAAGGCGACACAACATGTATAAAGGATTTTTCCCCTACGCAATCAGATTCTGTTAATAGTGCAACAGGATCGACTCAATCACAAGATGATGTTGATACAAATGAACGAAATAATTTTGATACGGAAGTAACATCAAGTAGTAGCACAATTTCGTCACTTTCAACATCATTTAGTAACCATGTTTTAATAACAACAAACGTATCAACAAGTTCTGAAAGATTACTTTCAGATGCTGAAAAGCATTATGAAAAAAAGAAGGTAGTGTCTGTAGGCAAAGGTGCGGTGCTTTATGATGAGATGATCATCTAATTTAAATCTTTAATATTATATGTTTTGAAATATTTTATCGTTGTTAATTATCCGAACATACTATTCTATGTTGTTGCTCTAGTTGGTAATTTATGCAACTAAAACAGCATATAATGTAAGTTGATATATATTGCTTGATAATTTTTCTATGTAAAGAAAAAAGATTCTGATCCACATGATGAAATAGAGCAATTAGCACAAAGGTAAATGATATAATATTGTGAATGTTTGCGTTGATTTTTTTATTGTTAGTTGTATATCAATATTTCACAATTATAATTCAGAACAAGGGGGTAGCGTCCCTTGAAAGCCAAGCGCAATGGTGTAATTGAGTTTGAGAATTTATTAGTAGTCTAGTATTTGATTTATTAATGTATTGGGTTTGAGCCCATGTTATAGAAATTAAGATTTTTTAGTTATTATAAAAATAATTATTTAGTGTGTGAATCATTGTAGAGCGCGTGAGGCATCTAATAAATACATTAGACAAGCAGGACTAGTTAAATTGGTAAATTTGGGTATTTTGCGTGTTCTTATTTTTTTGTTCTTCATATAATATTTTGTGATTGTGTTTTATTTCGTTTTTAAATTCTAACATTATAAAAATCAAAAATTAAATGGTTGATTTTAGTTGTTTAACTTTATTAATGGCCGATCTTGATTATGGTACCATGATAATTGTGAGTAAATCATGGTAATTTTTTTCTTTGGTGTAACAGTTTTTATTCAAATAAGAATCAAAGTTGAACAATATATACAAACAAAATTGGTTATGATCTTTAGTAACAGTTTTTATTCAAATAAGAATCAAAGTTGAACAATATATACAAACAAAATTGGTTATGATCTTTACTACTAAATAACTTCGAGTTTTTTTTATAGATTTTATGCAGTAGAATAAAATTACAATCCTCAACAAGGTATATCTAGACTGTGTTGTGTATGAATCTGATTTTGTTTCAAGTTGAACTGTAATGACCATGAATTTCAAATCACATTGTAATTGGAATATATAATTAATTATCAATGAAGTAAATTTTGGGTGAATTAATTGTACATTTATATGATTGATGATATATGATATTTAATTACTTTTAATTGTTATTAAATATAATAAGTAAGATTAAATAAACAAGCGAAGCCATTGTAGGGACTAGGGCTTATGGTTAAACTAAGTATTTGGTAGTCTAAATAATTTAAAAGAGGTAAGTCTAATTAGATTATTTAATTAACCTAATTATGACATTAAATATGTTAGACCATGGATTAATTAATGCTAGACAAGGGTTGGTGAATTAAAGAATGTTACTTTAATTGTTGAGTTCAATTTAATTATGATGTAATTGGTAACTCAACCAAGCTAAATGCTTAGCCCAATTTAATGTTATCCAATGGCCCAACACAAGGAACTAATTGAATCGTCTATTAGTCCAAAATCCTAGCTCAACTCAAAGTCAAAAGTGGTCAATATATATACAAGTTGGTGTGTGTGTGTGTGTGTGTATATGTATGTGTGTATGTATGTAGGGGTAGGGGTCAAAAGGGGAGAACCAAGGTGGGTTCAAAACTCCAAGAAGTTCCCTAAATTATGTAATGACCCCGAAATTCGACCCACTTCACTACTTTAATTCTCGTGTATATTAAACATTATTTTCTTTACGTCTAAATTTCGGTCCGTTAATAAATCTTTCATCACTTAAATTGAT
This sequence comes from Hedera helix, assembly GCA_947179155.2. Classification (NCBI taxonomy): domain Eukaryota; kingdom Viridiplantae; phylum Streptophyta; class Magnoliopsida; order Apiales; family Araliaceae; genus Hedera; species Hedera helix. The sequence continues at coordinate 15,054,970 of OX359280.1, forward strand.
CCATTATTTAATTTTAAAATCATCAATTACCAAATTTTTGGTATAATTTTTTTTTCCAATCCAATCATTGTATTAAAATATTTGATCATTTAAAACTTTGTATCTCGATCCTAGTCCCTGGATCGCAACCTTTACTTTTTCTTTCTATCATTATCGCAAAGCTCAATAAAGCTCAATATTCACAATTTAATATTGTTCATATTCATACAATAATCTTTGTTCCATGATTCATAATTAAACATACCATATTTTCTAGCATAACAACTATCTTGAACGATTATAGTTCATAATATAACTTTATTCGCCCTGATTGGATCTCATTTGTACATGCATATATTACATCAATACAAACTTTGCAAATGTATCCACATTGAGTTATACTATTGCAAATATAACAATTACGTTTACCACCTTTTGGGTTAATCCATCTCTAATATATTCTGATATTCCTGAAATTTTGTTTCTTTACCTGCACAAGTTTATATTAAGTAAGTAATGAGCACAACGGCTCAGCAAGTTTAACAGTTTATGCTTCACGTAGCACATACTTTATCATGATTGGTGTGTGTCATACATCACGTGTTGTGCTTCTAATCAGGCATTATATCTCAACTATGTTCATATCATTTTACAAAGTACATATTGTTGCCACATTAATCACGTAGCACATAACACATAATTTGTATACATTTAAAACAAGAATTACATATCATAACATTCAACATTTAACATTTAAGGATTGAAGAACTTGCCTGTATGTCCAATAAATAAATTGATAGCTCAAACCTTTAACTCGATCAACCTATGATCATAAAATAATCAAATAATAATTATTTATCTCTTTATGATATTAATTTACCTAATTAATATCATCTCTGGGCCAATTATTAATTTATATGGTTAATTATATTAACCTCGTCCCTTAAATATTAATATAACTTCATATCATACACCTTCAATACGGACAACCCGGCTCATCGGATAAATTTTAGCCTAACTAGTTGTCCAAAAATTTTATTTTAACCATTTTCTAACTTGTAACCTTATTAGATTAATATTTAAATATTTAAATATTAATCCCCAATATTTATTATTTTTACAAAAAAATTAAATTTAATATTCAAACATCATTTCTGTATTTTTAGTATTTTTCTATAATTTTTTTATAATTTTTAAAATTTTTTAAATCATTTATTTTAATTAAAAATCACTTCTAAGGGCATTTTTGTAATTTTCGTGCCCTCAGGGACACATCCGTCATTTCCCAGAAAGTCTAGGGGCATTTCTGTAATTTCTGTGCGTCTAGGACACGCCGGGTATTAACCGAAAAGATCGGGGTCAATTTCGTAATCTCACTACGTTGCTTGGCCGCGTATTGCGCGCAGCCCCCCCTCGCTGACGCCAAATGACGTCATTTCCTTCGCCTGTTTCTGGGCTTCGCGCATGGCGCGGCTTCCCCCTTCCGCAACCTAAAACGCCGTCGTTTCGGTCCCGCGTGTCTGAAATTTTTTTTGCCCCACGCAATGCGCGGACAACCCTTCCTTCTTCCTTCAATTTTTCTCCGCGAAACAGTATACCAACTTATCACAAAAATCACCATTTTTACTAAATTTTTTCACCACAAAATAATTCTAAAAATCATGCAATTCACACATATATATAAAAAAAATTAGTTGGAATAATTATTCTAATTATTTCCTATTTTTCCACAAAATTATTTTATCCTAAAAAATACATGAATAAATCAAATAAAATCATTTTTATACCTTCTTAAGCTTATAAACTTCCTCCTTGAAGCTTGTTATCACTCCTTGATGACATCAATAATCTCTCCTTGAGGCTTTCCGATGGTGGCTTAGCATGGTGGTGTTCGGGTGAAGCAACTAGAGAGAGAGTGTGTGTTTTTGTTTCCTTTTCTTTCTTTATTATCTCTATTTCCCTTTTATAGCCCAAGATCAAACACCCACGTTGGCCACAAAATTTCCACCGCCTTTGACCGTCTTGAAACTTCCAAATTTTCCAATATCAAGTAATAATGCAGTATTTTTATACATTACGTAATTATACCATATAATAAATATTTTATATAACATATATAAAATATTTATTTTAATTTACTAAAAATTATAAATTGATTTGTAAATAATATTAATACATTTTTCGGGTATTTTACTTGACAAATTTTGTACACGCATATCGCCATGTATGTAATTATATGAGATAATTTATACTTCCAAAATTTATAAAATAATTCATATAACATATAAAAATTATTTTTCACAATTTTTCACTTCGTTACTTGGACAACATGTTACATTAACATGTTCACATTTTTGAAATATTATTTTTCATAAAAGTCATAATAATTTCATTATACATAAATATAATTTTTTTTATAACTTAAAACATTCATTTTTCTTATTTATTATTCAATTTTTTCAATATTCATATTAATTTCTTTATATATAAATTATATAATTTAATATTATATAATTTATATAATTACATTCTCCTTTTAAATAATTTCTTAAATTCCTCCATAATTAATTAATTATATAATGAATAATTATATATTCATTAATTCTCTCATTATTTTAATACTCTTATATAAATTATATAATTATCCTTATATAATTTATATAATTATAATTTCCTTTATACATCACTTTAATTTTCTTATATAAATTATATAATTTATTATTATATAATTTATATAATTACATTTCTTCTCAATCAATTTTTAAATTTTCACCATAATTCTTAATTAAATCTAAAATCAATAATTATAATTTTATTAACTTTCCCATTCGCTTTTCATTTAAAATTAGATTAATTTAATTATTAATCCCTTAATTTTCATAATTAATAACATTTATAATTATCACTTAAGCATATACATTTATATATATATACAAATGTATATATATACATATCTAATTTCATATATTTCACATTACCATATAACCTCAATCAAATCATAATTTCTACATTTTATAACAATTTAATTGTACAATTTATTGTACCTTTACCTAAAATTTCTCTTATTCTTAATAAATTGTCTTTAAACAATTTATTTACTTTTCAATTACTTAAATTCAATACCATTTATCATAATCTCTGCACAAATTTAATTTACTAATTAAATCTCATCACATACCTTAAATCATATAAAATAATAATTAATTTAACAACCTTGATAATTTTATCAATTAAATTCTCACTTAATATTATTAAAGAAATATTGAAAATTTGGGTCCTCACAAATTACTCCAAAGAAAAACTCCATTCAATGCAAGCTAGGTCCATGAAAAGTGGATCTTACTTCCTCTAGGTTTAGTGCTTTAAATTAAGTATGTATTGATTAATTAGATAAGCTTAAGCATACTTAGCAATGACCTATAAATATAGTGTATCACCAACACATATAAGGGTTGTTCATTTTAAAGTTTCACCAAGAGAGAAAAAAAGAGAGTTTTTAAGAGAGAAAAGTGTGAACTATTTGTGCTCTTGAGAGAGACACTTTGAGTATGGGTTTTGTGTGTATTGATCAAAGCTAGTAGATGTTATTTAGCTTTTCAAACTATCTATCTAAAAGGAAGAGAGCATCAAAAACAAGATTTAAAAGTGTTCTTCACCTTAGTCTTTGAGTTATTTGTTATATATATTCATATGATAAAAAAAAACCCTAATTTCTATAAATTATATGGCTAAGTATTCATATATTATGGTAGATCTAAAGTTATGCGGTCATTTGATGCAATATGTGTTCATATATGCTATTATGTTGGTGAATGTGTGAATAATCATGTTTACCATAAAAACACCCTAACTAAATGTGTGGTTTGTTATCTAAGTTGCAAAAGTTATATATGTGATTTCTTTGTCTTTTATGGCAGATTTATGAGTATCGGTCGTAATGAGACTTGAATCGTCAAAATCTTTATTGAAATGAATAAGTTGTGTGGCTTTTACAAAAAATGTGTCATTTTGAAACACTAGTATGTTTGATCTTAATTTTATGGGTCAAAAGATGTTTGTAAGTTGATTGATTCTTGAAAATTGAAAGAATACTAAATTATGACCATAACAAAACAGGTTTGAGATCATTTGAAACAGGGGAGAACCAAGGTGGGTTCAAAACTCCAAGAAGTTCCCTAAATTACTCCAAGGAAAAACTCCATCCAGTGCAAGCTAGGTCCATGAAAAGTGGATCTTACTTGCTCTAGGTTTAGTGCTTTAAATTAACTATGTATTGATTGATCAGATAAGCTTAAGCATACTTAGCAATGACCTATAAATATAGTGTATCATCAACACTTATAAAGGTTGTTCATTTTAAAGTTTCACCAAGAGAGAAAAAAAGAGAGTTTTTAAGATAGAAAAGTGTGAACTTTTTGTGTTCTTGAGAGAGACACTTTGAGTATGGGTTTTGTGTGTATTGATCAAAGCTAGTGGATGTCATTTAGGTTTTCAAACTATCTATCTAAAAGGAAGAGAGCATCAAAAACAAGATTTAAAAGTGTTCTTCACCTTAGTCTTTGAGTTATTTGTTATATATATTCATATGATAAAAAAAAACCCTAATTTCTATAAATTATATGGCTAAGTATTCATATATTATGGTAGATCTAAAGTTATGCGGTCATTTGATGCAATATGTGTTCATATATGCTATTATGTTGGTGAATGTGTGAATAATCATGTTTACCATAAAAACACCCTAACTAAATGTGTGGTTTGTTATCTAAGTTGCAAAAGTTATATATGTGATTTCTTTGTCTTTTATGGCAGATTTATGAGTATCGGTCGTAATGAGACTTGAATCGTCAAAATCTTTATTGAAATGAATAAGTTGTGTGGCTTTTACAAAAAATGTGTCATTTTGAAACACTAGTATGTTTGATCTTAATTTTATGGGTCAAAAGATGTTTGTAAGTTGATTGATTCTTGAAAATTGAAAGAATACTAAATTATGACCATAACAAAACAGGTTTGAGATCATTTGAAACAGGGGAGAACCAAGGTGGGTTCAAAACTCCAAGAAGTTCCCTAAATTACTCCAAGGAAAAACTCCATCCAGTGCAAGCTAGGTCCATGAAAAGTGGATCTTACTTGCTCTAGGTTTAGTGCTTTAAATTAACTATGTATTGATTGATCAGATAAGCTTAAGCATACTTAGCAATGACCTATAAATATAGTGTATCATCAACACTTATAAAGGTTGTTCATTTTAAAGTTTCACCAAGAGAGAAAAAAAGAGGGTTTTTAAGATAGAAAAGTGTGAACTTTTTGTGTTCTTGAGAGAGACACTTTGAGTATGGGTTTTGTGTGTATTGATCAAAGCTAGTGGATGTCATTTAGGTTTTCAAACTATCTATCTAAAAGGAAGAGAGCATTAAGAACAAGATTTAAAAGTGTTCTTCACCTTAGTCTTTGAGTTATTTGTTATATATATTCATATGATAAAAAAAAAACCTAGTTTCTATAAACTATATGGCTAAGTATTCATATATTTTGGTAGATCTAAAGTTATGCGGTCATTTGATGCAATATGTGTTCATATATGCTATTATGTTGGTGAATGTGGAAATAATCATGTTTACCATAAAAACACCCTAACTAAATGTGTGGTTTGTTATCTAAGTTGTAAAAGTTATATATTTGATTTCTTTGTCTTTCATGGCAGATTTATGAGTATCGGTCGTAATGAGACTTGAATCGACAAAATCTTTATTGAAATGAAGAAGTTGTGTGGCTTTTACAAAAAATGTGTCATTTTGAAACCCTAGTATGTTTGATCTTAATTTTATGGGTCAAAAGATGTTTGTAAGTTGATTGATTCTTGAAAATTGAAAGAATACTAAGTTATGACCATAACAAAATATGTTTGAGATCATTTGAACATGTATGAAAATATTTTATGAAAGATTGAATCAAAGAAATCAAAATGGGAAAATTAGGGTTTTGAGAAAATAGACTTATTGTCGCAGTAATGGGTTTCACCGCTGCACCGGTGAAACGTTCTGCCTGGCACTGTCATAGCGGTGGTTTCCACTGCCGCAGTGGTTGTCTGAAATTTTTGAAAAATTAACTTTTATTAACCGTCTTGGTTTAGGCCATGAGTGTTGTAATAACCATGAATTCTATTAGTCATTGTAATTATAATTATTAAATAATTATCAATGAATTAAAAATTTTGTACTAATTAATTGTGTATTAGATAATTAAATAAATGTACTTGTGTATGTGTATATTTATTTAAAGAATTAAAACAAGGTGTACAATTAATTAAAGCAAATCTAATTGGATTATATTTTAAATTCAAATGAGTTGTTAAACTAGGTCAATTAAATTTACCTAGTAGCCTATGTAATTAATTTAATTATTAGTCCATGGAATTAATTTAAACAAGCCCAATATTTATTTTAATTAAAGGTAGCATAGTATAATTAATGTAAGCCCAATGTGTTATTTAAATTGAGCCCAAAACAAATTAATTGAATGAGCCCAACTTATTTAAATCCTAGTCCAAGGTAGAGCCCAAATAAAAGTCAAAAATGATGGTCAATCATTATATATAATGAATATACTTATAGGAATATATATGTATATATAATCTATTAAAATTAAAGGAAAATTGGACCAATTTTGGTGTATTGCCAGCAATTTCAATGGGGGAAGCACTTGGATTGTTTGTGGGTTCATGTTGATTCTTTCTTACTTCTTTCCATAGTTGGCCAACAACGCCTATCAATCACCTTGTCCATCACATTGTCATTCAATCAAATAGTAATCACAATTAGCCTCTTAATTGATCAATGCTAGTTGATTAGGGAGTTAATGAAGGGTTACCAAAGTCCTATAAATAAGACCTCCACCAAGCTTTAATAGGTTGGTCATTTCATTTCCTAGAAATCCTAGAGAGAAAAGGATGAGTTCTAGTGATAGTTGAGAGAAAAACACTTTGAGTGTGAAGGATATTGCTAGAAGAAGAGCTTGGTGGATGACCTATAGTCTCATAACTTACTTTGGAAGGAGGAGGAGAAGAGCACACAAGTCCAAGAGGTATAAAAGTGCTCCAACTCTTCCTTAGTTCATTTTATGGTCTATATATGTTTTATATGGTCAAAAATATATTTTTAACCGATCAAAACTTCTTTTAATGATCTAAAAGTCTAAAACTATGTTATATTGGTATATTCATGGTTTGATATGTTTAATACATGTTTTGGTATGTGTTGATTTCATAAAAATGGAAGAATGATCCATATTAACCTTTACTGGTAAAACCCTAGTCAAGCATGTTATGTTTTATATTGTAACTTGAAATGTACAAGTTGGAAAATGGCTTTCTATGGCTAGAAAGTTACATATATGAGTTATAAAGAAAACCCAACTTGAATCTCTAAAAAATATGGAAAAATAAAGAAGTTATGACTTTTACCGCAAAACATGTCATTTTAAAATCCTAATGCACAACAGTCCACTTTGAGCCCATTTTTCGTGATCTATACATATCCAAAAATGTGTTTCAATGAAGGAATATTGTAGTTCAAGAAGATACGAATCCAACAAGATCAATTTGAGGTCATTTGAATTTGTAAATTTCATTTTATGCAAGTTTGATCAAAGGAGGTAGAAAATCACAAAAACAGAACACAAGTTAGCAACTTTTTGCCTAAAATCTCTTGGACCAGGGCGCCTAGGTGCCTAACTCAGCACTCTAGGCCCCACCTTGAGCGCCTAGGCGCCTGTGTGAGTGCCTGGGTCAGCTGACGCTGGGTCGGGTCGTGCCAGAAATGATTTCGGGTCGGTTCGGGTCGATTTTGATTAATTAAATGGGTCGGGTAATATTTTAAATATTAATATAATTAATATGGGACCCAAATAAAATAATTATTTATTATTTAAATAAAATTTAAATAATAAATAATATTTAAGGAAATTAATTATTATTTAAATAAAATAATAATTAACAATGATTAATTAGTTATTGTCTAATTGTTAGTAAATAAAGAATGAAGGAAATTAAAAGAAATTAATTATTTATTATTTAATAATAAATAAAAGGAATTAAGAATAATTTATTGAAGTAATTAAAGTAATTATTTATTTTTAATAATAAATAAAGCAAATAGGTTAATCAATGGTTACTTAATTGTTGAATAAAATTAATAAAATAATTATTTATTATTTAATTAATATTAAATAATAAATAAGGGTAATAATTAATAGATTATTATTTAGTTGATATTAAATAATAATTAAAGAAGAATTTGGATTAATAATATAAGTAAATGAATTAAATATTATTAAATAATTAATAATATTAATAAATGAACAAAATATTATTAAATGATTAATAATATTATAAGGTTAATAAAATATTATTAAATAGTTAATAATATTAGATAATTAATAAAATATTATTAAATGATTAATAATATTCAAGGACTAATAAAATATTATTAAATTTTTAATAATATTAGATAAATGTGTAATCTATATTAAATATTTAATATAGGTTTTATGTGATTGAAATATTATCAAGTGATGATAATATTTCCTAAGTGTTTATATACCTTTAACTACATGATTATTTGGTTAAGTGTTAGAGGTGTAATAAGTATAGAGGTTATCATATGAATGTATATATGATGCTAATTTAAAGATCAACTTGATTAATTGTTAGGTCTACTCAAAGAGAATTAAATTGAATTGATTAGCAGTAGATTACATACGAGGCAAGTTCTCCAAACCTTAACTTGTATTTATTTTTGCAAGTTCTCTAACCCTACTCAATTATTGTTGAAACAAGTTTCTATACTTGTATTTATTGTCAAAGCTTGAAGTGGTTTAATTATTTAAAAATTATCCCACATCTATATTGTTTATGAAATTGCACATAGTGCATTTGAGCTTAATAATCTTTGATTCATGAACTGTATTAAAGATGTCTTAAGCTAATAGTTCAGCTAGACATTGCTTTTATAAATTCAATAACTTGAATACTTTTAAAAGCATATCCAAACCATTGTTGGGTGCGGATTTCTTATGTTAAGTCTGAGAATTGAACAATCCTAAATTAGGGGATTTTATGTCGGGAAACCGACTTTGGCGCTAGTTGACTAAATGTAATGTATATACAGCGGGTTGAATAGGCTGATCCCCTTGAAAACTAAACTACTGAAAGGGTCAGAGGAAACTCTATTATACCCTCGTTAGTTCAGGGTCCTTGGTGACCACTCAGCATTTTAAGATTCAAATATTCTTGTTCAATGAAATTTGAGTCTTGTTCCTTTCACAATTGTTATATCTATTGTTGAAACACTTGATGTTATTTCCATTCATTTATGATATATTAAATCTCTATGATTATTCTTAAACTTGCTGAGCAAACTAGTTGCTCACACTTGCTATATCATGAACCATTTTCAGCTAGACCCGAATGCTCCAAGAAGGACAAGACAAAAGGAAAAGCTAGAGCTTAATTTATGCATGTTAATTAAATGTTTAAATATGTAATTACTGTTGATAAATCTTTTGTAATTTCTTATAATAGGAACTATTTAAGTTAAGGTTAATAGACGGTATTGTAACCTTTTTGTAAGGAACCAATATGTATTATTCCGCTAAGTTTAAATGCAATATATGTATTTAATTACTGGTAATGTATTGATCAGTGAGAACCAAACCCGAAGTTATGGAACCCGAATTTGGGGTCGTCACAGGTGTCGGGCTGGGTCGAGTCTGTGAATCCAAAATAGGTTAGAAAATTGACAAATTAAATAATATTATTATAAGATCCAATTAATTAAAATAGTGTAAATAAATAAATTGAGTGATTAAAATATTATTAAATTGTTAATAATATTAAAAAATTAGTAAGATATTATTAAATGATTAATAATATTAAAAATAGATAAAATATTGTTAAATGATTAATAATATTAGAAAATAAATAAGATATTAATAAATGTTAATAATATTAAAAAATAAATATTATTAATGATTAATAATTTTAGAAAATGAATAAGATATTATTAAATGTTAATAATATTAGTAACATATTATTAAATGATTAATAATATTAGAAAATAAATAAGATATTATTAAATGATTAATAATATTAGAAAATGAATAAGATATTATTAAATAATTAATAATATTAGAAAATGAATATAATATTATTAAATAATTAATATTATTAGAAAGTTAATAAAATATTATTAAATAAGTAATAATATTTGAATGTCAATAAAATATTATTAAATAATTAATAATATTAGTAAGTGTTTAAGGTATTATTAAATGATTAATAATATTAGAAAAAGAAATAAAATATTATTAAATGATTAATAATATTAGTAAATAACTTAAATATTTTTATTTGATTAATAATATTAGATAAAGGTATAAAGAATATTAAATAATTAATATGGGCATTATGTGATTAATTTTTTTTAATCAAATGATGATAGTATTTGTATGTGTTTAGTGAATAACTAAATATTTAATTATGTGATTAAATATGTAGGCAAATGTTATTAACTAATGTGTATTATGCTACATGAAGGATCAACCTTGTTAATCTTTTCAGCGAAAATTAATTTGTGTTAGTTACTGTAAATAACCCTAAACTCATTTTATTATGCAAGTTTCTTAACTTAAACTCGAGTTATTATTTTTCAATCATGTTAGTAGTTTAATTATTGTCAATTACTCCACTTCAATGATAATTATTGATATTCGCACTTTGTGCATTTGAATTTCTGTTCTATTATTGAACTGTGAAATATTTAAAGTTCTTTATTCATGAACTGTTTAAAAAATAGTTTGCGCCATTTGTTTCGGCCAGACGTATGCATGTTAATATTTTTTAAAGTTATTCAAACGAGTAGTTGGTACAGAGTTTTGGATTGAGAGAGCAACCCTTGATAGGGGACTATAAGTGTCGGTTATCTGATGTGGTCAGAGCTTAATGTTATGCATACACATGTTGTATAAGAGACTGATCAATTAGACTATTTAGCAATAAATAATCAATATTCATTCCTTCATTTGAACCTTGATTATATTGTTCAGTTGTTTCATCAATTATCTTAAATTGATGAACTATTTAATTGTCATTCTTATTCATTTATGATATATCTTTATTATTCATTTTAAATTTGCTGAGAAAAGTAGTTGCTTACTCTTGCTATATCATAAACTAATTGCAGTTAAACCAGAGAGTTCCAAAAAGCATAAAGGCAAATGAAAGCTTACAGAATAGTTGCATGTTAAATATTTATATGTTACTATCCTATTATGTAATCATGGAACCTTTTTGTATTATTAGTGTATTCATGATGTATTTGTTTAAGGTTATAGGACTTGGGTGTTGGTTTGCAAAAATATGGCATACATATAATCAAATTATATAAGCACAACGGAAGCAATAAAAATCAGATTTTAAATTTTTTTGTACAAACCAATAACCCGGATCTTTCTTATGCGATTATTATTAATTGAGGAAGGATAAAAGAATAAACCTTTGTAGAACCAAGCTTCCACGGGTACAAGTTCATCTCCCTTTGATCTATCACGTTCTTCTTCAAATTCACCGATTAGATTCCACGGATCAATGTTAGCTCCCCAAGTGTTGAGCCTCTAGAGGTGATCCACCAAGAGATCTATGAATTAAAGAAGTGGATTTTTGGTTTCTCCAAACCATGGGTGGCTAGCCCTAATTCTCTCTCTCTCTCTCTAACTCTTAGATCTAGAGAATTATGGAGTACTCTCTCTCTCTCTAATGAAAGAGTGTGTAACCTTGATCTATGATAAGACTCCTCTTATTTATAGATCTAGTCAACCCTCCTAAACTATTTAGGATTAGGGTTTTAATTTGATTCCTAATTTAATTAGGAGCTAAATTAATTAATTACAATTTCTAAACCATTTAGGAACTTAATTATTTAATAATGAGAGTACTTCTTATTAATTAATTACTAAACCATTTAGTAACTTAATTAATTATTATAATTACAATTCCTAAACTATTTAGGAACTTAATTATTTAATAATAATATTACTACTTATTAATTAATTCCTAAACCATTTAGGAACTAAATAATAATACTAGCAATAATAATAATAATAAAAATAATAGTAATAATAATAATAATAAGACTCTTCTTATTAATTTATAATTAGTATTTCTAAAATACTAAATTATAAATATTAAGCTATTTAATTTATTCTATCATCATAGTATAAATTAAATATACTTAATTTATTATTACAATTATGCCATCCACTTCTAAAATAAATATTACTCTTTTGCGGTGTGACCTTTAGGTTCTCCATATTAAACCGGTTGTATAATAAATAAATTAGAACAATACTAATTCATTTATTACGAATTAACTCTTTAATTCAGAATAAATAATTATTCCACAATAAGGGTAAGCCCCCTTAGCGATTAGTCGACTTTCCAGATAATATAGATTTCAACATTTAATCGTAAAAGAACCTTTCAGCAAATAGTTACTGTACAATTCAATCCTTCTACCATACAATGTCCCAATTGTGACGCCCCCAAATCTAGGCCCACACAGCCCAAACTTGAGTCGTCAAAAGACTATAACAAAATTATTACAACAAAGCACAACGTACAACAATACAGTGTATAATAATACACAACTAAGTCTTCACTATTATTGCCACACTATTTTACAACACGTGAAGACTACGACAACTATTTCTCGGACTCTCACTCCATCCCCCGGCTAGACCCTGTTACGTTTTCATCTCCTGTTGAAAAACAATGGAACAAAAGAAAGGGTGAGCTCAAATAGCCAAGTAATAAATATCATGACTAAGATAATGACGAATAAATTATCATTAGCCTTCAACAGTTGAGTTCTAAATACAATAGACTACAAGGTTTATATCAAAAACTGTAGTTAAATTCTTAAACAATGTTCAGATCAATAATAGCAGCGGAATGAGCAATCTATTAGAAGAATAATGCAGACTATAATGTCCACTCGATTCTCTTTTTTGTAAAAATATCATCAACTTTTATCATCTGAAATACCATTAGTCAAGATAATACAACTTCACAGTTCCTGATCATAATCATGCAGATCAACAGTTCATCTTTGCACTACGGGCCAAAGACATTCAATATAACACCAATGATCATGATTATACCAGATTCAGCATTTGGTCATAATTATACCAACCAACAGTTCATCTTTGCACTACGGGCCAAAGAGAACATTCACCACGTGTCATAAAAGACACCGAACAGATGTATCGCCTTTAACCTAGTATATCGCCTTTAACCTATCATCTGTTCAACAATTATATCACATCTGTGCCCCCGGCCACAGATATTCACAACAGCTTGATTCTTGATGATTAATATAAATAACAGTGATACAAATGATGAACAGAAGAACATGATAAACAATAAGTATCGGAAGTTTACTTTGTGCAGATTCAAATAATGTCCAAATTGCCAACATGATGTGGAGTGAAATTTAAAAAATGATATTCAAGATCCACAGTTCAGAATAACGGTTACAGTTCAATAGAAAGGTTCAGAAAATAGGAAGGTTCAGTTGAAATAATGAAGTTCAACTATTATGGAACATATAATATTTTCAGGAATTATAGAAGCAATAGTTCCATAATAAGTTTCGATTTAAGAGTATGAAAGAAAATAATATCCCTTATCGTAGCAGGTTTGATTAACAACAGGTGAAGGAAATTAATATCCCTTATCGTAGCAGGTTTGATTAACAAAAGGTGAAGGAAATTAATATCCCTTATCGTAGCAGGTTTGAATAATGGAAGATGAAAAAGTTGGTATCCCTTATGAGTATAAAGGAAAATGATATCACTTACGAATATGGAATAAAAGTGTCATGTGATAATTCGTGTAGACAAATTATTTTCACACGAGACAAATAAAAAGGGTTATTCACCAACAGGCGGTAATCCGCGCCGTAAGGTTATTCCCATCAATTTGAATACGAAGAGTTATTCACCAAACAGGCGGTAATCCACACCGTAAGGTTATTCCCACAATTTAATAGAATTTGAATACGAAGAGTTATTCACCAAACAGGCGGTAATCCGCGCCGTAAGGTTATTCTCAGAGATTAATAAGGAATGAATACGATAGGTTATTCACCAACAGACGGTAATCCGCGCCGTAAGGTTATTCCCACAATTTAATACATGGAAATAAATGGCACAAGAAAGAAACGATATTATTTTCGAGGATCAAAGAATGATAATCCCTTACCGTGGTAAGTTTAAATAATAAAATATGAAAGAAGATTATATTCCAAAAAAAATGACATTCCTTACCACAGTAAATTTAAGAGTTTGAAATGAATGGTATTCCTTACCGTAATAAATTTAAGAGTGTAAAAAGATTAATATTCCTTACCGTAACACGTGACTGAATATTGATTTAAATGAGGTTGATCAACCTATATATTTATAATAAAATTAGTAATTACCACATATGAATTTTAAAGTGTATGATAACCCGTATAATATGAACTATCAAAATTATATATATTTAACATAATTTTTGTAGTATAATATAACAACTTTAAAATAGTTTTTAAAATAATATTTCAAAATAAATCTTCCAAATAAAGCTTTTAAAAATGAATCTTCTCAAAGAAGAGTCTTCTAAAGGAAGATTTGTGAATATCGTGAAAAATAGGAATTTATGAAATTACTACTCTTTAATAAAAGACTTACTTGAAAAATTTCTGCACTCCTTTTGACTTTCAAACACTCAAAATAGTCTTACTATTCTCAGAGAAAACTCATAAAATTCTTATAGAAAAATTTTATGTTTTAGGTGTAATTTTTTTATTCAGCTGAGCAAGCTATTTATAGGAGAATGGAAAGCACTGTGTGGTAGGTGAGAGCATGCCATTGTTGAATTCGTTCAGCACGCCAGTGCTGAATTCGTTCAGCATGCATGTTTCTGAAATTTTAATTTCATATAAAATAAAATCTTATTATAATATTCATAATAAAACAAATAAATTTATATATTATATTAATAATAAAAATTTATATATTATATTATATTATATTTAAATAATATATTATAATAAAATATTATTATATTTTTTTTCTCTCTCTTCCTTTCCATTTTCTCTCTTTCTCTCTTTTCCCTCTCCTTCTCTCTTTCTTTCTCCAGCAACTCTCTCTCTTTCTCTTTTTCTCTCTCTTCCTCCTTTCCTCCCTCTTCCTCCTTTCTTCACTTCCTACGTAATTTTCCTCCATTAGCCCCCATCAATATATAATATTATTATAATAATCAAAATACCTACAATCAATACAATAATTAAGGTAATATTACAACAGTGATAATAATTCAACAATAATGAAAGAAACACGTTACAGATCATTATTAATTTAATAATATAAATTACTATGTATTTGCTACTGTGACAATTATTAGGTTCAATAATTTTAAAAACAGTGTAGCAACAATTATTGACTCAATGATATAAAATACAGTGTAATGACAATTATTGAATCAATAATGCAAAATACTGTGTAACCACAATTATTGAATTGATAACATAAAATATTATGCAGTGACAATTATCGATGAAATGATGCGTAACAGTTACGGTGTCAATTATCAGACCAATAATATAAGACACTGTGCAATACCGTGTGCTACAGAAAAATACCATAAATTACCGTATGCTACTATTCTTTTATCACCGATATTTTAACAGTTAACACCGTTGACTATTTTTATTTAAAAAGGTTACTTCTGTCGTTTTCTATATCCGACAATTATTCCGTTGTGGGGTCCACTAATAATTAGTTATTTCAGCGCCGTTGTACGGCCCGAATATTCCCCGACAAAATGAATATTCCCCGACAAAACTAATATTGTCCGACAAAATAAAATTTGCACATAACATCCTTAACTTTCAATTTCGTCAATTTAACCACTTACTGTTTCATGAAAAAAAAAATATATGAAAAAAAATTAAATTTTATATTTCATAAAATTCGGGGTCTTACAACCTCCCCTCCTTATGAAATTTCGTCCCCGAAATTGACATACCTGGCATTTCGAAAAGGTAAGGATACTTAGATTTCATCTCAGATTCTAGCTCCCAGGTCATCTCTTCAATATCTTGGTTCCTCCATAAAACCTTAACTTGAGGTATAACCTTTGAGCGTAGAATCTGCTCCTTCTTATCTAGGATTTAACAGGTACCTCATCGTACGTTAAATCCTCTGCTATAACGTCCGGTTCTAATTCAATGACATGGTTTGGGTCCTTCACATATTTACGTAACATAGATATGTGAAAAACGTTATGGATGCGAGACATACTTGGTGGTAGGGCTAGTCTGTAGGCTACGGTTCCTACTCGATCTAGGATTTCAAATGGGCCAATAAATCGAGGGTTGAGCTTTCCTCTCTTTCCGAATCTCGTAACCCCTTTCCATGGAGAAACACGTAAGAATACATGATCTCCGACGTTGAAACTTTCGTCTCTCCGATGAAGATCAGCATAACTCTTTTGTCGTTCTTGCGCTGTCTGTATTCGTTGTCGGATCATTTGGATCTTTTCGGTCGTCAAGCGTACCAACTCGGGTCCCAACAATTTTGCTTCTCCTACCTCATTCCAACATATTGGAGAACGACACTTGCGTCCATATAAAGCCTCGAATGGAGCCATGCCTATACTTGCTTGGTAACTGTTGTTGTAGGAAAATTCCACCAATGGCAAGTACTTATCCTAACTTCCTTTGAAATCTAGTACGCAAAGTCTCAAAAGATCTTCAAGGGTCTGGATCGTCCTTTTCGATTGTCCGTCCGTTTGAGGATGGTATGTAGAACTGAATCGTAGCTCGGTGTCCATAGCTTTTTGTAGACTGATCCAAAAGCGTGAAGTGAATCTAGGATCTCGATCAGAAACTATGGAAACTGGTGTGATGTCGCAAGCACCCAAAAATAAAATCTTACTTTGGAAAAATAAATATGTAGTAGTGTAAGCAAGAGTCGATCCCACAGAGAATGATTAATTTAATCTTATGTTTTTGCAAATAAAAGTTGGGGTTTTTTTTAATTAAAGAAATAATTTAAATAAAACTAATTAAAATAAATATGAAATAAATAAATAAGAATAAAAAGCCTTGGTTTAAGTTAACATCCACCATCAAGAATTTACAACTGATCACTGATGCAAAAATAACTCAATTCATATTTTGAAGATTCACCGTAGAAAGAACTACTCGCAGGTGGAATAATTTTTCTCCTCTCTCCTTAATTTTAGATAAGTAGCGCCACTTGGTCTAAATACCCTTACTATTAAACAACCTCCGACACTTGCTAAAGATTTAATTTAATAGCAGCATAAAGAATTAGAGAGATCGTTGAACTAAACAACACAAGCCACTTGTTTGCATTTAATTTAGATGAATATTCTTCCTAAGATAAAATAATCTTTTGATCTCCAAAACAATTATTAAACTTAGTTGCTTCATAAATACCAGTAGATTAATATGAATAATAAACTAGTAGTATTCCTAGCAATTAAACAAATCAATCATAAAATTAAGCATAGAAGAATATTCAATAATCAAAATATAAATTGAACAATTAAAATAAATTAGATCTCACAGTGTATAAATCTTGATGGCTTCAATCACTTAAACCAAGAAAAATAATTTAGCTACTCATAAATATAAAGAACACTAAATAATAGAAGAGAAAATTTTTATTCTAAGAAAAGTTGTATTTTACAATGTGTCTCAAGCCCTCTATTTATAGGCTCCAAAATCCTCCTAAACCTAGTTGGAATTAATCTTTCCAAACCCTAATAGGATTTAAAATACAAATAAAAATAAAAGAAAAAGAAAAATAATTATTATTCTAACCCTAGTTGGAATTAAAATCCAATTTGAAATCAAAAAGTAGCAAATTCGCGAAATAATCCCGTTTTGCATAATTAACGCTCAGCCAAACAAGCCCTTCGCGCCCCTTGACCGGTCAACTCACGCGCGCCCGCGCATTGCGCGGATATGCGCTCCATACGACGTCGTTTTTATACCTTGTCTTGCTACTGTTCAGCGTCTCCGCGCATTGCGCGGACGCTTTCCATTCAACCACGAAACGACGTCGTTTTGTTCGGTGCCTGTTGACTCCTTACCCGTGCATTGCGCGGAAGCCACTGTTGCCGTTTTTACCGTTTTGCCCCTCCGCGTTGCTTCCTTCTAAAATTACCATAATGCCATCCAACCTTTAATAAATTCCTACAAAATGAATAAAAGTAATTAAAAATAATATAAAAATACTAAAAATCCTAAAAACACATAATAATAAATAAAACTCCTAAAATACTAAAAATAAATAAAAACACATAAATAAAAAGAAATATAAAATTACTATAAAATTACCTAAATTAACATAAATTAACTGAAATCCTATAAAACCTATTAAAATCAAAATAAGCTAAATAATTAAACATTTAAGCACACAATAAATATAAAAACTAAGTATTAGGGAATAAAAATAGCATATAATTTAACCCTATCAAATACCCCCACACTTAGCTTTTTGCTCGTCCTAGGGCAAAACAAAAATAAAAACTATAAAATTAAATCTAATAACCAAACAACTTACTTGAGCAACATATCAATATAAATTTCAACATCAGCCTCATAGATTTTTTAAATGATAACTCAAAGAAAATTTCAAAATCATGCAAAATCTAGAACTTCAACATATTTATCAATTTTACTTTACTCAAGACCTTTTGTGTGTGTGTGAATCCAAATGTATCAAACCAATCAAAATTTAGATAAATTTCAGTCATTAATTACCTTATAAAAGATATATAATAATACTCAATATATTTATTTTTCACATCACTTTAAGCTAATACAAACAAATATAAATCAGAAGATCAAATGGTTTCAAATAATAATATACACTAGGATTATCAATTTTTTCTTTCAAATATTTTTTTCATTTTTTTAATGGGTGCATTTTATGCTCCATCCCATTTTTTTTCTTTCTTCATTTTTTTTTCACGGTGAGTGCATTTTATGCTCCATCTCACTTTTCATGTGTTTATGAGTGAGTGCGTTTTACGCTCCATCTCAACCCACCACAAGATTTTTCTTTTTCCTTCTTCAATAATAATCCTAGAAAAATTACCTAAATCATCTCCTCCAAATTATATTTTACCTTATATTTCACTTCAAATAATGATCAAATAAGATATAGAGTTCAAAAATATCTTCCATAAGCGTTTTAATCATATAAACTTTCTCTTAATTAAAATTAGCTCAAACAATTGGATATAAGTGCATAAAAAAAATTAAAAGGTCTCAAATAAAGTCATAATCAATAAAAAGTCAAAATTCAGACTAAGCAAAAATTTATCATTTTTCCAAGAGTTATTAAATAAAAATCAAAATTTTTATCATTGGCTAAAAATTTAAAATTCATTTAACTCATTGCTCAAGCGACACATCCTAAAAATAAAATAAAAAACTACCCCATTTTCGTAGGAAACACGGTTACACTTAGCATGTGCAACAAGCCTTTAAACCCCAAGGTTACCCCTAGTGGACGAGTTTTGTCTCGTGAGGGTTTACAGTGAATATACCCACAAAATTCAAAATTTCAAAATTTTTAAAATTCCTTAATTTTTTTTTTAAATAAATAAAACAAAATTTTAAAATTCCCTAAAATAAATATCCTAAATCCCTTCCCCCACACTTAAAATTTACATTGTCCCCAAATAAACCAATTGGTCAAACCTAGGGTGCAAGAATAAATTAAATTAAATGTAACTATTACATTTAAATTTGAGCTCCATTACAAATGGGTCTTCATGCGCTCCTTGCTTCTTTGCTCCAATTCTTCAAAATAATTCTAACTAATCCTATTACAAAATATTTACAATAAATAGAAACCTTGATCAACAGTCAAGGGGAAGTACATAGGAGGGAGATAGAATTATACATAAGAAAAATTAGAAAGACGAGGTACGCAGACCCCATTTATTAAAACTCATTCATTCATGCATTTAATTAAAATTAAATCCAATCACATTGGTCAATAGTCCATAATCAATCTCATTTATTATCATATATATCAATATATATATTAATAAATAATATTCATCTCATGAATTAAATAAATAATTTCATACATGTATTGGTATCATTTAATGGGCAATTTAAAGTTGTATGAAATCCAATTTCATATTTAAAATAAACTATTTATTTTAATTATAAAATCATGTAAAAATAAACTATTTATTTTTATTATATTTTTGTAATTTTTGGATTTTTAAAATCACCCAAAATAAACCTTTTATTTTTTTAATTTTAAAAATCTGCTTAAAATACAAAAATGCCATTGAAAAATCTGAAAAAACAATATTTACGAAACTGCCATCGGAACCAAGTAATTACGAAAATGCCACCGCACGTTTTATACGAAAATGCCACCGCGCGTTTTATTTACGAAAATGCCACCGCGCGTTTTATTTACGAAAATGCCACCGCTCAGTTTAATTACAGAATTGCCACCGCGCAGTTTAATTACAGAATTGCCACCGCGCCAGGAATTTACGAAAATGCCATTGCTTCAGGAATTTACCAAAATGCCACCGCACCAGCTAATTACGAAATTGCCATTACGCACGAAAATTACCAAATTGCCATTTCCGATTACTGTAGCAGTCGCGATTTTTTTTTTTCTTGTTCCAAAACACAATTTTTGGAATTGATTTTCAAGACCCATGATTCTATACAACAAATTATGCCCAATAAATTGTTCTAAACACATACCCATACATATATGAAATTAAAACAATTAATAATTCGCATAAGTTTGACTCTTGATGCCACTGTTGGTTTGCAAAAATATGACATACATATAATCAAATTATATAAGCGCAATGGAAGCAATAAAAATCAGATTTTAAAATTTTTTGTACAAACCAATAACCCGGATCTTTCTTATGCGACTATTATTAATTGAGGAAGGATAAAAGAATTTATACCTTTGTAGAACCAAGCTTCCACGGGTACAAGTTCATCTCCCTTTGATCCATCACGTTCTTCTTCAAATTCACCGATTAGATTCCACGGATCAATGTTAGCTCCCCAAGTGTTGAGCCTCTAGAGGTGATCCACCAAGAGATCTATGAATTAAAGAAGTGGATTTTTGGTTTCTCCAAACCATGGGTGGCTAGCCCTAATTCTCTCTCTCTCTAACTCTTAGATCTAGAGAATTATGGAGTACTCTCTCTCTCTCTAATGAAAGAGTGTGTAACCTTGATCTATGATAAGACTCCTCTTATTTATAGATTTAGTCAACCCTCCTAAACTATTTAGGATTAGGGTTTTAATTTGATTCCTAATTTAATTATGAACTAAATTAATTAATTATAATTCCTAAACCATTTAGGAACTTAATTATTTAATAATGAGAGTACTTCTTATTAATTAATTACTAAACCATTTAGTAACTTAATTAATTATTATAATTATAATTCCTAACTATTTAGGAACTTAATTATTTAATAATAATATTACTACTTATTAATTAATTCCTAAACCATTTAGGAACTAAATAATAATACTAGCAATAATAATAATAATAAAAATAATAGTAATAATAATAATAATAAGACTCTTCTTATTAATTTATAATTAGTATTTCTAAAATACTAAATTATAAATATTAAGCTATTTAATTTATTCTATCATTATAGTATAAATTAAATATACTTAATTTATTATTACAATTATGTCATCCACTTCTAAAATAAATATTACTCTTTTGCGGTGTGACCCTTTAGGTTCTCCATATTAAACCGGTTGTATAATAAATAAATTAGAACAATTCTAATTCATTTATTACGAATTAATTCTTTAATTCAGAATAAATAATTATTCCACAATAAGGGTAAGCCCCCTTAGCGATTAGTCGACTTTCCAGATAATATAGATTTCAACATTTAATCGTAAAAGAACCTTTCAGCAAATAGTTACCGTACAATTCAATCATTCTACCATACAATGTCCCAATCAAATATAAGACACGGAATTTCTGTCAAGTCTTATTTATTTGATTATATGCATTTCAATTCACAAATACACAACTCTAATTAATGTAAATTAGAAACTCATTTCTAATTCCATGCAACCCTGACCAGGGATTTCTGAGTTGTCACTTATTGAATCTGATAGGACATTCTCTCCCTTTACTGGAAGTGGTAGATCCTTTGTTGATCATTCATCTATCTCCATGTGTACCTTATTATACCCAATCACATCCTTTGATATACCAATAGGTCTTAAGAAATATGTCAAAGTATAACTTAGTACACACAAGATACTAAGATGATCTCAAGTCTAAGGATCACTTGTACGACTATCACATAAGGAACTCCTATTGACAGACGAGTAAAACTCCATTAGGTGTTCCTTGAGCGAGTCACGTTCAGTGAACTTATTCTCTAATAAGCACCTACATACTTGCTTTAGTGTCTCTACACAAATGATTATGAGATCAATCATCCTCTTCATAAGAGCAAGCATAGTATGTACCAGTCTATCCGGATCTACTAATCCCATTTTTAGTGATCCAACGATTAGGAACAATTTTAGTTTTGAGCTATCTTGAATTTAGATCTCATTAGCATGATCCTCATCATGGTTCTAAAAGCATTGCTCGAAAACTATGGGTTTATCCATTTGATTAATTCAAGTAATTAATCATGAATAAAGAAATGCCTTGATACTTTTATTAATAAATGAACAAGATTACAAAGTATATGCTTATCACATCAAATGTGATTGGCTTGAGGGCATATTACTTTCATTGGGACCGTAGTGAAACTTTTGTAATGAACAACTTATGTTTATTTATTACGTATTAGTTATTATATGTTGTTTAGAGGTGTTTGAATATATTTGATCGTAAGCACTAAGTTCGAGGTAATGATACCCGAATTTGGGGGCGTCAAAGGTTGGTATCAGAGTTGTAGGATATAAACTTTTGGATGCGAAACCTAGGTTATAACCTTAGAAATAAACTCATATAGAGTACGTTTGGAGATAGGTCGAGGAGATTCATTGAGTCGTGTATGTTGGAGATAGATTGTGGAAATTCATTAAGCCAATTTTTGTGCATAATAAAATATCATTTCATTTAATTAATGAATATATTTTGTTGTGATACTGGTGTTACCTTGTTTCTTGTATATGGTTGTAGGATGTCCGAGGTAGGCAAGCCTAGCCGAGTGGTAGAGGATGCTCTTGTTGATAAGCATATTATCTAGGTTGAGCCGACTACAGTTGAGCTAGAGGGTGAGATGGATGTTGTGGCAGAGGTGGAGGATTATCCTGAGGAGGATTATGTTATTGAGACAGATAATGTGTAGGCTTCTGAGGAGGAGCCAGTGAGAGGCTGAGTGATGAAGCCATATAATGATGATGAGACTGAGGAGATCGAGGAAGCTGAAGAGGAGCCAGTCGGTGTTGATGAGTTTATAGCTGATGCCATGGAGGAGGTGGAGTATTATTCTTCGACAAAAGAGCTGCCAATCGAGGATCATTTGGTAGATTAGTTGGCAGAAAGGAGCATGAAGTTAGATTGACAGAGTCAAAGAGCCAGAGGAGCAGAACTAACTCCATTACGTGATGAAAGATCAGTATAAGGACATGGCATATCATCTAGAGGATGAGGTGAAGGAGCTAAGGCACAATTATAGGGCTATGAGCACTCCGCACAACAATTAGGGTCTTTGGTACAACAGATGATGGTCAGGAATATAGAGTTACGAGAGGAACAAGATCAGAAAAATTTGAGTCTAGCACAGCTGTAGGTGGAGCATGAGGCTATGAAGGCTGAGTTTGATCTGGAGATAGCGGACAAGATCGCATAGAGGAAGCTTGTGTTAGGTCTGCCAAGAGGGTAGATCAGTTGGAGG
The DNA here is from genome assembly GCA_947179155.2 of Hedera helix. NCBI lineage: Eukaryota > Viridiplantae > Streptophyta > Magnoliopsida > Apiales > Araliaceae > Hedera > Hedera helix. The sequence goes on from OX359280.1 coordinate 15,078,983, forward strand.
GAGAGGTCCGAGTCAGGAAAACTATTGATTCCCAAAACTTTGTGTTATATACAACCTTTGGTAGGCTGAAAGACAGAGTTAGGAGATATCCCAGGGAGGACGGTCAGAGTCAGTGCACTGTGAGTCGTCGGGTGGTGGACAAGATTGTACGGTAGGAGCACGAGAAAGTAGTATGCTCTCAAGCCAATCACATTTGATGTGATAAGCATATACTTTGTAATCTTATTTGCTTATTAATAAAAATATCAAGACATTTCTTTATTCATGATTAATTAGCTAAATTAATTAAATGGATAAACCCATAGTTTTCGAGCAATGCTTTTAGAAACATGATGAAGATCATGCTAATAAGATCTAAATTCAAGATAGCTCAAAACTAAAATTATTCCTAATTGTTGGATCACTAGAAAGGGGATTAGTAGATCCGGATTGATTGATACATACTATGCTTGCTCTTATGAAGAGGATGATTGATCTCATAATCATTTGCGTAGAGACACTAAAACAAGTATGTAGGTGCTTATTAGAGAATAAGTTCACTGAACGTGACTCGCTTAAAGAACACCTAATGGAGTTTTATTTTTTTGTCAATAAGAGTTTCTTATGTGATAGTCATACAAGTAATCCTTGGACTTGAGATCATCATAGTATCTCGTGTCTACTAAGTTATACTTTGACATATTCCTTAAGATTTGTTGGTATATCGAAGGATATGCTTGGGTATAATAAGGTACACATGGAGATAGGTGAATGATTAACAAATGATCTACCACTTCCAGTAAAGGGAGGTAATATCCTATGCGATTCAATAAGTGACAACTCAGAAATCCCTGGCCAGGGTTAAATGAAATTAGAAAGGAGTTTCTAATTTACATTAACTAGAGTTGTATATTTGTGAATTGAAATGCATATGATCAAATAAATAAGACTTGACAGAAATTTCGTGTCTTATATTTGATTGAGACATTGTATGGTAGAAGGATTGAATTGTACGGTAACTATATGCTGAAAGGTTTTTTTATGATCAAATGTTGAAATCTATATTATCTGGAATGTCGATTAATCACTAAGGGGGCTTACCCTTATTATGGAATAATTATTTATTCTAAATTAAATAGTTAAATTCATATTAAACGAATTAAAATTGTTTTACTTTATTTATTATACAACCGGTTTAATATGGAGAACCTAAAGGGTCACACCGCAAAAGAGTAATATTTATTTTAGAGGTGAATGACATAATTGTAATAATAAATTAAGTATATTTAATTTATACTATTGTGATAGAATAAATTAAATAGCTTAATATTTATAGTTTAGTATTTTAGAAATACTAATTATAAATTAATAAGAGGAGTCGTATTATTATTATTATTATTATTATTATTATTATTATTATTGTAGACACCCAAATTTTGCACTTCTCTACTAACCCTGGCAGGAGGACAAAGTCGTCACTTAACCCGACATGCGAAAAGGAGGGTGGACCCCAACACGAAGCCACCCCAACGATTTACGGTCAAAGCCACCACAAACGGACAACGAGCATCCGGTCACTTGAGGCAAGGCAAACAGTTGATCTAGAAAACCTGAGTTGATCACAAAGAACGATTTATGTATCAAGAAACAGTCTTCCAAAATAATATAGCAGAAATTAGCGATTTAAGACCGCGTGACACGGAAATCGAGAAAAGCAAGCCGGACAGCCGCGGATGCACCTGCGGCCATCGACAAACAGGACAGTGCGCGGCTCGAGGACGGCACACGGCAGCCGAGGCGGCGGCTCAGATGGCCGCAGCAGGCAGCCGCAGAGGCATCTGCGGCCAGCCGCAGGTGCACCTGCGGCTCCTGCGGCCGGCCGCAGGTGCACCTGCGGCTGCACCTGCGGCCAGGAGATCAGCTATACATCGCCATTGTTGCGTCCGAGAGCAAAAAGGAGGAGAGTTTTTGAAGGTTTTAGAGAGAGAAAAATGGCGGAAATAGAGAGAGAAACTTTCGGGTTTTGCCAAAAAATGTGAGGATTTGTCTCATTTTGTTCAACCTTTACTCCCCACATTGTATCCTACATCCGATTTGAGTGCTAGTGTGTGATTTCCATCAATATCAAGGCAAAGATTTCAATCTCTCTTAGTGTTGGTGCATATTTTGTAGTTTTATTAGATTCAATCTTTTATTTTGCATTAATAGTTAAATCGGTAAATATTCATTTATTTGTGCATTTGTTGGGTGGATCTACTGTGGATCCGAAAATATTTGGTGCATTGCTATTTAAATAGTTTGATTTAGTGTATTTGGAAGTTAGACCCAATGTAGTCGATATTTGTTTTGGGATCTATGGATTAGGGACGGTTAGAGAGGATTTATTGCGGATGGAATCTCCTCCTAACCTTCCGATGATATCCTTTTAGTTTATTTTCTAGCTTTCACGTATGTAGCGATGGCGATGCATTTGTATTGTAAATATGTAATTTTCGGGCCTTAAAGCGATGTCGGATCGAAAATCGGGTTTAAGGCCCCGTAATAATGAAACGTGCGATTGTGGGCGTTTGGGGTTATTTAGATGGCTCACATGCCCGTGAATAGCCTCAACGCTATTTTAAATGCTTGATTTTCCTTTTAACGCGAGAAAATGATTTTGGAATAAATGATAAAGCTTTTCATAAAATTAAGCAAATTAGGATATTAGATACACGAGGTTTAAAAAGTAAAGAGTTTTTTTCGAAACTCTGATCCTTGGTTGACGAAAAGGCTACATTTGGTTTTAAAAATGTCATAAAAGATGTTTTCGAAAAAATAAATAAACGTTTTCATTAAACTTTGTGCATAGGGTTAAAGAGTTCTAGAAGTTGCCTTCATTTTATTATATTGACTGTTAGAAGGCAATGTATAGTCTCGATTCCTATTTGACAAAAGTTTAAAAACTATTGTTTTCTAAAAATAACATCTAATAAAAAACCTCATCGTTTTCGAAATTAAAATCAATCTTTATTATAAAAAGCGAAGCCTCGTCATTTGGGTCAAAAGACGTCTAAACACTTTTCCGACAAAACACATTTGCCATATAAAATCAAAGCAACCTGAATGCAAAAATTCACTACAAACATTCATTTAGGCACACACGCACACATATGCGCACATCCACATTTTAAGATTTAAGAGGATAGGAAAACATCTAGATTGCGGTAACCGTGTTTCACGGAAGTCGGGGGGTGCCTAACACCTTCCCCTCGCTTAAGCAAGCCCCCGAACTCTATGAATCTCGGTTCACGGGCCAATTAATTCGGAGTCACATATGAGCCAGCGATTACGAAAATAAAATTCGGATGAGTTGGTACATCCATTTTAAATATACCAACTGGCGACTCTGGTCAAATGGCTCATTATAAAAATCGATCTTTCAAAACCCGCCGACATTAAGCCGACCCTTTTCAAAATCACATTTAAATCAAAAGGCTAAAATTGGAAAGGGCTTTTAATTATTAAAAAACGAAAACGACGAAAATCCCGGCGTCGACAATTATTATTATTATTATTATTATTATTATTATTATTATTATTATTATTATTATTATTATTATTACTACTACTACTACTACTACTAGTATTTTTATCTAGTTCCTAAATGGTTTAGAAATTAATTAATAAGTAGTAGTATTATTGTAAATAATTAAGTTTTTAAATAGTTTAAGAATTGTAATTATAATAATTAATTAATAAGAAATACTCTCATTATTAAATAATTAAGTTCTTAAATAGTTTAGGAATTGTAATTAATTAATTTAGTTCTTAATTAAATTAAAATCCTAATCCTAAATAGTTTAGGAGTGTTGACTATATCTATAAATAAGAAGAGTCTTATCATAGATTGAAGTTATGCACTATTTCACAAGAGAGAGAGAGAGAGAGAGTACTTCATAATTCTCTACATCTAAGGAGTTAGAGAGAGAGAAAGAATTAGGGCTAGTCACCCATGGTTTGGAGAAATCAAAATTCACTTCTTTAATTCATATATCTCTTGGTGGATCACCTCTAGAGGCTTCACACTTGGGGAGCTAACATTGATCCATGAAATCTAATCGGTGAATTTGAAGAAGAACGCGAATGATTAAAGGGAGTTGAACTTGTACATATGGAAGCTTAGTTCTACAAATGTATAAATCTTTTATCATTCCTTAATTAATAATAGTCACATAAGAAAGATTCTGGTTATTAGTTTGTAGAAAAAATTTTAATATCTGATTTTTTCTTGCTTTTGTTGCACTTATATAATTTGATTATATTTATGCTATATTTTTTGCAAATCGACAGTGGCATTAAAAGCCAAACTTATGCGAATTATTAATTGTTTTAATTTCATATATGTATGAGTATGTGTTTAGAACAATTTATTGGGCATAATTTGTTGTATAGAATCATGGATATTGAAAATCAATTGCAAAAATTGTATTTTGAAAAGAAATGATTATTTATTTATTTATTTATTTCCCACGGACTGCTATAGTGTCGGCGCGCACATTGCGCGAAAACAGTAGCATGTGCGCATGGCGCGGACAAGCACGGGCGCGCATTATGTGGGCACTGGGCAGGCGCGTAATGCGCGGACGCTGGGGTAGGTGGGCATTGCGCGGTACGACGCTCATTGCGTGTGGCTCGGGCATGGTTGCATTTTCATAAATAACGAAAATTTTGAATTTTGAATTATTTTTTGTATTTTTGAGCAGATTTTTAAATTAAAAAAATAAATAATTTATTTTTATATGATTTATAATTAAAATAAAAGGTTTATTTTAAACATGAAATTGAGTTTCATGCAACTTTAAATTGCCCTTTAAATATGGAATGATTCATTTAATTCATGAGATGAATATTATTTATTAATATATATGTTGATATATATGATAATAAATATGATTGATTATGGACTATTAACCAATATGATTGGATTTATTTTATGTGAATACATTAAATAAACGAGTTTTAATAAATGGGGTCTGCGTACATCGTCTTTTTCTAATTTTCTATTGTAAATTCTATTTCTCTCCTATGTACTTCCCCTTGACTGCTGATCAAGGTTTATATTTTATGAAAATCTTGTAATAGGATTAGTTAAAGTTATTTTGAAGAATTGGAGCAAAGAAGTAAGGAATGCATGAAGACCTGTTTGTAATGGAGCCCATATTTAAATGTAATAGTTACATTTAATTTAATTTATTCTTGCACCCTAGGTTTAACCTTTTGGTTCACTTAGTGGCTTTAGTGAACCAAAGTAGAATAAAAGTCCATAATCAATCCAAGTAAAATATAGTATTCTATATATGCATGCTTAATATATATTTATTATATATTATCCAAACATGATGTTTCACATGTTAAATAATATGACGCGTATTATATATATATATATATATATATATATATATATATATATATATATATATATATATATATATATATATATATATATATATGTGTGTGTGTGTGTGTGTGTGTGTGTGTGTGTGTGTGTATGTGTGCATGCACGCTAAACAAGATGAGACAATTAATATTAACAAATCTCTCATGATATAGAATAAATATTATTTATAAAATGAATTAAAAGGTTTAATTTATGAGTTAAAGGAGTTTAATTCAGTTAAATAAAATTAGAATGGTTCTAATTTATTTATTCTACAACTCATAATATTAAGTTGTAATGTTCAAAGATATTTATTAAAAATATCAAACGTCGCCTTTTAGCATGGTAAAACGATAGAGTATTAAATAATCATTATAAGTTTGTTGTGTCACACAAGACTTATATTAATTTTTTGAGATGTTTTATCACATTTGATGTTTATAAAAGAATTGAACATTACTGTTTTGTTGCGTCACACAAGGACAATCTTTTTTTCTTTACTTATATAGAAGTGCTAGGTTGGACTTAACTTAGATAATTTTGATTTGGATGTGCACACACATGATCATAATAATCTAAGAGGCAAAATACAAAGGAGTTACATGTTGATGTAATTGATAAGGAGTTGTCTACCTATTGAATAAATTATAGTTGTGCACATACAAGGCTATACTTATGTCGATATGATCCTTTTCTCACTAGCAGATCTTTAACTAAATTTGTCGAACTATATAAAGAGGGTAATATAGTTTGATAAAAATAGTGGAAGACACCATTTTAAATAAAGACCTAATTTATTTTGGTAATTAATAAAATGAATGCATGATAATGTTGTTATTAATTCACTTAAAGAATATTGCTATGTTTAATTCACTAATACTGCATAGCATATTGGATGCTAACAATTAATCGAACCGAATTGTTCGGATTGATTAAACAAATTTGAGAATAGTTCTCAATACTGAAAAGCTAGTAAATGTTCTTAATTTGCCTATTCCTGTAAATGTTGCAGACTAAGCCTCTAAGGAAGAGATTGCTATTTTAAATGGCAAGATGATGTAAAGGTAGCTCAATGCATTTATATTCATAAGTATCGAGTTATAGCGTCAACACGAGAAAATGGATGCACCTACTATATTGCTGCACATTCAATAGTTGTATGTTGAGCAAAGTTGGTCAACTAGATATAAGATATCTAAGGAGTTCTTTTGATCTATAATGACCAATGACACTACAGAAAAAGACACATGTCCTAAAGATGATCAATTAGGACAACATGTTTTGTCAAGGATGGGGAGTTGAGTCAAGATTCGATCTTACAGTCACTTACTGACTCTTATTCACAATTTGTTGTGCACTTCAAACATTAATAAGCTAGACGTTAGTTTAACTGATTTGCTTAAATATGTTAAAGACTATTGAGAGTCACTTTCCTTCTTAAAAAAACAAAATCTTACTTGTAGATGAATCTTCTAAGCAGAGGAAGATGACCAAAAGTATTTCTAAGGAGTCAAAAAGAGTAGAAAGCAAAAGAAAGACATTAATTGAATGACATAAATAAAAGTGATCCTGAGGGCAAAAGATTTTGCTGTCATTGCAATAAGTTGGGACATTGGAAGAACAATTGCAAGAGAGTTGTAGTAGTTAAGTAGAAGAAGTTTAGTGAACCTTCAGCTATAGATATAGATTTGTTCATAATGAAATAAAACTTTCTATAAGTCAAATTTCTACTTAGGTATTAGATACCGACTGGTGGTCTCACATATGCAAGTCGTTGCAGAGACTAGGCAGAAGTAGAAGGATGAACTAAAGATAAGTAATCCTGTGTGTGGGGAATAAATCAAATGTTGCTGCATTAGCCATAGTAACTTATAGTTTAGCATTGCCTATGGGAAAGTGATAGGGTTAAATTATACGGTATTTTTATGTCCTAATACTTAGTTTTTATATTTATTGTGTGCTTAAATGTTTAATTATCTAGTTTATTTTGATTTTAATAGGTTTTATAGGATTTTAGTTAATTTATGTTAATTTAGGTAATTTTATAGTAATTTTATATTTCTTTTTATTTACGTGTTTTTATTTATTTTTAGTATTTTAGGAGTTTTATTTATTATTATGTGTTTTTAGGATTTTTAGTATTTTTATATTATTTTTAATTACTTTTATTCATTTTGTAGGAATTTATTAAATGTTGGATGGCATTATGGTAATTTTAGAAGGAAGCAACGTGGAGGGGCAAAATGGTAAAAACGGCAACAGTGGCTTCCGCGCAATGCGCGGGTAAGGAGTCAACAGGCACCGAACAAAACGACGCCGTTTCGCGGTGGAATGGAAAGCGTCCGCGCAATGCGCGGAGACGCTGAACAGTAGCAAGACAAGGTATCAAAACGACGTCGTATGGAGCGCATATCGGCGCAATGCGCGGGCGCGCGTGAGTTGACCGGTCAAGGGGCGCGAAGGGCTTGTTTGGCTGAGCGTTAATTATGCAAAACGGGATTATTTCGCGAATTTGCTACTTTTTGATTCCAAATTGGATTTTAATTCCAACTAGGGTTAGAATAATAATTATTTTTCTTTTTCTTTTATTTTTATTTGTATTTTAAATCCTATTAGGGTTTGGAAAGATTAATTCCAACTAGGTTTAGGAGGATTTTGGAGCCTATAAATAGAGGGCTTGAGACACATTGTAATACACAACTTTTCTTAGAATAAAATTCTCTCTTCTATTCTTTAGTGTTCTTTATATTTATGAGTAGCTAAATTATTTTTCTTGGTTTAAGTGATTGAAGCCATCAAGATTTATCCACTGTGAGATCTAATTTATTTTAATTGTTCAATTTATATTTTGATTATTGAATATTCTTCTATGCTTAATTTTATGATTGATTTGTTTAATTGCTAGGAGCGCTACTAGTTTATTATTCATATTAATCTACTGCTATTTGTGAAGCAACTAAGTTTAATAATTATTTTGCAGATCAAAAGATTATTTTATCTTAGGAAGAATATTCATCTAAATTAAATGCAAACAAGTGGCTTGTGTTGTTTAGTTCAACGATCTCTCTAATTCTTTATGCTGCTATTAAATTAAATCTTTAGCAAGTGCCGGAGGTTGTTTATTAGTAAGGGTATTTAGACCAAGTGGCTCTACTTATCTAAAATTAAGGAGAGAGGAGAAAAATTATTCCACCTGCGAGTAGTTCTTTCTACGGTGAATCTTCAAAATATTAATTGATTTATTTTTGCATCAGTGATCAGTTGTAAATTCTTGATGGTGGATATTAACTTAAACCAAGACTTTTTCTTCTTATTTATTTATTTCATATTTATTTTAATTAGTTTTATTTAAATTATTTCTTTAATTAAAAAACCCCCCAACTTTTGTTTGCAAAAACATAAGATTAAATTAATCATTCTCTGTGGGATCGACTCTTACTTGCACTACTACATATTTATTTTTCCAAAGTAAGATTTTATTTTTGGGTGCTTGCGACATCACGCCAAAATTTTGCGCCGTTGCTGGGGAATCATTTTAATTTAATTTTGTGCTTTTGTAAATATTAATTTAATTTAGTAATTATTCTTAGTTTTTTTTATTTTATTTTTCTAGTTTTCATATTTTATTTGAGTTGTGCAGGTTGAAGATGGAAATCATGGCTAGGGATCGAACTTTAAAAGAGCTTGCGGCCCCTGATTTGAATCAACAACCTTTAAGCATAATTTTTCCAAATGTAGATACTAACACTTCCTTTGAATTAAAATCAGGCTTAATCCATCTATTGCCCAATTTTCATGGTCTTGCAGGTGAAGATCCTCACAAACATTTAAAGGAATTCCATATGGTGTGCACAAGTCTGAAACCTTCTGGAGTGACTGAAGAGCAAATCAATCTAAGGGCTTTTCCATTTTCCTTAAAGGATTTGGCTAAGGATTGGCTCTACTACCTACCCTCCGGAAGCATCACCACATGGGAAGAGATGAAAAGACTATTCTTGGAGAAATATTTTCCAGCTTCAAGGGCAGCCAATATTAGGAAAGACATTTGTGGTGTGAGACAGAACCATGGAGAATCCTTGTACGAGTATTGGGAACGTTTCAAGAAATTATGTGCAAGTTGCCCCCACCATCAAATCAGCGAGCAACTCCTCATCCAATACTTCTATGAAGGACTCATGTCTACTGATAGGAGCATGATCGATGCTGCCAGTGGAGGAGCTTTGGTGGACAAAACGCCCGAAGCTGCAAGGAACTTAATTGCGAACATGGCTGCTAACTCCCAACAATTTGGCACTATACTTGATTTTTCATCCAAGAATGTTAATGAGGTAAATATTTCTTCACTTGAGCAACGAATTGATAGTCTAACCTCCGTTGTTCGTCAAATGGCTGTAGGTAATATGCAACAAGTGAAAGCTTGCGGAATTTGCGCGGTCGTAGGACATCCGACGGATATGTGCCCCACTCTTCAAGAGGAGTCCCACGAGCAAATACATGCAGTAGGTGGTTTTTCTGGTCAACCACAAAGGAGAGATGATCCTTACGCAAACTCGTACAACTCAGGTTGGAGAGATCATCCGAATTTCGGCTATGGAAATCCGCAAGGGAATCCGTCTGCGACTCAAAACTTCTCACGCTATCAACAATACAAGCAACCATATCCTAACAAACAACAGGGCCACACATCTGATTCTCATATGTCTTTGGAGGATATAATTACACAACTTAGCACTAACACTTTGCAATTTCAACAGAAAACGAAGACAAATATACAGAATTTAACTACACAGATGAGACAAGTGACAAGTGCCATCAGTAGATTGGAAGCGCAAAATTCTGAAAAAGTACCCTCGCAAACAAGGGCGAATCCAAAAGCAAATGTTAGTGCAATCACGTTGAGAAGCGGTAAAGAGATCGAAACTCCAGCAAAGATAGAATCTACGCCGAAAGAGCAAAGTAAAACAAGAATGGACAATACGGAGGTAGACAATAGTAAGGAGGAAGACAGTGTTCAAGGCAAAAATGGTACTCCTAAGCATAAATTTCCATCTCTCTCTGAGTATAAACCGGTACCCCCTTTCCCTCTTGCTTTCACAGAAAAAAGGACATACGAGAAAAATTCAGATTTATTTGAGACTTTTCATAATTGCGAGGTAAAAATTCCATTGTTAGATGCAATTAAACAAGTACCTCGCTTTGCCAGATTTTTGAAAGAATTGTGTACACACAAGAGAAAGCAAACACTTAAAAAATATGAAAAGGTGCAAGTAGGAAAGAATGTGTCTGGCCGTAATTCAAAGAAAACTCCCTACAAAATGCCAAGATCCAGGAATGTTTACTATCCCTTGTAAGATAGGAGACACGAGATTTGACAAGGCTATGTTAGACTTAGGAGCATCTATTAATGTCATGCCATATTCTATATATGCTTCTTTGCAACTTGAACCTTTAAATAGAACTGGTACTGTGATTCAGTTGGCTGATAGGTCTAACACTTATCCTAAGGGTATAGTAGAGGATGTTCTTGTGCAAGTAGATAATTTAATTTTTCCTGCTGATTTTTATGTGCTTGATATGGAAAACGGTGATCAAAATGCTCCTATCTTGTTAGGAAGACCTTTCTTAAAGACTTCCAAAACTAAGATCGATGTTCATAGTGGTACACTGACAATGGAGTTTGATGGCGAAATTGTTAAATTTAATATTTTTGATGCCATGAAATGTCATAATCCTGTTGACTCTGTTGATGTGATTGATTCTTTAGCAGCAAAAATTTCTAAAACTGATGGAAAGGGTGAATTGAACACGACATTTAGTCCGAATATTGGGAAAGAGAAAGAGGAGTTAGTCTTGACTGCTGATTTAAAGAAAACTGTGGCGGCTGTGAATGACTCTTCGAACACAGGTAATGATCCATATTTTGACTTACCAGTTCCTAACAAGAAATCTTTACCTTTTGTTTTGCAGGATTACATTCCAGATTTGAAGCCTCTCCCTAATCATCTCGAATATATGTTCATTGAAGAGGGAGTAGAACCTTCATATCCACTGCAAGGGAGTTTTAACAAGACTATGATAAATGGAGTAAAGATGGATGAAATGGTCAAAATTCAAGAGGAAGGAGTAACGTAGTACTTTGGCCTGCTGTCAAGCCAATGACGATAAACAAAGGCGCAGCTTGGGAGGCAACCCAAGAAATCAGATTTGAATTTCTTTTACTTTTCTTTTTTTTAGTTATTTTTTGCTTTTTCTTTGCATTTTATTTTACATTGGGGACAATGTAAATTTTAAGTCTGGGGGAAGGGATTTAGGATATTTGTTTTATTTTTAGGAAATTTTTGTTTTATTTTATTTTATTTATTTATTTATTTTTAAAAAAAAAAAAATTATTTTTATTCTTAGGGAATTTTAAAAAAAAATTTGAAAATTTGAATTTTGTGGATAAATTCACTGCAAACCCTCACGGGACAAAACTCGTCCACTTGGGGTAACCTTGGGGTTTAAAGGCTTGTTGCACATGCTAAGTGTAACCGTGTTTCCTACGAAAATGGGGAAATTTTTTATTTTATTTTAGGATGTGTCGCTTGAGCAATGAGTTAAATGAATTTTAAATTTTTAGCCAATGATAAAAATTTTGATTTTTATTTAATAACTCTTAGAAAAATGATAAATTTTTGCTTAGTTTGAATTTTTGACTTTTTATTGATAATTACTTTGTTTGAGATTTTTTTAACTTTTTATGCACTTACATCCATTTGTTTGAGCTAGTTTTAATTAAGAGAAAGTTTATATGGTTAAATGCTTATGGAAGATATTTTTGAACTCTATATTTTATTTGATGATTATTTGAAGTAAAATATAAGGCAAAATATAATTTGGAGGAGATGATTTAGGTAATTTTTCTAGGATTATTATTGAAGGAAAAATCTTGTGGTTGATGAGATGGAGCATAAAATGCACTCACCGTGAAATAAAAAAAGAGAAAGAAAAAAAATGGGATGGAGCATAAAATGCACCCATTAAAAGAAAAAAATTGAAAAAATATTTGAAAGAAAAAATTGATAATCCTAGTACGTTTCATTGATTAAAAATCTTTTGATCTTCTGATTTATATTTGTCTGTATTAGCTGAAAATGATGAGAAAAATAAGTATTTTGAGTTTTGTTGTATGTCTTTTATAAGGTAATTAATAACCTAGACTTATCTGAGTTTTAATTAGTTTGATACATTTGGATTCACACACACATAAAAAGTCTTGAGTAAAGTAAGATTAATAAATATGTTAAAGTTCTAGATTTTGCATGGTTTTGAAATATTCTTTGAGTTATCATTTAAGAAAATCTTTGAGGCTGAGGTTGAAATTTATATTGATTTGTTGCTCAAGTAAGTTGTTTGGTTATTAGTTTTATTTTTATAGTTTTTATTTTTGTTTTGCCCGAGGACGAGCAAAAAGCTAAGTGTGGGGGTATTTGATAGGGTTAAATTATACGGTATTTTTATGCCCTAATACTTAGTTTTTATATTTATTGTGTGCTTAAATGTTTAATTATCTAGTTTATTTTGATTTTAATAGGTTTTATAGGATTTTAGTTAATTTATGTTAATTTAGGTAATTTTATAGTAATTTTATATTTCTTTTTATTTACGTGTTTTTATTTATTTTTAGTATTTTAGGAGTTTTATTTATTATTATGTGTTTTTAGGATTTTTAGTATTTTTATATTATTTTTAATTACTTTTATTCATTTTGTAGGAATTTATTAAATGTTGGATGGCATTATGGTAATTTTAGAAGGAAGCAACGTGGAGGGGCAAAATGGTAAAAACGGCAACAGTGGCTTCCGCGCAATGCGCGGGTAAGGAGTCAACAGGCACCGAACAAAACGACGCCGTTTCGCGGTGGAATGGAAAGCGTCCGCGCAATGCGCGGAGACGCTGAACAGTAGCAAGACAAGGTATCAAAACGACGTCGTATGGAGCGCATATCGGCGCAATGCGCGGGCGCGCGTGAGTTGACCGGTCAAGGGGCGCGAAGGGCTTGTTTGGCTGAGCGTTAATTATGCAAAACGGGATTATTTCGCAAATTTGCTACTTTTTGATTCCAAATTGGATTTTAATTCTAACTAGGGTTAGAATAATAATTATTTTTCTTTTTCTTTTATTTTTATTTGTATTTTAAATCCTATTAGGGTTTGGAAAGATTAATTCCAACTAGGTTTAGGAGGATTTTGGAGCCTATAAATAGAGGGCTTGAGACACATTGTAATACACAACTTTTCTTAGAATAAAATTCTCTCTTCTATTCTTTAGTGTTCTTTATATTTATGAGTAGCTAAATTATTTTTCTTGGTTTAAGTGATTGAAGCCATCAAGATTTATCCACTGTGAGATCTAATTTATTTTAATTGTTCAATTTATATTTTGATTATTGAATATTCTTCTATGCTTAATTTTATGATTGATTTGTTTAATTGCTAGGAGCGCTACTAGTTTATTATTCATATTAATCTACCGCTATTTGTGAAGCAACTAAGTTTAATAATTATTTTGCAGATCAAAAGATTATTTTATCTTAGGAAGAATATTCATCTAAATTAAATGCAAACAAGTGGCTTGTGTTGTTTAGTTCAACGATCTCTCTAATTCTTTATGCTGCTATTAAATTAAATCTTTAGCAAGTGCCGGAGGTTGTTTATTAGTAAGGGTATTTAGACCAAGTGGCTCTACTTATCTAAAATTAAGGAGAGAGGAGAAAAATTATTCCACCTGCGAATAGTTCTTTCTACGGTGAATCTTCAAAATATTAATTGATTTATTTTTGCATCAGTGATCAGTTGTAAATTCTTGATGGTGGATATTAACTTAAACCAAGACTTTTTCTTCTTATTTATTTATTTCATATTTATTTTAATTAGTTTTATTTAAATTATTTCTTTAATTAAAAAACCCCCCAACTTTTGTTTGCAAAAACATAAGATTAAATTAATCATTCTCTGTGGGATCGACTCTTACTTGCACTACTACATATTTATTTTTCCAAAGTAAGATTTTATTTTTGGGTGCTTGCGACATCACACCAGAAAGTCTATTAAGTTAGTAAGTTATTACTATGTTCCAATTCTTAGAAACATTATTTCAATTCCATGTGATGATAGGAAGGGTTTTTGACATTATAATAATGAACAATTGTTGTTCTGTTTATAATGATAATATTTTATTTAGAACTGGTTGATTACTTAATGGATTTTGTATACTTGACTTATATGAAAAATATTTCAAATTGAATAAACTAAAGACAAAGAGATGATATGAATCATACCTTCATGCAACACTGTTAACTCGGTCATGTTAATGAAACAAGACCAAACAAGATTGTATAAAGATAGACTTTTAGAGGCTTTTGATTATGAATCAAATACAACTTGTGAATCTTGTATCATGGATAATATGACTAAATCTCCATTTAGTGGACATGGAGAGCGAGTTACAGAGTTGTTAGAGATGGTACACACAGTCGTGTGTAGGACTTATGACAACAAATGCAAGAGGAGGGTATTCATTTATTTCTTTCATTGATGATTCTAGATTTTGATATATGTATTTGATGAAATACAAATCCAAATCATTTCAAACGTTTAAAGAATTCAAAAGTGAAGTATAAAAACTAAAGGCCAAAAGTATTAAAGTTATTTGATTAGATCGAGAAGGGAATACTTAAACAATAAGTTTTTAGATCATCTCAAGCGAAATGGTATTATCACACAATGGACATGGTGATGATCCATGATGAGTTATACTAATCTTCTAGTATCCTTCTAGGGTTATGCCTAGAAACGATCGCATATCTACCAAAAAAGGTACCTTCAAATTCCATCCCTTGTACTTCACATGAGTTATAGATAGGGAGGAAACCAAGTCTTAAGCATATTAAGATTTGGATTGTTCAATTTATGTCAAAAGGTTTGACATTATAAGCTTGGGACAAGATATAATAAGTATAAACTTGTGGAATATCCTAAAGAAAGTTTAGGGTATCACTTTTATAATCCGACTAATTAAAAGGTGTTTGTTGAAACACACTACCTTGTAGGAAAAGAAGTTTTTCCTTAAAGGGTTAGTGAGAGTAAAATAGATCTTGAAGAAGTTCAAGAACCACAAAACACTACAGATCAAGTGAAGGAATCTGTACAAGTAGATAAACCTATTGTACCACAACCAATTCGTAAATCTGGTCTAGTATTGAAAATACCTGAAAGGTATGGATTCATCATAGATGATGATGATGAGGTACGCAATATAGTGAATGATGATCCAGTTACATACGATGAGGCATGAATATTGGATATTCAAGAGAAATGACTGATGACCATAAAATCCGAAATGGGTCTTTGGAGAAAGACTGAAACAGATGGTAAGGTGGAGACCTATAAGACCTAACTAGTGGTAAAAAGATTTCAAATAAGGTCAAGGAGTTGACTATAATGAAACTTTTCACTAGTAAAAACGCATATATCTATTCAGATTTTACTTGCAGTTGCAGCTTACTATACAAAGGATGTATGTATGATATAACCAAGATGATTTGTCTCTATAGAGATGGAATAAGTCAAGTATGAAAGATACAATGATCCAATTATGGATTGAAGTAAATTTCTCAAATATGGAACATCTATTTTGATGAGACAATCAAATGAGTTTGATTTTATCAAAGACGATGATGAACCAATTATGTACAAATGTTAGTGGGAAGACTGTGACATTCCTAATATTATATATTGATATAATACCAATAAGAAATGACATACCGATGTTACAATCAGTAAAGAAGTGGTTATCTAAAAACTTCTCCATCAAGGACTTGGGAGAAACATCTTAACATTCTATTCAGGATAAAGGTCTATAAAGATAGATCATAAAGGATGCTCGGCTTGACCCAAGGGATGTACATTGATTCGTTGATATGTACTAGACTTAATGTTGTTTATGTATGATAAGCAGATATCAGTTCAATTCTAGAGAAGAACATTAGAAAAGAGTTTCTAATAATGAGTCTAATATAAAACTAGAGGGCTTAACAAACTCAAGTTTGTTCAGACTAACTAAGATAACAACATATCCGTTTCAGGTAATATTATTACCTTGAACGGTAATGTAGTAAGTTGGAAAAGTTTCAAATAGCAAAGAGTTGCTGATTTAGTGACAAAAGACATAGTAAATAACTATAAGTGAAGTTACAAAGGTGATTGTTTGGTTCAACAAGTTCATTACAGAACTTATAATGATTCCTATCATTAAATGAGTTTAATTCGCCAAGGAACCTAGGTCTCATCTGAAATCCAAACATGTGTTGCAACACTTTCATATGATTAGATGAATCATTGAAAATGAGACGATACCATAAAGATGGTAGACTCTCAGTATAACATTACAAATCTATTAACTAAAGCATCTACTAAGCAATTTATGTGCCACTTATAGAAGAATGGTATGGGATACCAAAGACAATTTGCTTTAGTGCAAGTGGGACATTGAAAGTAGTATGCCCTTAAGCCAATCACATTTAATGTGATAAGCATATACTTTGTAATCTTATTTATTTATTAATAAAAGTATCATGACATTTCTTTATTCATGATTAATTAGCTAAATTAATTAAATGGATAAACCCATAGTTTTCGAGCAATGCTTTTAGAACCATGATGAGGAACATGTTAATGAGATCTAAATTCAAGATAACTCAAAACTAAAATTGTTCCTAATTGTTGGATCACTAAAAAGGGGATTAGTAGATCCGGATAGATTGGTACATACTATGCTTGCTCTTACGAAGAGGATTATTGATCTCATAATCATTTGTGTATAGACACTAAAGCAAGTATGCAGGTGCTTATTAGAGAATAAGTTCACTGAACGTGACTCGCTCAAAGAACACTTAATGGAGTTTTACTTGTCTGTCAATAGGATTTTCTTATGTGATAGTCGTACAAGTGATCCTTGGACTTGAGATCATCATAGTATCTTGTGTGTACTAAGATATACTTTGACATATTCTTTAAGACTTGTTGGTATATCAAAAGATATGCTTGGGTATAATAAGGTACACATGGAGATAGGTGAATGATCAACAAATGATCTACCACTTCCAGTAAAGGGAGATAATGTTCTATGCGATTCAATAAGTGACAACTCAGAAATTCCTGGCCAGGGTTGAATGGAATTAGAAATGAGTTTTCTAATTTACATTAACTAGAGTTGTGTATTTGTGAATTGAAATGGATATGATCAAATAAATAAGACTTGACAAAATTTTCGTGTCTTATATTTGATTGGGACATTGTATGGTAGAAGAATTGAATTGTAAGGTAAATATTCGCTGAAAGATTTTTTACGATCAAATGTTGAAATCTATATTATCTGAAATGTCGATTAATCGCTAAGGGGGCTTATCCTTATTATGGAATAATTATTTATTCTGAATTAAAGAGTTAATTCATAATAAATGAATTATAATTGTTCTAATTTATTTATTATACAACCGGTTTAATATGGAGAACCTAAAGGGTCACACCGCAAAAGAGTAATATTTATTTTAGAAGTGGATGGCAAAATCGTAATAATAAATTAAGTATATTTAATTTATATTATGTTGATAAAATAAATTAAATAACTTAATATTTATAGTTTAATATTTTAGAAATACTAATTATAAATTAATAAGATGAGTCTTATTATTATTATTTTTACTATTATTATTACTACTAGTATTATTATTTAGTTCCTAAATGATTTAGAAATTAATTAATAAGTAGTAGTATTATTGTAAATAATTAAGTTCCTAAATAGTTTAAGAATTGTAATTAATTAATTTAGTTCTTAATTAAATTGGGAATTAAATTAAAACCTTAATCCTAAATAGTTTAGGAGGGTTGACTATATCTATATTTAAGACGAGTCTTATCATAGATTGAAGTTACACACTCTTTCACAAGATAGAGAGAGAGTACTTTATATTTCTCTACATCTAAGGAATTAGAGAGAGAGAGAGAGATAATTAGGGCTAGCTACCCATGATTTGGAGAAACCCAAATTCACTTCTTTAATTCATAGATCTCTTGGTGGATCACCTCTTGAGGTTTCACACTTGGGGAGCTAACATTGATCCGTGGAATCTAATAGGTGAATTTGAATAAGAACGTGAAGGATTAAGGGGAGTTGAACTTGTACCTGTGGAAGCTTGGTTCTTCAAAGGTATAAATCTTTTATCCTTCTTCAATTAATAATAGTCACATAAGAAAGATCCCGGTTATTGGTTTGTAGAAATAATTTTAAAATCTGATTTTTTCTTGCATCCGTTGCACTTATATAATTTTTTCCAAACCAATAACACGGGGATACTATTCTTCGGGGCATGCACTGACAACATTATGTAGTAGTCATGTTATATATATAGATGTAGTTAGTACCCACTTTTGTTCATAGGGTTATATTTGTGATGTAAACCTTATATTATGAGAGATGATATGTGATTATGATACATCCCCACTTTTTGTGGTTTAGGGGAATGTAGTTCTTGTAAAACCCAGCTTTTGTGTTTCTTTGGGATAGGTTGTTGTGATATCCCATCTTGTGTTGACTAGAGGGATAGGTAGCATTTATAGAAATATGCTTTAAGCTATAAGTATTTGACACTACCAGTTGGTACATGAATATAAATGCGATATTATTGTTAGCTGTCAGATTAAACTTGGTTTTGCGTTAACTTTTTAAATGTTTAACATTCATAAAATGTTGCATAAAATGTAAAACAAAAAATAATAAGCTAAGGTTTTGTTTCAAACAGACAATGCCGCCAAGAAGACAACCCCGAAATCCAAGAGTGGAAGAGTCAGTAAACAATGTGGAAGGTCAAGCTGACCTAATGAGGGATTTTGCTAACATATTAGCAAAAGCAATACAGAGTAGACCAGCCACGGTGGTAGAGCAGTCAGTGAGTCATTTGGCGAGTTTGAAAGATTTCAAGTTGGTGGGGTCGCCAGAGTTACGCAGAACTAAAGATCCGATAGAATCACAGACATGGGTGGAAGAAATTGAGAAGGTTTTTGAGGTCGCACGAGTGGTCGAGGAATAAAAGACGTCATTTGCCATCCTCATGATGAAATGTGAAGTAAATTACTGGTGGAAGGCGAAAAAAGGCTGAGCTGGGGAATGTATCATTGCATGGACTTGTTTTAAGGAGTTGTTCTTCGAAAATTATTTTCTTTGAAAGCACGTAGGTGATCATTGTTGGTTTGTTATTATCCATGAACATGCAATCAAATTAAATATAAGCAGCGGAAGCATGGTAAATCAGAGTTTAAAATTTTACTACAAATCATAATCAATGATCGACCTTTATGCATAAATATTAATTAACAAGAAGGAGATAGAGAATTATACTCTTGTAGAATCTCGCTTTTCACAGATATGTGTTCAACTCCAATTCCTTCGTGTCCTCCTTGAATTCCACCGATTAAATTCCTTTGATTAACGTTAGCCACCTAAGCGTTTGACCTCTAGAGGTGATCCACCAAAAAATAATAAGGATTCAAGAAGTGGGTGATGACAAACTCTTGTTTTCTCTCTCTTCTAATTTCTTAGATCTAGATAACTTGTGAGTACTTTCTCAAAACTTGTGGAAGTGTATGTAACCCCAATCTATAATAAAACTCCTCTTATTTATAGATATTACCAACCATCCTAACACCTTTAAAAATAGGACTTTTAATTAAACTCCTAATCTAATTAGGAACTTAATTAATTTAATATAATAATTAGAATTTCCTAAACCATTTAAAAACTTAATTATAATTTATGAGGGTACCCTTATTAATTGATTCCTAAGCCATATAGGAACTAAATAATAATAATAACAGTAATAATAATAATAAGTCTCCTCTTATTATTTTATAATTAATATTTTTAAAATATTAAATAGTAAATATTAAGCTATTTAATTTATTTTATCCCCATAGTATAAACTAAATATATTTAATTCATTATTATAATTATGCCATTTACTTTTTAAATAATAATTTTTCTTTTGCGGTGTGACCCTTTAGGTTCTCCACATTAAACCGATTATAGAATAAATTAATTAGAACTATTCTAATCTTATTTATATAAATAAATTAAACTATTTAATTTATTTAAATAAATAATATTTATTCCATAATAAAGGTAAGTCCCTTTAGCGATCAACGACTTTTCAGATAATATAGATTTCAATATTTAATCACAAAAGAACTTATTTAGTGAATAATTACCGTACAATTCAATCATTCTACCTCACAATGTCCCAATCAAATATAAGACATGGTATACTGCTAAGTCTTATTTCATTTGATTATATGCATTTCAATTCTCAAATGAATAACTCTTATTAATGTAAATTAGAAATTACTTTCTAATTTTTATTCTACCTTAGCCAAGGACTATTGAGTTGTCATTTATCGAATCGCATAGAACATTTTCTTCTTTTACTAGAAGTGATAATTTTTTTGTTGATCATTCACCTATCTCCATGTACAACTTATTATGTCCGAGCATAACCTTTGATACACCCTAAAGGTTTTAAGGAATATGTCAAAACATAATTCATCATACACAAGATACTATGATGATCTCAAGTCCAATGATCACTTGTACTACTATCACAAAAGGAACTCCTATTGACAGATAAGTAAGACTTCATTAGGTGTTCCTTGAGCGAGTCATATTCAGTGAACTTATTATGTAATCAGCACCTACATACTTGCTTTAATGTCTTTATACAAATGATTATGAGATCAATTATTCTCTTCATAAGAGTAAGTGTAGTATGTACTAATATATTCTAATTCACTAATCCCCATTTTAGTAATCACACGATTAATAATAATTTTAGTTTTGAGCTATCTTGAATTTAGATCTCATTAGCATGATCATCATCATGATTCTAAAAGTATTGCTCAATGATTATGGGGTTAACACAATTAATATCATCTATTAAATATGAATAAAGAAAATGCATTTGTATAAACAAACTTTTATTAATAAATGAATAAGATTACAAAGTACATGCTACATCATATCAAATATGATTGGCTTGTTTGCATACCAATATCAATCTCCCACTTGCACTAAAGCCAATAGCTATGATATCTAATACCCATCTTCTCTAAGTGACAATCAAACTTCTTTTGAGTTAAAACTTTAGTAAATGGATCTGCTATGTTGTCAAGAGAGTCGACACGCTCCAAGACGACATCTCCTTTTTCAATGACTTCTCTAATCAAATGAAATCGCCGCAACACATGTTTGGATTTCGGATGAGACCTGGGTTCCTTGGCTTATACAACAGCTCTTGTGTTGTCACAAAATAAAGGCATTAGTCCTTGAATGCTAGGAACCACTTTAAGTTATGTAATGAACTTCTTCATCCAAACAGTCTCTTTTGCAGCGTCACTTACAGCTATGTACTCTGCCTCTTTCACTGAATCAACAACTATTTGTTGATTGGAACTTTTTCAACTCACTGTGCCACCGTTTAGGGTAAACACATAACCTAAAATGAATTTACTGTCATCTCGGTCAGTTTGAAAACTTGATTCTATATAGCCCACTAGTTTCAAATCAGACCCACCGTAGATAAGAAATATATTCTTAGTTCTTCTTAAGTACTTTAGGATATTTTTCCCTGTCTTCTAGTGTTCTTCTCCAGGATTATAATGATATCTTCTTATTACACTAAATGCATGAGCAACATCAGGTCTTGTACATATCATTCCGTACATGATAGATCCTATTGCCGAGACATAAGGAATCTTACTCATATGGTCTCTCTCTTCAGGTGTCTTTGGGTCCTGTTTTTTGGAGAAATGTATTCCAGGACCTATCGTGCCGATCCCTTTCTTGGAATCTTCCATGCTAAACTTCTTTATCATCGAATCAATGCACGTTCCTTGGGACAAGCCAAACATCCTTTTAGATCTATATCTATATATTTTTATTCCCAAAATATAGGATGTTTCTCCCAAGTCCTTCATGGAGAATTGTTTAGACAATCAAATCTTGATCGACTGTAGCATTGGAACATCATTCCCTATCAGTAATATATCATCAATATATAATATTAGGAATGTAATAGCGCTCCCACTAACCTTCTTGTACACACATGGTTCATCCCCGTTTTTGATAAAATCAAACTCTTTGATTGTCTCATCAAAACAGATGTTCCATCTTCGAGAATCTTGCTCCAGTCTATAAATATATCGTTGTAGTTTACAGACTTGATTTTTTCCAACCTTTAAAACAAATCCCTCTGGCTGTATCATATATATATGCTCTTCTAGTTTTCCATTGAGGAAGGCCGTTTTCACGTCTATTTGCCAGATCTTATAATCATGATAAGTTGTAACTGCAAGCAAAATCTGAATGGACTTGAGCATAGCCACTAGTGAGAAGGTTTCATTATAGTTAACCTTGCCTTTGTTTGAAATCTTTTGTAACTAGTCGGGTCTTATAGGTCTCTACTTTGTCGTCTGCTCCGGTCTTGCTCTTAAAGACATATTTGCTCCCAGTAGGCTTAATGCCCTCAAGTGGGGTAACTAAAGTCCATATTTAGTTCTCATACATGAAGTCCATATCGAATTTCATGGCTGCTAGCCATTTCTCTGAGTCTTTATTATTCATGACCTCTTCGTAAGTCCATGGATCATCATCATCTATGATTCGTACCTCATCATCATCTTCTATGATGAATCTATGCCTTTCAGGTATCTTCGGTACTCTTCCAGATTTACAAAGAGGTTGTGGTACATTAGGTTGTGTTACTTGGTTAGGGATCTCACTTTGATCCATAGTATTTTATGGTTCTTGAACATCTTCAATGTCCATTTTACTCCCACTGAACCCTTCGAGAATAAACTCATTTTCCAAGAAAAAAACATGTTTCGCAACAAACACCTTTTGATCAATTGGATGATAGAAATAATATCCTAAAATTTCTTTAGGAAAACCCCCAAATTTACAGTTGTCGGATTGTGTCTTCAGCTTATCATTCTCAAACCTTTTGACATAAGCTAGACAACCACAAATCTTAACATGCTTAAGACTTGATTTCCTCCCTATCCATAACTCATATGGAGTATTTGGGACGGATTTAGAAGGTATCTTGTTAAGTAGATATGCAGTCATTTTTAGGGCATATCCCTAAAATAAAACTAAAAGATCGGTAAAACTCATCATGGAACGAACAATGTCCAATAATGTTCGATTTCTCCTTTCAGATACACCATACAACTGTGGTATACCTAGTGGAGTCTATTGTGAGATTATTCCATTTTCTTTGAGATAATTGAGAAACTCATTACTTAAGTATTCACCACCTCGATCCAATCGAAGAATCTTAATATTTTTGCCAGTTTGTTTCTCTACTTCACTTCTGAATTCTTTGAACTTTTCAAATGATTTAGACTTATATTTTATCAAATATATGTATCCAAATCTTGAATGATCATCAGTGAAAGTAATAAAATATGAATACACTCCTCGTGCATGTGTTGTCATAGGTTCACATACATCTGTGTGTACCAACTCTAACAACTCTATAACTCTTTCTCATTTTCTACTAAAAGGAGATTTGGTCATTTTACCCATAAGACAAGATTCACAAGTTGGATATGATTCATAATCAGATAACTCTAAAAGTCCATCTTTATGCAACTTGTTTAATCTAGTTTCATTAATATGACCGAGTTTATAATGCCATATAAAAGTATAATTTACATTATCTCTTTTCTTTTATTAGTTTGTTCAATTTATAATATATTTTCATGTAAGTCAAGTACGTAAAGTCCATTCAGTAAATTGCCAATACCATATAAAATATTATTTTTATAAATAGAACAACTGTTGTTCTTTATTATAATTTGAAAATCATCTTTGTCCAACATAGGAATAGAAATAATATTTCTTATAAGTACTGGAACAAAATAACAATTATTTAAATAAATGGACTTGTCCGTAGGCAGTGCTAAACAATAAGTTCCTATGGCTAATGCAGCAACCTTTGCTTCATTCCCCACGCGCAGGATGATTTCATCTTTGTTTAGCTTTTTACTTCTACTTAGTCCTAACATAGTATTATATATGTGAGAACCATAGCTAGTATATAATACCTAAGTAGAACTTTGACTTACAAAAAGATTTATTTTAATCATGAACAAATCTTGATCCACAGTTGAAGCTTCTCCAAGCTTCTTCTGTTTTAAACTTGCAATATACTCTTTGTAGTTTCTTTTCCAGTGACCTGAATTATTGCAATGGAAGCACATTCCTTTGCTATCTGAATCTGCCATCTTATTATCCTTTTCTTTTACCTTGCCTTTAGCCTTCTTGGATTTTTTCTTTTGAGAAGTTCCCTTAGGCGTCTTCCTTTCCTTAGAAGAATCATCTACCAACAAGATTATGTTTTGTTTAGATAGGAAGTAATCCTCCACAATTTTTAACATGTTTAGTAACTCAGGCAAGTTGACGTCCAACTTATTCATGTGAAAATTCATAATAAATTGTGAAAAGGTGTCCGGGAGTGACTGCAAGAGCAAATCTTAGCTCAACTCCTCCTCCATCACAAACCTTAGTTGTCCAAGTTGTTCAATTAGATTGATCACCTTTAGGACATGAGTCTCAATAGTTGTGACGACCCTAAATTCGGGTTTCATAACCTCGGGTTTGGTTCTTAGTATCTCAAATCATAATAACAACTAAATACATAGTTTTCATTAATCTAGCGAAAAATACATATAATTCTTTACAAAAAGGTAATACAATCCCAAGGTCTTAACCTTAATCTTCATCAAATCTATCTTAAGGGATTACAAAAGATTTACAAAAGTAATTACATAGAAAGCAATTAATTATCATGCATTGTACTGATCTAATCTTTGGCTTTTCCCTTGCCTTTGTCCTTTTTAGAGCATTCAGGCTTAGCTAAAAATTAGTTATAATATAGCAAGGGTGAGCAACTAGATTGCTCAACAAGTTTAAGAACATATAATACAAGATATATCATGATTGAATGGGAAATAACATCAAATGTTTCAACAATAGATAACAATTATGAAAGAACAAGAATCAATTTTCAATGTAAAAGAAAGAATTGAATCTTTACTGCTGAGTGGTCTTTAAGGACTGTGAATTACTGCTAAAGGTAAGACAGATATAGATCTGCTACCTTAGTAGTTTGATACTCGAGGGGATCAGCCTCTTGTACCCTATGTATATGCATAACATTCAGACATCTTACGTAAAGGTCGATTTCCCGACATAATAATCCCCTTATATAAGGTTGTTCTTTCTCAGTCTTTCTATAAGAATCCGCATCAACCAATGGTTCGGATAAGCTCTTAAAATATTCAAGTTGATGAATTTATACATGCAGTGTCTAGCCAAAATAATTAGCTTAGATATTTTTTAAACAGTTCTTGATTTAATGAACTATAAGTCTTGCAAATGCACAATGTGCGAATACAGTAGCAATACGGATGTGGAATAACTTTAAATAATTAAATCACTTAAATATCTGACGAAATAAGTGCAAGTCTAGGAACTTGCTCAACCACAATTTGAATAAGTTTAAAGAACTTGCAAAAATAAATACAAGTTAAGGGTTAGAGAACGTGCCTTATTTATTGTCTACGGCTAACCAATTCAATTAACTATCATTTGAATAGACCTAACAATTTATCAAGTTGATCTTCCAATTAGTATCATATATAGGTTAATATAATAAACTTTGCATATCTAAATACTTCTACAGTTAATCACATAATTAAATAATTTAGGTATAGTAAACCCTTAAGAGAAATTATCATTTTTTAAGAATATTTTAATCACATAAAATTTATATTAATTATTAATATGGTTCAGAATCCTATTTAATATTATTAACAATTTAATAATACATTATTATCCTTCTAATATTAATTATTTAATAATATTTTAATACATAATATTATTAAGTATTTAATAATATTTTATTTATTCCATAATATTATTAATCATTTAATAATATTTAATTATTTTTCTAATATTATTAATCATTTAATAATATTTATTTCATTTTATAATATTATTAATCATTTAATAATATTTAATTTATTTTCTAATATTATTAATCATTTAATAATATTTTATTTATTTTCTAATATTATTAATTATTTAATAATAAAATATTTTATTCATTTACTTAATATTATTAATCCTTAAATAATATTTTATTCATTTAATAACATTTTATGAATTTAATTATATTATTAATCCTTTAATAATATTTATCCTCTTTTACATATTAAATTAACTTTTTATAATGTTTAAAATACATTTATTAATTCCAAAAAATAATAATAATATAATTTTAAAAATATTTTTCACTTTCTGAACCAAACTGACCTTGCCAAAATCGACCCGACCCGGTCCAAAATTAATTCAAATTCCTGAAAAAGGCACGGCGCCCCGGCGCCGTACTGCAGTAGCAAAATCCATTTTTTTTTAATTTTAGATTTTCCAATTTTGACACTTTTGATTCAAACTTGCATAAAATGAAATCTACACATCTAAATGACACAAAATTAGTGTTGGCATCTTCCTAACTTCTTGTTTTGCAACATTTCATAGTTCGATCACATTTTTGAAAACGTTTTGACATGAAATTTAAGATTGAACCACCTAGGGTTTCAAAATCGACATGTTTTGCGGTAAGAGCCATAACTTTTTGTTTTTTCATATTTTTGAGAGATTTAAGTTGTGTTGCCTTCATAACTCATGCATATAATTTTCTAGCCATAGAAATCACATATCTAACTTGTACATTTCAAACTACTACAATAAATAATAGTTAGTTACCTAGGGTTTACCGTATGAACTTTTCTTCCATCTATTTGCATAACATGAAAGTAGTATGCCCTCAAGCCAATCACATTTGATGTGATAAGCATATACTTTGTAAGCTTGTTCATTTATTAATAAAAGTATCAAGACATTTCTTTATTCATGATTAATTACTTGAATTAATCAAATGGAGAAACCCATAGTTTTCGAGCAATGCTTTTAGAACCATGATGAGGATCATGCTAATGAGATCTAAATTCAAGATAGCTCAAAACTAAAATTGTTCCTAATCGTTGGATCACTAAAAAGGGTATTAGTAGACCCGGATAGATTGGTACATATTATGCTTGCTCTTATGAAGAGGATGATTGATCTCATAATCATTTGTGTAGAGACATTAAAGCAAGTATGCAGGTGCTTATTAGAGAATAAGTTCACTGAACGTGACTCGCTCAAGGAACACCTAATGGAGTTTTACTCGTCTGACAATATGAGTTCCTTACGTGATAGTCGTACAAGTGATCCTTGGACTTGAGATCATCATAGTATCTTGTGTGTACTAAGTTATACTTTGAAATATTCCTTAAGACCTGTTGGTATATCAAAGGATATGATTGGGTATAATAAGGTACACATGGAGATAGATGAATGATTAACAAAGGATCTACCACTTCCAGTAAAGGGAGAGAATGTCCTATGCGATTCAATAAGTGACAACTCAGAAATCCCTGACCAGGGTTGAATGAAATTAGAAAGGAGTTTCTAATTTACATTAACTAGAGTTGTGTATTTGTGAATTGAAATGCATATAATCAAATAAATAAGACTTGACAGAAATTCCGTGTCTTATATTTGATTGGGATATTGTATGGTAGAAGGATTGAATTGTACGGTAACTTTTTATTTTTCCATATTTTTGAGAGATTCAAGTTGTGTTGCCTTCATAACTCATGCATATAATTTTCTAGCCATAGAAATCACATATCTAACTTGAACATTTCAAACTACAACAATAAATAATACTTAGTTACCTAGGGTTTACCGACAAAATATTATGTGAACTTTTCTTTCATTTATTTGCATAACATGATGTTAGGGCTTCGACACAGTGAAAGCAGCGGAATTTAAATTTTTTTTCGAAACCCTAAGACAGGATCCAAGCGAAAACAGATTAATCAGATGTTTAGATTATTTTACCGATTATCTGAGATGGACAGGAGACGATTGAATTCTGGAACAGTTTCGAATCTTCAACGCAATCTAGTGACTGCGTCTCTACGGTATCCACACGAACGCTCCGCGAATCGTCCCACGATTTGCAGCAAAAGGAACCGCGGTACTAGCCACCAAGATCAGGATTTCCCAATTATTTTTCTCTCTAGCCTCTTTCTGAAAGCGGCTAGGGTTTTAGTTTTTCCTTACGTGACTTTTAGACTACTGATATATCATATATATAGTAGTTAATAGGAATTAACTAAAACCTAAAATAAATAGAAAAATAAAATCCGAATTTATATATATTATATTTTAATTAAGTCTTACTTAATTAAGATACATATATACAAATTATTTTATTAATTTAAATTCGTAATTTTTAAATACTATCAATCATATTGACATATTTAAAATACTTACAATTTAAATTAATTCCCTTTTAATTACGTTCTAAGTGTGTGACCATATAGGTTATTATTATGTTGGCAATAATTTTAAAATCATATTATAAAATTATAAACAGTGAGCGGCATCTAGTAATGCATCACTACTACCCAAATAATAATAAGATCGGTGTTTCGATACAACCTTTTCGTGACCAATGTTTCAATGTAATTTAATCCTTTTAACCTTATATCCTAGATTAAACTAGAGGCATGAAATGTGTCATACTCTTCATAATTTAATCTGAGTTTTCTTGATCAATGAGTAGACTATATGAAACAAATCAATATTTGAGCATGACCATGCATTTCATAGTCCTACTCAATCAAGAGGCCTATGGATATCACCCCTAATATATAAGAGGGTTAAATTCCATCTAGATCACTCATATTCCTTACACGATTCATGATGTACCCAATAATCACCTTTATTGTCCACCCTATTAAAGGTGACATTTGATGATATCAAAGTACACAAATTCTCGTGTAATAATATAGTGACTTCAGGTCGGAGGATCATTACATCATTGTCACTATAAGAATTTCTTATGACACTTTGCATAATGCTCCATGTAGAATTCTCATGGTGGGTCAGTCCAGTACATTGTTTTCTAACATGTACCTATGCATTGACTCAAATATCTCATATATTTATGACCAATGAGATTTGGCCATCAGTCAATCCACATACTAGTCTCAATGCATCGTTGTTGTCCCATTAACAATGATACTCGACTAGGGACATTTAAGAGCAATGATACTAATTATAATTATAATTATAATTATATAATCTCATGTTCAAGTCACATACTTAAAGCTATATAATTCGTATCATTATTCTAAGGGCTTTTATTATGTTAACATTTATATAACGCAGTAAATGAAATCATAATAAAATAATCCATTTATTCAATCAAATATAATATCAAAAATGTTAAGCAATTACATCAAATAATTAGCCTCTAGGGCATAAACTCTAACACATGAAAGTAGTATGCCCTCAAGCCAATCACATTTGATGTGATAAGCATATACTTTGTAATCTTGTTCATTTATTAATAAAAGTATCAAGACATTTCTTTATTCATGATTAATTACTTGAATTAATCAAATAGATAAACCCATAGTTTTCGAGCAATGCTTTTAGAACCATGATGAGCATCATACTAATGAGATCTAAATTCAAGATAGCTCAAAACTAAAATTATTCCTAATCATTGGATCACTAAAAAGAGGATTAGTAGATCCGGATAGATTGGTACATACTATGCTTGCTCTTATGAAGAGGATGATTGATCTCATAATCATTTGTGTAGAGACACTAAAGCAAGTATGTAAGGGCTTATTAGAGACTAAGTTCACTGAACGTGACAAACTCAAGGAACACCTAAAGGAGTTTTACTTGTCTGTCAATAGGAGTTCCTTATGTGATAGTCGTACAAGTGATCATTGGACTTGAGATCATCATAGTATCTTGTGTGTACTAAGTTATACTTTGACATATTCCTTAAGACCTATTGGTATATTAAAGGATATGATTGGGTATAATAAGGTACACATGGAGATAAATGAATGATCAACAAAGGATCTATCACTTCCAGTAAAGGGAGAGAATGTCTTATGCGATTTAATAAGTGACAACTCAGAAATCCCTGACCAGGGTTGAATGAAATTAGAAAGGAGTTTCTAATTTACATTAACTAGAGTTGTGTATTTGTGAATTGAAATGCATATAATCAAATAAATAAGACTTGACAGAAATTCCGTGTTTTATATTTGATTGGGATATTGTATGGTAAAATGATTGAATTGTACGGTAACTATTTGCTGAAAGGTTCTTTTACGATTAAATGTTGAAATCTATATTATCTGGAAAGTCGACTAATCGCTAAGGGGGCTTACCCTTATTGTGGAATAATTATTTATTCTGAATTAAAGAGTTAATTCGTAATAAATGAATTATAATTGTTCTAATTTATTTATTATACAACCGGTTTAATATGGAGAACCTAAAGGGATTATTATTATTATTATTATTATTATTTTATTATTATTATTATTATTATTATTATTATTATTATTATTATTATTATTATTATTATTATTATTATTATTATTATTATTATTATTACTATTATTATTATTATTACTATTATTATTACTATTATTATTATTATTATTATTATTATTATTATTATTATTATTATTATTATTATTATTATTATTATTATTATTATTATTATTATTATTATTATTATTATTATTATTATTATTATTATTATTATTATTATTATTATTATTATTATTATTATTATTATTATTATTATTATTATTATTATTATTATTATTATTATTATTATTATTATTATTATTATTATTACTACTATTATTATTATTATTACTAGTATTATTATTATTATTATTATTATTATTATTATTTTTTATTTATTATTATTATTATTATTACTACTACTATTATTATTATTATTATTATTATTATTATTATTATTATTATTATTATTATTATTATTATTATTATTATTATTATTATTATTATTATTATTATTATTATTATTATTATTATTATTACTATTATTATTACTATTATTATTATTATTATTACTATTATTATTATTATTACTAGTATTATTATTATTATTATTATTTTTTTATTTATTATTATTATTATTATTACTACTACTATTATTATTATTATTATTATTATTATTATTATTATTTTTTATTTATTTATTATTATTATTATTATTACTACTACTACTATTACTATTATTATTATTACTAGTATTATTATTTAGTTCCTAAATGGTTTAGGAATTAATTACTATTATTATTATTATTATTATTATTATTATTATTATTATTATTTTTTTTTTATTTATTATTATTATTATTATTACTACTACTACTATTACTATTATTATTATTACTAGTATTATTATTTAGTTCCTAAATGGTTTAGGAATTAATTACTATTATTATTATTATTATTATTATTATTATTATTATTATTATTATTATTATTATTATTATTATTATTATTATTATTATTATTATTATTATTATTATTATTATTATTATTATTATTACTATTATTATTATTATTATTACTATTATTATTATTATTATTATTACTATTATTATTATTACTATTATTATTACTATTATTATTATTATTACTATTATTATTATTATTATTATTATTATTATTATTATTATTATTATTATTATTATTATTATTATTATTATTATTATTATTATTATTATTATTATTATTATTATTATTATTTCTATTATTATTATTATTATTTTACTATTATTATTATTACTATTATTATTATTATGATTACTATTATTATTATTATTATTTTACTATTATTATTACTATTATTATTATTATTATTATTATTATTATTATTATTATTATTTTTTATTTATTTATTATTATTATTATTATTACTACTACTACTATTACTATTATTATTATTACTAGTATTATTATTTAGTTCCTAAATGGTTTATGAATTAATTACTAAGTAGTAATATTATTATTAAATAATTAAATTCCTAAATAGTTTAGGAATTATAATAATTAATTAAGTTACTAAACGGTTTAGTAATTAATTAATAAGAAGTACTCTCATTATTAAATAATTAAGTTCCTAAATGGTTTAGAAATTATAATTAATTAATTCAGTTCTTAATTAAATTGGAAATTAAATTAAAACTCTAATCCTAAATAGTTTAAGAGGGTTGACTAGATCTATAAATAAGAGGAGTCTTATCATAGATTAAGGTTACACACTCTTTCATTAGAATAGAGAGAGTACTCCATAATTCTCTACATCCTAGGAGTTAGAGAGAGAGATGGAGAATTAGGGCTAGCCACCCATGGTTTGGAGAAACCATAATCCACTTCTTTAATTTATAGATGTCTTGGTGGATCACCTCTAGAGGCTTCACACTTGGGGAGCTAACATTGATCCATGGAATCTAATCGGTGAATTTAAAGAAGATCGTGAAGGATTAAAGGGAGATGAACTTGTACCCGTGGAAGCTTGGTTCTACAAAAGGTATAAATTCTTTTATCCTTCCTCAATTAATAATAGTCACATAAGAAAGATCCGGGTTATTGGTTTGTGCAAAAAATTTAAAATCTGATTTTCTTGCTTCCGTTGCACTTATATAATTTGATTATATGTATGCCATATTTTTGCAAACCAACATAACACACATACCAAAACATGTATTTAAACATATCAAACCATGAATCTACCAATATATCATAGTTTTTGACTTCTAGACCATCAAAATAATTTTTGATCGGTTAAAAATATATTTTTGACCATAGTAAATATATATGGGCAACAAAAATGAACTAAGAAAGAGTTAGAGCACTTTTGAACCTCTTAGACTTGTGTGCTCTTCTTCTTCTCCTTCCAAAGTAAGTTATGAGACTATAGGTCATCCATCAAGCTCTTCCTCTAGCAATTTACTTAATGAACTTTCAACTCACAAGTGTATTCTTATTTTTCTCTCATGGAAGCTCTCTCTTTTTCTCTCTAGAATGCTCTAACAAATGACCAACCAACATAAAGCACTGGTGGAACACTCTATTTATAGCCTTTTGTTAATCCTTCATTAACCCTCCTAATCCACTAGCATTGGTCAATTTAGAGCTTAATGTGATTACTATTGGAGTGAATGACATGGTGAATGATAAGATGATTGACATGGGTGGTTCAACAACTATGGCTTGGCGTGTGTTAGAAGCAATTGAAAAAACAAGCCACCCCATTGTGGCCCCCCCTTATTGCAGGCCAAATGGCTAATTTATTGACCATTTTTGCTTTAATTTTTATTGTTTATATATGCATATATACATTTATATATATATATATATATATATATATATATATATATATATATATATATATACACACACACACACACACACATATAAATATATTGACAAATATTTCGACTTCCTATTAGGCTCCACTTTGGACTTAGGAATTAAATATGTTAGGCTCATCCATTTAATTTGGTTGGGCTGAATTTAATTGTTCTATTGGGCTAACATTAAATAACCTATGTTACATTTAATTAAAATAAGCATTGGACTAGTTTAATTATTATATGGATCAATGTTTATTTAATTACATGGATTACTAGGTTAACTTATTGGACCTAATTTAATACATCATTTGGACTTATAATATAATCCAATTAGACTTGCTTTAAGTAATTCTACCACCTTGCTTCATCACTAGATAAATATACACATACATAAGTATATTCCTTAAATTATTTAATGAACAATAATTAGTACAAATTTTTTAATTCATTGCTAATTATTTAATAATTATAATTACAATGACAAATAGAATTAATGGTCATTACAACAATAGTGCCCTCGATCATCCAAGATCGAAAGAGCTCCTTAGATATCTGATATCTAGTAGTCTTACTTTGCTCATCATAAAGTTCTTTAAAGTGCAGCAGTATAATAGGAGCATCCATCTTTTCATTTTATTGCCGAAGTTCGTTAGTCATGGATACGAGCATAATGCATTGAGCCACAACTACATCATCTTGCCACTTCTTAAAAGTAGCAACTTCTTTCAAAGAGGCATTTTCTGTAATAGTTGCAGGGACAGGCAAATTTAGGACATAAGAAAGCTTTTCAGTAATGAGAACAATTCTCAAATTCCTTAACTAGTCCGTGTAATTCGGTCCGGTCAGTTTGTTAGCTCAAGTATGCTTCGCAGTGATAGTGAGTTTGACATTTGTAAAATTCTGCATGTGAAAAATAGACAATATTTTATCATAAATTTATTTTATTAATTACCAAAATAAATTAGGTATTTATTTAAATTGGTATTCTCCTATTATTTTTTATCAAACTATATTACCCTCTATATAGTTTGACGAATTTAATTAAAGATTTGCTAGTAAGATAAGGATCATATTGACATAAATATAGCCTTGTGTGTGCACAACAAACTGTAGTTTATTCAATAGGTAGACAACTTTTTGTTAATTACATCAATATGTAACTCCTTGTCTTTTACTTCTTAGATTATTATGATCATGTGTGTGCACATCCAAATCAAAAATATCTAAGTTAAGTCCAACCTAGCACTTCCATATAAGTGAAGAGAAAAATATTTTCCTTGTGTATGCACAACAAAACAGTAATGTTTAATTCCTTTATAAGCATCCAATGTAATACAATAACATCTCAAATAATCGATATAAGCCTTGTGTGTGCACAACAAACTTATACTGAGTATTTGATACTCTATCATTTTATCATGCTAGAAGGCGACATTCGATATTCTAAATATTTTTGAACGTTACAACTTAATATAATTTACCTTGAGGGGTTTGTTATTAATTGTCTCATCTAGTTTAGCGCGCATGCACACACACACACACACACACACACACACACACACACATATATATATATATATATATATATAAAATACGCGTCATATTATTTAACATGCGAAGCATGTTTTGATAATATATAATAAATATATATATTAAGCATGCACATATAGAATACTATATTTTACTTGAATTGATTATGAATTTTTATTCTAGTTTGGTTCACTAGAGTCACCAAGTGAACCAAAAGGTCAAACCTATGGTTCAAGAATAAAATTAAATATAACCATTACATTTAAACTCGGGCTCCATTACAAATGGGTCTTTAAACACTCATTGTTCCTTGACTCTAATTCTTCAATTAATTCTAACTAACATATTACATAACTATTTACAATAAATAGAAACATTGATCAATAGTCAATGAGAAGTACATAGGAGGGAGATAAAATTTATATTAGAAAAATTAGATAAGGCGAGGTACGCAGACCCTATTTAAAAATACCCATTCATTCATGCATCCACAAAAATAAATCCAATCATATTGGTCAATAGTCTATAGTTAATTCTTTTTATTATCATACATATCACCATACGTATCAATAAATAACATTCATCTCGTGAAAATAAAATCATTCCATATATGCATTGATATCATTTAATGGGCAAATTAAAGTTACATGAAATCTAATTTCATATTTAAAATAACTCTTTATTTAAAAACCTTTTGAAAAACTGAAAGACAAAAAAAACTAAAAACAAAAACGTTATGCTTTAAATGCCCCAGCACTCAGGTGAGAGCCCCAACATTCAAAACGGAACTCTGAGTGCCCCAACTCTCACCTGAGTGCCCCAGTGTTTAGCTTCGAATCCAGTTTTCACGATTTTTCCTGTAGTCCCAATTTTGATTATTTGTTCAACAAAAAACACGATTTTAGCAATTGTTTTTCAAAACCCATGATTTTATACAACATGAATGCCTTATTAAATTGTTCTAAACACACACCCGTACATATATAGAATCAGAACAATTAATAATTTGCATAAAGTTTGGCTCTTGATACCACTGTTGGTTTGTTATTATCAATGAACATGCAATCAAATTACATATAAGCAGCAGAAGCATGGTGAATTATAGTTTAAATTTTTACTACAAACCATAATTCAGGATCATCCTTTATGCATAACTATTAATTAACAAGAAGGAGATAGAGAATTATACTATTGTAGAATCTCGCTTTCCACAAGCACGTGTTCAATTCCAATTCCTTCGTATCCTCCTTGAATTCCACCGATTAAATTCCTTTGATCAACGTTAGCCACCCAAGTGTTTGGCCTTTAGAGGTGATCCACCAAGGAAGAATATTGATTCAATAGTGGGTGATGACAAACCCTAGTTTTCTCCCTCTTCTAATTTCTTAGATCTAGATAACTTGTGAGTACTCTCCCAAAACTTATGGAAATGTATGTAACCCTAATCCATAATAAGACTCCTCTTATTTATAGATATTGCCAACCATCCTAACACCTTTAGAAATAGGATTTTTAGTTAAACTCCTAATCTAATTAAGAACTTAATTAATTTAATATAATAATTAAAATTTTCTAAATCATTTAGGAACTTAATTATCATTTATGAGAGTACTCTTATTAATAGATTCCTAAACCATTTATGAACTAAATAATAATGATAATAGTAATAATAATAATAAGACTCATCTTATTAATTTATAATTAGTAATTTCAAAATACTAAATAATAAATATTAAGTTATTTAATTTATTCTATCCCCATAGTATAAATTAAATATACTTAATTCATTATTACGATTATGCCATTTACTTCTTAAATAATTATTTTTCTTTTGCAGTGTGACCCTTTAGGTTTTTCACATTAAACCGGTTATAGAATAAATTAATTAGAACTATTTTAATCTTATTTATATAAATAAATTAAACCATTTAATTCTTTTAAATAAATAATATTTATTCTATAATAAGGGTAAGCTCCCTTAGCGATCAATGACTTTTCAGATAATATAGATTTCAATATTTAATCACAAAAGAACCTATTCAGCAAATAATTACCGTACAATTTAATTATTCTACATTATAATGTCCTAATCAAATATAAGACATGATATTACTTTCAAGTCTTATTTCATTTGATTATATGCATTTCGATTCTCAAATGAAGAACTCTAATTAATGTAAATTAGAAACTACTTTCTAATTTTCATTCTGCTTTGACCAAGGAATACTGAGTTGTCATTTATCGAATCATATAGGACATTCTCTTCTTTTACTAGAAGTGATAGAATTTTTTTTGATCATTAACCTATCTCCATATACAACTTATTATATTCGAGTATACCCTTTTATACACCCTAAAGGTTTTAAGGAATATGTCAAAACATAATTCATCATACACAAGATACTATGATGATCTCAAGTCTAATGATCACTTGTACTACTATCACAAAATGAACTCCTATTGACAGGCAAGTAAGACTCCATTAGGAGGTTCTTGAGCGAGTCATGTTCAGTGAACTTATTCTTTAATAAGCACCTATATACTTGCTTTAGTGTCTCTACACAAATGATTATGAGATCAATCATCCTCTTCATAAGAGCAAGCATAGTATGTACTAAGCTATCCGGATTCACTAATCCCCATTTTAGTAATCCCACTATTCGGACAATTTCAGTTTTAAACTATCTTGAATTTAGATCTCATTAGCATGATCATCATCATGATTTTAAAAGCATTACTCAACAACTATGGGTTTATCACAATTAATATCATCTATTAAATATTAATAAAGAGAAGACATTTGTATAAATAAACTTTTATTAATAAATGAATAAGATTACAAAGTACATGTTACATAATATCAAATATGATTGGATTGTGTGCATATTACTTTCAAGGATGGAGATTAAGTTCTTAGATCTAAAATAAGGAGACATGTCAATTGTGGAGTATGCCGTAAAATTCAACGAGTTGGCTAGGTTTTCTCCACATCAGGTGAACACCGAAGTTAGGAGGGTGAGGAGGTTCAAACAAGTGTTGAGGCCCTGGGTGTACAACAAGGTTGCAGTTCTTCATATTAACACTTTTTTAACGCTGTTTAAGAAGGCCATTATTTTTGAGGGAGGCAATGAAGCATTGTCAAAGTTTAACCAAGATCAGAAGAAGAGGAATATACACGAGGGACATAAATATAGGAGTAGTTGTAGGAGTAATCCCAACAAGAGGAAAAAAAATGACAGTCAAATGTCAGACAACAAATCCGGAGGGGAAGCAAAGAAAGTAAACAAATGTGAAAAATGTGGAAATAATCATTCAGGAGAATATATGAAAGGAAAGGGAATGTGTTTCAACTATGGTCAACTGGGACACTTTTCTCCCCAATGCCTAAGGGAAAGGAAAAGATGTTGTTTTAATTGTGGCGCTCCAGATCATCAGAATGAAGGATAGTCCGAAAAGAAGGAGTGATGCAGGAAGTGCTAATCAGGAAAACAACAACAAGCCAACTATTGGAGGACCAGTGCCACAAAAAAGGTTGGTGGCACACACATTTAATATGACAGTGCAGGACGAGATGAAGTCCAAGAAAGTGGTGTCCGGTATTCTTCCAATCAATGATATAAATGCATATGTATTGTTTGATTCGGGAGCTACCTGTTCATTTGTGTCAGAAGAATTTGTAAAAAGATTAAACTTACCCCATGAGAAATTGGAACACCCTATGAATGTGGAAGTAGCGAATAAAGAGATTATCCCTGTAGATCACATAGGAACTATTGTGTTTAAATAAGAGGGTATAAACTGTGCATGAACTTAATCCCATTAAGGTTGGGAAAATTTGATGTAATCCTTAGAAGGGATTGATTGTCTAATCACAGAGTTGTGATTGACTGCCAGAAGAAAAGTATACACCTGAAAACTCTAAACAAGTTGAAGGTTATGTTCTATAAGAGTAAATCGCCTATAAAATCTTGTTGTCTGATGATGATATAAGCAAAGAGGTTGCTTAGGAAAGGTTGCATAGGTTATCTAACTCATGTGGTTGATACTCAGAGAGTAGAGGGATAATTGGGATAGATACCAATGGTAAGGGAATTCGCAGACATATTCTCGGATGAGTTACCAGGTTTACCGCCGGATAGAGAGGTGAAATTCGTAATTGACTTAGAATCGGGGACAACACCATTATCAAAAGCACCGTATAGGATGGCTCCTATAGAGATGAAGAAATTGATGATACAACTACAAGAGTTATTGGATAAGAAGTACATTTAGCTGAGCGTATTTACTTGGGGGGCACCAGTGCTGTTTGTTAAAATGAAGGATGGATCGCTGAGACTTTGTATTGACTATCAGGAGTTGAACAAGGCCACAATTAAGAACAAGTACCTGTTGCCCAAGTTAGACGATCTGTTCGATCAACTGAAGGGAGCGAAGTACTTTTCGATGATTGACTTATGGACAGGGTATCACCAGCTAAAGGTGAGAGAAGAGGACATACCGAAAACAACATTCAGAACTCGATACGGTCACTTTGAGTTTCTGGTGATGTTGTTCGGGCTGACGAACGCGCCAACAATATTTATGGACATGATGAACATAATATTCAAGTAGTACTTGGACAATTTTGTTGTTGTATTCGTAAATGACATTTTGATTTACTCAAAGACAGAGAAGGAGCATGTCGAGCACATGAGGATAATATTGGAGACATTGAGAAAAGAGAGGCTATATGCGAAGTTTTTAAAGTGCAATTTTGAAAGTAGTATGCACTTAAGCCAATCACATTTGATGTGATAAACATATACTTTGTAATCTTGTTCGTTTATTAATAAAAGAATCAAGGCATTTCTTTATTCATGATTAATTACTTGAATTAATCAAATGGATAAACCCATAGTTTTTGAGCAATGCTTTTAGAACCATGATGAGGATCATGCTAATGAGATCTAAATTCAAGATAGCTCAAAACTAAAATTGTTCCTAATCGTTGGATCACTAAAAAGGGGATTAGTAGATCCGGATAGATTGGTACATACTATGCTTGCTCTTATGAAGAGGATGATTGATCTCATAATCATTTGTGTAGAGACACTAAAGCAAGTATGTAAGTGCTTATTAGAGAATAAGTTCACTGAACGTGACTCGCTCAAGGAACGCCTAATGGAGTCTTACTTGCCTGTCAATAGGAGTTCCTTTTGTGATAGTAGTACAAGTGATCCTTGGACTTGAGATCATCATAGTATCTTGTGTATCATTATTATTTAGTTCCTAAATGGTTTAGGAATTAATTAATAAGAGTACTCTCATAATTAATAATTAAGTTTCTAAATAGTTTAGAAATTATAATTATTATATTAAATTAATTAAGTTCCTAATTAGATTAGGAGTTTAATTAAAAACCCTATTCCTAAAGGTGTTAGGAGGGTTTACTAAATCTATAAATAAGAGAAGTCTTATTATGGATTAAGGTTACACACATACACTTCCATAAGTTTTGGGAGAGTACTCACATATTCTCTAGAGAGAGAAAAACTAGGGTTTGCCACCACCCACTTCTTGAATTATTATTATTCCTTGGTTGATCACCTCTAGAGGCCAAACACTTGGGTGGCTAACATTGATCATTGGAATCTAATCGGTGAAATTCAAGGAAAACGCGAAGGACTTGGAGGTGAACTTGTACCCGTTGAAGCTTTGAGTTCTACAAGGGTATATCTCTAACTTCTTCTTTATTAATTAATAATTGCGCATAAGGGTCGATCCTGGATTATGGTTTGTAAATTTTTAAATTTGATTTTACCATGCTTCCGCTATTTTATGCAATTTGATTGCGTCTATGAATATTACAAATCAACAAATTTTTGGTTACAAAAGGTGCATTTCTTGGGGCTCGTGATCGACAAAGACGGTGTTTCAGTGGATCCAGCAAAGGTGGAAGCAATTATAAACTGGGAGTAGGCGAAGACGCCGACTGAAGTCCTAAGTTTCTTAGGGTTAGTAGGGTACTATCGAAGATTTATCAAGGATTTTTCCAAGATAGCTACCCCACTATCAACTTTGACAAAGAAGACAATGAAGTACGTTTGGATGAAAAAGTGTGAGGAGCTTTACGGAATTGAGGAAAAGACTTAGTGAAGCACCCGAGTTGTCTTTACCAGATAATACAGGGGGGTTTATGGTGTATAGTGATGCGTCACACAAGGGTCTTGGTTTTGTACTTATCAGCACGACAAGGTCATTGCGTACACGCCATGACAACTGAAGGATTATGAGAAAGGATATCTGACTCATGATTTGGAAATGGCAGCAGTAGTATTCACTTTAAAGATTTGGAGGCACTATCTGTATGGGGAGAAGTGTGAGATATACACAGACCACAAAAGTCTGAAGTGTATCTTCACTTAAAAGGAGTTAAACATGAGGCAAAAGAGATGGTTAGAGTTAATCAAAGACTATGATTGTGAGATTCTATATCATCCTAGCAAGACCAATGTGGTGGCAGATGCTTTAAGCAAAAAGGGTAGAGAGAAGTTGATGATGCTGACAACCCAAGAAGTGTTAATAAGAGATATGAAAAGATTGGAATTAGAGATCAAATATAAAAAAGATTTAGACAAAAAATTATTCACAGCGGAGGCGAGTCTGACTTTATTAGACAAGATAATGGAAGCTTAAGATAAGGATTAGGAATGCGTTAACATAAGGAAGCGAATCTTAGAAGGAGAGGAACTGAAGTCTAAGGTTGATACCACTGCAGAGATTTGAAGGAAGGATTTGGATATCGATGAATCCGGAATTGAAAGAGGAGATTATGTAAGAAGTTCATAGTGGAAGGTATTCGGTACACCCTAGGGGTACTAAAATGTATCAGGATTTGCGTCAGCATTTCTGGTGGCCGAATATGAAGAGGGAAATGGCTAAGTGTGTTAGCCAGTATTTAACTTATCAGAAGGTTAAAGTAGAACATCAAAAATTAGGTGGGCTGCTACAACAATTGGAGATTCTAGAGTAGAAATGGGAGTACATCGCGATAGATTTCGTGGTGGGACTTCCAGTTACTCAGAAAGGTTATGACATAATTTGGGTAATCGTGGATCGTTTAACGAAATCTGTACATTTTCTACAAATCAAGATTATGTATAATCTGGAGCAATTAGCGAAGCTGTATGTTAAAGAGATTGTGTTGCGACATGGAGTGCCGATGTCTACTATGCCTGATAGAGATCCACGCTTCACGTCAAATTTATGGAGAAGTTTGCAAGAGAGACTGGGGACACAGTTGAGGTTGAGTACCGCATATCTTCCTCAAACTGATGGGCAGAGAGAACAAACGATTAAAATCCTTGATGATATTCTTAGGGCATGTGTTAAGGACTTTAAGAACAGTTGGGATGATCAGCTACCTTTGGTGGAGTTGTTGGTTTGCAAAAATATGGCATACATATAATCAAATTATATAAGCGCAATGGAAGCAAGAAAATCAGATTTTAAAATTTTGTACAAATCAAGAACCCGGATCTTTCTTATGCGACTATTATTAATTGAAGAAGGATACAAGAATTTATACCTTTGTAGAACCAAGCTTCCACGGGTACAAGTTCATCTCCCTTTAATCCTTCACGTTCTTCTTCAAATTCACCGATTAGATTCCACGGATCAATGTTAGCTCCCCAAGTGTTGAGCCTCTATAGGTGATCCACCAAGAGATCTATGAATTAAAGAAGTAGATTTTGGTTTCTCCAAACCATGGGTGGCTAGCCCTAATTCTCTCTCTCTCTCTAACTCTTAGATCTAGAGAATTATGGAGTACTCTCTCTAATCTAATGAAAGAGTGTATAAACTTTGATCTATGATAAGACTCATCTTATTTATAGATTTAGTCAACCCTCCTAAACTATTTAGGATTAGAGTTTTAATTTGATTCCTAATTTAATTAGGAACTAAATTAATTAATTACAATTCCTAAACCATTTAGGAACTTACTTATTTAATAATGAGAGTACTTCTTATTAATTAATTACTAAACCAGTTAGTAACTTAATTAATTATTATTATAATTATAATTCCAAAACTATTTAAGAACTTAATTATTTAATAATAATATTACTACTTATTAATTAATTCCTAAACCATTTAGGAACTAAATAATAATACTAGTAGTAATAATAATAATAATAAGACTCATCTTATTAATTTATAATTAGTATTTCTAAAATACTAAATTATAAATATTAAGCTATTTAATTTATTCTATCACCATAGTATAAATTAAATATACTTAATTTATTATTACGATTATGCCATCCACTTCTAAAATAAATATTACTCTTTTGCGGTGTGACCCTTTAGGTTCTCCATATTAAACCGGTTGTATAATAAATAAATTAGAACAATTCTAATTCATTTATTACGAATTAACTCTTTAATTCAGAATAAATAATTATTCCACAATAAGGGTAAGCCCCCTTAGCGAATAGTCGACTTTCCAGATAATATAGATTTCAACATTTAATCGTAAAAGAACCTTTCAGCAAATAGTTACCGTACAATTCAATCCTTCTACCACATAATGTCCCAATCAAATATAAGACATGAAATTTCTGTCAAGTCTTATTTATTTGATTATAAGCATTTCAATTCACAAATACACAACTCTAGTTAATGTAAATTAGAAACTTCTTTCTAATTCCATTCAACCCTGGCCAGGGATTTCTGAGTTGTCA
Source organism: Hedera helix (assembly GCA_947179155.2). Taxonomy (NCBI): domain Eukaryota; kingdom Viridiplantae; phylum Streptophyta; class Magnoliopsida; order Apiales; family Araliaceae; genus Hedera; species Hedera helix. Next base: position 15,123,112 of record OX359280.1, read on the forward strand.
CTTATTGAATCACATAGGACATTCTCTCCCTTTACTGGAAGTGATAGATCCTTTATTGATCATTCATCTATCTCCATGTGTACCTTATTATACCCAATCACATCCTTTGATATACCAATAGGTCTTAAGGAATATGTCAAAGTATAATTTAGTACACACAAGATACTAAGATGATCTCAAGTCTAAGGATCACTTGTACGACTATCACATAAGGAACTCCTATTGACAGACGAGTAAAACTCCATTAGGTGTTCCTTGAGCGAGTCACGTTTAGTGAACTTATTCTCTAATAAGCACCTACATACTTGTTTTAGTGTCTCTACACAAATAATTATGAGATCAATCATCCTCTTCATAAGAGCAAGCATAGTATGTACCAATCTATCCGGATCTACTAATCCCCTTTTTAGTGATTCAACGATTAGGAACAATTTTAGTTTTGAGCTATCTTAAATTTAGATCTCATTAGCATGATCCTCATCATGGTTCTAAAAGCATTGCTCGAAAACTATGGGTTTATCCATTTGATTAATTCAAGTAATTAATCATGAATAAATAAATGCCTTGATACTTTTATTAGTAAATGAACAAGATTACAAAGTATATGCTTATCACATCAAATGTGATTGGCTTAAGGGCATTTTACTTTCAGGAGTTTGCCTACAATAACAGTTATCATGCAAGTATTGGTATGCCACCGTATAAAGCACTATATGAAAGAAAGTGTAGGACACCGCTATGCTGGGATGAAGTTGGTGAACGGAGACTGTTGGGACTCGAGTTAGTACAAAAAACCATGGATGTTATCAAAGTAATAAGAGCTCGTTTGGTTACAACTCATGAACAACAGAAAAACTACACGAATTTGCATCGCCAGAAGAGGGATTTTGAAGTGGGAAGCTTCGTATTTTTGAAGGTATCTCCTTGTAAAGGGAAGATAAGATTTGGCAAGAAAGGAAAATTGAGCCCACGGTTCATAGGACCATTTGAAGTTCTGAAGAGGGCATGTGAAGTGGCTTTCGAGGTGGCTCTATCTCCTGAACTGGAGCACATTCATAACGTGTTTCATGTTTCAGTGTCGCGGCCATATAAACCTGATTATAGGCACGTGATATCATATGAACCTATTCAAGTTAAGAAAGACTTATCGTATGAGGATATTCCTATCAAAATTCTAAATAGGAAAGAGCAAACGTTAAGGAATAGGGTTATACATTCGATTAAAGTACTTTGGAGGAACCACACGACTGAAGAGGCTTACGTGTGAACTAGAAGAAAAGATGAGGAATAATTTTCTTCATCTTTTTGGGTAACCTTATGTTTGTAATTCCGAGGACTGAATTCTTATAAGGAGAGGAGAATGTAATCACCACTAATTTCAAATCACATTATAATTGGAATATATAACTAATTATCAATGAAGTAAATTTTGGGTGAATTAATTCTACACGTATATGATTGATGATATATGATGTTTAATTACTTTTAATTGTTATTAAATATAATAAGGAAGATTAAATAAACAAGCCAAGCTATTGTATGGGCTAGGGCTTGTAGTTAAGCCAAGTATTTGGTAGTCTAAATAATTTAAAAGAGACAAGTATAATTAGATTATTTAATTAACCTAATTGTGACATTAAATATGTTAGACCATGAATTAATTAATGCTAGACAAGGGTTGGTGAATTAAAGAATGTTACTTTAATTGTTGAGTTCAATTTAATTATGATGTAATTGGTAACTCAACCAAGTTAAATGCCTAGCCTAATTTAATGTTATCCAATGGCCCATCATAAGGAACCAATTGAATTGTCTATTAGCCCAACCCAAAGTTAAAAGTCAATATATATACAAGTTGGTGTGTGTGTGTGTGTGTGTGTGTGTGTATAACAATTTAGCATTTAAAAGAAAAAGGAAAATGGTGGGAATTAGGGGGAGTGTGATGCCCCCAAATCTCTACACTCCCTATAGTAGATTTGGTGCTCACGCTAACTGATTAACTATAAATATTTCATAATACATAACTTTCATCTATCATTATTCACAATATCCCATAACAGATAGTAGTTCTCGTCAGAACAATTATTATTTTTGGATACGCTCACTTGGATGTATAAATTCATATCTCATGGATATCTCTTTCATATCAATAATCTTTATCTATCTAAAATTCACAGTATTAAGGATAAAGTTTGTTCCTGTCAACAGAGGGGCGCATTTCGGTTAAGGTAGATACCGTACCAGCGCTCATTATGGGGAACCTCAGTGCTTACAGAACTCCCAATATTCAATACCCTTATTCAGATGTATAGTTCGTATAGATACTATACTAAATCAGTACAACATTCTAAATCATCTAAGAATATAAGTACAACGCAATTAATATAACAAAAGATGATAATATATTTCATAACTTTAAGTTTGGTTATATAGATTCCAATATCATGTTCTTTATTACATCAAAGTCTGAAAAGACTTAAACCTAAACAAATAAAAGTAATATAGCTAATCTAATAGAGTCTTTTTCTGTTTGGGTCTAGATTGGAACATCCTAGGTTATCACCCAACGCTATAAATGAGGTTATATTTGCAAGGATGAGCAATGAAAGGCTCAACAAGTAAATATTAACAAGTTATACTCACACTGTATTTGAATTTAAAGAACCTTCAGTTCAATGATTTTTCATATATATACTGACGTTTGTTTGTCCAGCCAAACACATTATAGTTTCTTTTAGTCATAAAGACTTAGAACCATAGGTTGATCTATTCAACCAGACTTTAAAAATTATTCCAAGAGGTTATGTGGACTTAGGAATCATTGATTCAGTTATTTAATAGGGGGCCAGCCTATTTATAACCTAGGAGTATGCATATCATCCTACCAGTGTTCGAGACACACTTAGGTCAGTTTAGCACTGCCTGTTTTTCCACTTACAGTTGATGCTTTGATAATTTATCAAAGTCAAATTTACGCAAATAATAGTTTAACTCTTTAAGTTATGCTTGAACAATAAGCAACAACTTCTTAATAACAGATAACACAAAAAAAATAATTTAATGAATTCAAAATTTGAATAATAAGTTTGTATATAAATGTACAAGGAATAGAATACTTGTCTGTTAGTTGCACATGATATTTAGACTTGTATTATTGCCTAAACACATTTATTATATAACAATAATAACTGTTTGAACATAAAAAAATATATATTTAATTTAATTAATTAAGTATGTTTATGATTCGGTGTCGATTCGTCGCTTTAATTGTTGTATTAGATGTTATATAGTGTTTATATAGTTTACCCGTCGCTAATTACCTTATTAAAGGTTTATATTTTAAGCTTACAAAATTTGTCTGTCGCTAAAAGTCAATTTAGAAGCACCCTAGATTAATTTTTAGTTAATTGTCACTACATCTGTTGCTAAAAGTATTTTAATTAATTTTATTATTAAAGTTTATTTAATTTGTAATCTATTGATATATCCACGGATCCAATCCTTCGCTATATGCTATTCTTGTGCTTTTTAGGTTTGCTGGGAGGAGACTGTCACTATAGGCTATAGCGACAAACAAGTCTGTCGCAAAATCCCCCCCCCCTCCCGGTTCATGCTTACCAGAAGGAAATCGTCGCTAAAGGTCTATAGCGACAGACAATCCGTCGCTATAGTTATGAATGTTCTTGAGCTGCTTAGAATCAGCCGGTCATGGTCGAGTGACCACTTTTGGCTTGATTCATCTTTCAGATAACATACTGTTTTGACATACCAATTGATCCTAGATAAACTATACATGTAATAATACATCGAGATATCAATATTGGACCTTAACAACATCACATTTGCAAGATCAAGGCCGGTCAAACAACCTGTCAGGTTGTTCTTCATTTTTTGGGTTTTCCAAAAAATTTTGGGCAGAGACTTATGATCAACTAGGCACTTTCTAGGCCTTATATCTCACAGATTAGTGATCCGATTGAGGTGCTTATTGTCTTTGGGTTTTAACATCATGGTGTACTATAACTACAAACTGTAAAATACAACAAACTAGCATATTAAGTCGATTAAAAGGTTTGACAAAGTAACTTGTCAAACAACTTTTCTTGACAGTTTTGGACAGAGAGTTCAATCTATATTTTTAATGCATTTAAATGCTATAAAACCATGTTTTAACAACGCAGATATTCTTTTAACATAATATCAGTCATTTCTAAATATTTAAACATAACATCTATCAGAAGATTAAAGATCTATCAAGAAATTAGGGTTTTACCTCTATGAAGCAACTTTGCTAATCTTTCTCTAGATTCTGATCAAAGTAAGATCTAAGGCTTATGAGACTTTAATTTTAACTGATATTGGTTGTAAAATTCGTGGGTTTTTATCAGTGGTGAGGCTCTCTATTTATATGTTAGGGTTTAAGGGGTTTTTTTGCCACTTTTCTTGTGAATTGAGTTTGGTTTAATAGCTTACCACTTGATTATTGCTATGGTCGGTTTGCAGAGCAGAGCCTATGATGGTCAATGAATGCTGGTAAATGCACTTGAATCATTACAAATGGTGACTCATTCAATTTCAAACTCATGTGGACAAGATTTAATCTCCTTTTTAGTTTAAAGAAGATAAATCCAATTTTTCTTCCTCTTCCTTTGTGTGGCTAATATTAGAAGGTTATTTTGGTCATTTCCCAAGTCTTTTAAGGTTTAACCCTTAGGGTTTGGCTCTTAAGGTTTATAATTTTGGGTTAAAGTTTATTAATTAAGATTATGGTTTACTTAATTAGGATTAGGATTTTATAATTTTGGATTAGGATTTTTTAATTTTGAATTAAGGTTTCCTAATTAAATTTAGATTTTTCAAATTATGTTTTAATAATTTAATTTTAGTATATTTTATTTCATTTGTTAATATATAACAACACACATTATTAATTATATAAAATAATTACACATAATATTAAGTACAAACATGCTTACTTATATATTAATATTCAAAATTTATTACATAATTCCTATTAAGGTTTGGAATATCACAGGGAGAGTGGCCGGTCAAGAGGGGGAGAAAGATGGATTCAAAGATCCAAGAAATTACCTGAATTACTCCAAGGAAAAACTCCACCCAATGCAAGCTAGGTTTATGAAAAGTGGATCTTGCTTCCTCTAAGTTTAATGCTTTAAATTAACTATGTATTGGTTTATTAAAGAAGCTTAAGAATGCTTAGAAATGGCCTATAAATATAGTGTATCATTAACACTTGCAATGGTTGTTCATTTTAAAGTTTCACCAAGAGAGAAAAAGAGAGAGTTTCCAAGAGAGAAAATATGACGCCTCCACATCCGAGTCCTCTAACTCCAGATCTGGTAGCACATCCATTATAGCTACCCACATTCTAATGAGAAAATAATGCAATACTTATGCTAATTGATAATACATAATAACTTACATATCCTAGCTCCGTACAACCTTTACTAAAACATTACATATCTTCTAATAGTTTTGTGACTCCCCCAAAACACTATACTTACTATAGCTGACTTGGTGCTCACTATAAATGCTAAATCATTAGGTTTATAGATGTTTTTCTTTATTCATAAATAAAGTTCTCATCTTAATTCCCAAAGATCTTTCATTATTTCATAACAAGTCCTTGTAATCGATGCAAGGGACTTGATACTCAATAATAACATTTTATCCTTAATATTTAGATATTCTATAACTTTACATTTTCCAACATCCACGACATTAAATCATTAGGATGACTCTTGGGAATAGAGAATCTTGCGGTGAATGTTTACATCTTCACCCGTGATAAATGTTTGCATCTTCACCCGTGGAAAATGGTTGTATCTTTGTCTGGTGTAAAATTCTCTTTCAGTACAGAACATTACCAAACTAGTTAAAACCCTTATTCGAAACATATTTATTTATAGTGATATCTCTTCATATTAATAATCGTACTTATTCGACATTAAGAATAGTAATAATGAGTTATACCTGGGTTCGAGGAACCTTAACAATGGATTTGACCAGTCAACATCATTTAGTACTGTCTCGGATATACAACACTCATAAGTTATTTACCAATACTCATCCAGATAAATTAGATTATTATTAATACTATGTTAAGTTTTCACAATTCTAGGTTTAATCAAAGTAAAGACGTAATAAGAGAATGTGATAAAACTTGATAATATTTATATAATATTCGGGTACATGTGTGGAACTTGTTCTTATTTCAAAATGTCATTATGACTACAGTTAAGAACAGTTAAGAAAATAAGTAAACTAGTCTACGCCTTTCTTCTTTCCTTTTTTTTTTTTGAGCCAGAGCTCTCGGGTTTGTCTGCAAGTTAGGTTTATTTGCAAGAGTGAGCTAAGATGCTCAACAAGTCTTGAACATATTGCATATAAGTGAACTCACACCGATATGGATTGTAAGGATTCATGGCACAATAATTGATATTACAAATGTTTTAACATAACAAGATTGAGTGGTGATTAGAACTTGAACTGTTTTTTGTCTTTCGACTTAGAACCATTTATAGTGGATATAGAAAGGGGATCAACCTAACGACATCCTATGTTATGCATAACATACCTACACTGGATAGATCAGGAACAACGATACATATTTGTTCATCTGAGTTTACTTTACATGTCAGAATCGCCCCAAGACAACTTGGTTTGATATAATAAAGCAAGATTTGACATATATCACGAATAAGCATTTTATTTTGCAAGTTATGCCGAAATAAGAAGTAATAACTCTCATATCAAAGATTTATAACACGTTGCATATACAAAATATATAAATTACATAAAAATCAAGTAAACAAAGGTTAATGATAGAAAACTTGCCTTAATGCACAATTAGGGTTTTTTGGTAATCCCTTAAAGTGTCTATATAAAGGGTTTCGCGTACCCGAATGTTAGTTCATCAAATTTTCTTATTCTATAACTGTTTTTATTACTAAACTAGACTATTTTTATTGGCGGAATATTTAGGCGGCTTGGCTAACTCAAAACCTTAAATTTTGGTGCCAAAATCCGAGAGTCCCTTTATTTTTCGTAGCTTTGACGTCCTTTACGGTAACTGCCATAACTTTGTCTAAATTTACGGTAAAATATTTTGAAGTGATTTTTGAGTCTAAATTTCTTAGAATTTCATGATCTAAAACTTATATTTGTATTTCTAAGGCAGATACAGATTCTAAGTTTTCAAAAAATTTCAAAAAGCAGACACTAAACATGTTTTGACCAATATTCTTAGGGTTAACCATGTGAAACATAATACCGCTTCCTTTAAATCTTTAAGAAATCATGTTATAAGACTCAATAATACTTTATAACATAAAAATAATAAATCATAAACCTTCTCATAGAAAGATTCATGACTTTTGCTCAAGAACACACGAAAAAAAGAAAAATCGTACATGGTAACGACTTATATTTTTGAGCTTTTGGTTTTCGTACTTGAAATAATTTGAGCACTATAACTTCTTACATAAGTGATTACGACACTTTATAATTGACAAAATTTGATCATTACAACAACTTGTATAATTGATTATAATAGTTTATATTAATTGCTCAAGAACACACGAAAAACACAAAGAACGGAAAAATCGTACATGGCTACAACGTACGTTCTTGAGCTTTAAACTACAAAATGAAATTCGACATTATAACTACTACAAAATGAAGAAAGGCTCAAGAACAGGTGAAGAGCACGGAGAACGACAATCGTACATGGTTACAACTCATGTTCTTGAGCTTTTGAAAATTAAAGACGAAAGAAAATCCAAATATAATAACTACTAGAGATTGTACCTCTTGAATTTGCTAGCTTTAACTATTTCTTTGCAATTTCTTCTCAAGAACTCACTCAGTAATCTTTGATTATAACTTTAATGCTTAGAAATTAGCTTTGGAAAAATATAAGGAATGAATGAAGAACTAGCTCCCTATTTATAGATAAACGAAGTTTCATTAATCGCATTTTTACCTCTGTTTATTACACTTTGCACCCTAGCGCTTGCATTATTGCTTATATCACCCTAGCATATTCTTGGAATATACCTTTAGGGTTGCATCATTGCTTATATCACCCTAGAATATTCTTGGAATATTCTTTTAGGGCTTGCATCATCATTACATCATTGCTTACATCATCCGTATTGTCTACTTATTATTTTCGTATAATGTCCGTATACTTTTTGTATTATACGGTCTAACTAAATCAGTTAGTCTTGTAGTTCATTTCTAACCAAGTTAGTTCATTCCTAACTAAATTAGTTCATTTTTAAGTCTTTTACTTTAATTGACCCTTATTGATTTAAAAGTCTGACATTACGTAGTTTTGTTTCGTATAAACACTATTTTGTGAAGTGAAAAGTCCAAAAGACTTGGCATGTTTTTCAATGAATAGTATTTTTGGTGACCATTCCTCAAAAAATGGTTAGACAATCAAAAAGGTGAAAAAAATATTTTTCATCTTTTTCCTATTTCCTCCTACTCTCGATGCGCTGTTCGAGAAAAACTTTTATTGACTATAACGTGTTTTCAAAGCATGGGAAAGATGAATCCTGAAGTAGAATGTCATTTTGACGTATACGTAACGCTCGAGGGCCTAGATTAGATTTCTTAGGGTTTAAGTTTTATCCTCTTTTCTAATTTTTTTTAAAAAGTTTTATTCTCCTTTTACGTGCTAAGGTTGGATACTTAAACCGAAACACATAAGTAAACAATAACGAAGATTCCATAACACATATAAGATGTAATTCAACCTTTATTTATTCATATAGTCGGATTACAACTCTCTCGAAAGTTTGGAACATTACATTCATCCCTCCTTAAAAGAATTTCGTCCCCGAAATTAACTTATACAATTAAGAAAACAAATGTGGATTTTCTATCTTCATTTTATCTTCTAATTCCCACGTTGCTTCTTCTATGGATTGATTTATCCATATGACCTTAACTGAAGGTATGACTTTGTTTCACAAGACTTGTTCCTTCTTATCTACAATCTTAACAGGAATCTCCTCGTAGTTTAGATCCTTCTTGATTTGAATGGGTTCGTAGCTGATGACATGTTTGTAATTGGGTTTATAAGGATACAATACTGGAACATGAAATACATTATGTATATGTTCCAGCTCTGGAGGTAAAGCTACTTCATAAGCTACCTCACCTATTCTTCGTAATATTTCGAATGGTCCTATAAACCTTGGACTCAGTTTTCCTTTCTTTCCAAAATGAATCTTTCCTTCTAGGGAGATACTTTTAGGAAAACATGACTACCGACTTCAAAGTCTCTCTTTTGTCGATGTAGATCGGCATATCTCTTCTGTCTTTCTTGAGCAGCTCGTAACCTCAGTTGAATTATTTAAACTATCTCCACTGTTTGTTGAACCAATTCTGGCCCAAACATCTTCTGTTCACTGACTTCGTCCCAACACATTGGTGTTCTACACTTCCTTCCATACAGAGCTTCATATGGTGGCATTCCTATACTAGTGTGATAACTATTGTTGTAAGCGAATTCCACCAGAGGTAAGTGATCTTCCCAACTTCCCTCAAAATTCATCATACAAGCTCTCAGCATATCATCCAAAGTTTGGATAGTCATTTCACTTTGACCATCTATTTGTGGGTGGTAAGTAGTACTCATTCTTAACTGTGTACTTAGATGTTCTTGAAGACTTTTCCAAAAGTTCGATGTGAACCTTGGGTCTCGATTCGACACAATTGAACCTGGTATGCCATGTCTAGAGATAACATCCTTAATGTATAGCTTTGCTAATCAATCCAAAGTGAACTTAACCTTGATTGGTAAAAAGTGAGCTGACTTGGTTAGTCTATCCATTATTACCCATATGGCATCATGACCCTTCTGTGTGGTTGGTAGGCCTACTATAAAATCCAATATAATATGCTCCCATTTCTATTCTGGGATCTCTAACGGTTGTAACAATCCGCTTAGTCTTTGATGCTCAGCTTTAACTTGCTGACATGTCAAACACCTACTAACGAATTCAACCACTTCTCTTTTCATGTTTGGCCACCAAAAATTGTTGATTTATGTCTTTGTACATTTTGGTATTGCCTGGGTGTACTGAAAACTTAGTACTATGTGCTTCTGACATGATCTCTTCCTTGAGTTCTTGAACTGAAGGAATCCAAATTCTAGATTCAAATCTAATAATTCCCTCCTTATTTGTCTTATTTTTGCCGTCTACAATCTCTGTTAACTTCTTCAACTTCCTATAGTTTCCATCCTCCTCTTGGATTTCCTTAATTTTGCTCAACAAGGTTGAGTGATCTTCCATTACGAATAATTTCCTTGTCGAGATTGAAGGAACTCTTACCTCTATGTCGAGTCTAGCGAACTCTTTAATCAACTCCTCTTGAGTTGTTAACACATTTAACTTCTCGTGGTTCTTCCTACTCAAAGCATCTGCAACTACGTTGGCTTTTCCTGGATGATATAGTATTTCACAATCATAATCCTTTATCAATTCTAACCATCGTCTTTGTCTCATGTTCAACTCTCGTTGTGTAAAAATATACTTTAAACTCTTGTGATCTGTATAAATCTTACACTTCTCCCCATACAAGTAATGTCTCTATATCTTTAAAGCAAATACTACCGTCGCTAATTCTAGATCGTGAGTAGGATATCTTAACTCATAATCCTTTAGCTGTCATGAAACATAATCCTTTATGTTGGGCATCACTGTATACTACAAGACCTCCATTATCATCAGGTAGTGATAATACTGGTGCCTCACTTAACCTTTTCTTTAGCTCTTGAAAGCTCTCTTCACATTTGTCTGTCCAAGCATACTTTACGATCTTCCTGGTTAAGTTGGTTAATAGGGTTGTTATCTTTGAAAAATCTTTAATGAAACGTCTATAGTAACTCGCTAAACTTAAGAAACTTCTCATTTCGGTTGGGGTCTTTGGTTGTTTTCAATTCATAACTGCTTCTATCTGTGCTGGATCCACTGAAACTCCGCTCTTGTCAATCAGATGACCTAAGAACTGAAATTTCTCTAGCCAGAACTTGTACTTTTAAAATTTTGCATAGAGTTGTTCCTTTCATAAGGTTTCTAGTACACTTCTCAAGTGCATAGCATGTTCTTCCAGTGTGTTCGAGTATATGAGAATATTGTCGATGAATACTACAATACACTTTTCTAAGAAAGACCTAAAAACCCTATTCATCAAGTCCATGAATGTTGTCGGTGCATTCGTTAATCCAAAGGACATTACTAGAACCTCGTAATGTCCGTAACGTGTTCTAAACGCTATCTTCGGCACATCTTCCTTTCTAACCTTTAGTTGATGGTATCCTGACCGTAGATCAATCTTAGAGAAATATTCCGCTCCTTTGAGTTGATCAAACAAGTCATCGATCCTAGGTAATAGATACTTATTCTTTATGGTTAATTTATTGAGTTCACAATAATCAATACATAATCTTAAAGTTCCATCATTTTTCTTGATAAATAATACTGGTGCTCCCCATGGAGAAACACTTAGTTGAATGTATTTCTTGTCCAATAGTTCTTGTAACTGTACCATCAACTCATTCAATTCCAAAGGCGCCATTCTATATGGGGCCTTCGAAACAGGTGCAGTTCCAGGAGTTAAATCAATAACGAACTCAATCTCCCTATCAGGTGGAAGACCGGGTAGGTCATCTGGAAAAACATCCTGAAACTCTTTAACCACTGGTATTTGGTTTATATCTAACCCTTTTTGTTCGGTGTCTATGATATATGCCAAATAACCCTGACATCCCTTCTGAAGTAATCCCTTTGCTTGATTTGCAGTTAGGCATCGAGATTTTCTTAGTGACTGACTTCCATTAAAGACTACCATTGACTTGGATGTTGTAAGAAGTTTAATGCACTTTTGTTGACAATCAATCAACGCTTAGTGATTGGTCAACCAATCCATGGCGAGAATTACATCAAATTCCCCTAATTGGATTGGACTAAGATCGACTCTCAACTCATGACCCTTGATCACTATGCAACAACCTTTTATTATTTTATTAACAATAATTAGTTCTTTATTAGCAATCTCTATCATTAAAGGACTTTCTAACATTTCACTAGGCACGTTTAGTTTCTTAGCAAATTCATGGGAAATAAAAGAGCAAGTAGCACCTGAATCAAATAGCACATAAGCACTTATGGTGTTGATCGGAATGATACCTGACACTACATCCTGCGATGCTACAACATCTCCCACGGTCATGTTGAATGTCCTTGCTGTTGGACGACCTGGGTTAGTTGTTGGGGTAGATTTGTGGCTATTGTCCCCTCCGGAATTTCCCCCTTTTTGGGGCACATCTTAGCTTGGTGCCCCATAACTCCACAGTTAAAACAAGGGGTTTTCCTAAGGTTAGGGCATGTGGGTGCTATGTGTCCCTCTTGTTTGCAATTGTAGCAAACATTTTTTTCCTTTTAGACACATTCCTGAGTGTGTTTTCCCGTAGATTTTGTGCGATTCTAATTTTTTTTTTTATTTTCCCCTCTTTGCTAGGAGTTTCTGCCATTGATCCTTCGCTTATTATTATTATTTCCTCCCCCGTTTCCTCCTTTATTATTATTATTTTTATCTTTATTAAATTTTGATATGGCTTCGCTGTTGACTTCGGCAATGATAGCCTTCTTTAGTTGTTGGGAGTAACTCTCTATTTGCAAGACAACTACTTTATTATATAGCCAGGGTTTCAAACCTTCCTAAAATCTCCTTGCCTTCCTTTCCTCCATATATACTTGATTTGGAGTGAAACGTGCAAGTTCATTAAATTTGGAGGCATACTGGAAACAATCATGTCTCCTTGTTTTAGACTTAAAAATTGTACCTCCATTCGATTTTTCATGCTTTGTGGGAAGTAATTCTTATAGAATAACTCCTTAAATGCTTCCCACGTTACCACACCTTCTCCTGCGCGGGCTTGGTTGGCTTCCCACTAGAAGTTAACCTCGCCCTTCATAAAGTACGTGGCAAACTTAGTCTTTTTGTTCTCAGCAACCTCTGCTAAGTCAAAAGCTTTCTCTATTTCTTTTATCCAGCACTAAGCCTCTATAGGCTTAGCGGTTCCCTTAAAATCGGGAGGACCTACATTCTTAAAGTCTTTAAATGATACTTTCTGTGGTTGGGGTTCTTGTTGAGGTGGTTGTGGGGGGGGGGGGGGGGGGGTGGGATATTATTTGTTGTACGATTATCTAGAACTCCTATTAACCTATTAAGGAATTGCTGCATAGGATCTGGAGTCTGAACATTACTCTTATCACTAACACTTGTTGTTGTTGTTGCCCTCATTCTTGGTCTCGGTGGTACCATTTTCTATATAAAATGAAAAAAAAATTACATGTAAATATGAATGCATTAAACTTGCAAGACATATTTCTTAAAGAAACTTCTTATATTAAAATTTATACATTACATTATCTGAGTGAGTTAAATCACTTACAATTATTAGCATCCCTTATAAAAATGGAAAATGCTAAATTACAACATTTAAAGCATACTATTACATTACACATTTTTTGATTATAGCTAGATTTTTCTAGCCTTCTTATTGATCTTGTGGATCATATTGATCACCACAAACCTATTGATTTCCAACCCCAAATCTCCGGCTAGTGCAGGAAATTTAGTTATTTGCTTCTCGAGTGTAGAGTACGTAGTACCATAGGCTCGTTTGATTCGACCACGATTTGCTTGTATGCGATATTCTTCCTTTTGGGAAGCTTCTAACTGAATCTGTAGTTGATAGCTTCTTTCAGCTTCATCCAACCATCGCCTTTCAAGCACTTCCATTATCCCATTGGCCTTGTTCATGTTGGTCTAGTTTTCAGTTTGGAGTTGTTCAACACGCTCTTCTTAAGCTTCTCTGTATGCCAACATTTCAGCAGCCTGCTCTTCCAACTCGGTGATGATCTCATCGTAAGTTGGTAGGTCTATGACATCTTCATTATCTAATGAGGGAACTTGATTAACCTCTCCGGCATTATGTAGTTCCATGTTATGATTAGGCTCTTCTATTTTGGACTCACCACTTAAATGTTCGCTCGGATCACTGTCGTTGCCTAAATCTTGAGCGTTGTCTTTCATGATGTCTAATCCGTTTATGTCAGCCATTTCTACAAAACAAGGTTGACTTTAATTAGTATAGTTATTTTCTATTAATGTCTTTTAAGTACTTAAGATTTAAAGTTTATTATCATCTTTTAATTATCTATTAGACTCTTCACAAGTCTATTTAATTTAATCGATCAGATTATATCCTAAAGTACTTGCTACTTTAGAGATATAATCTACTACTTTGATACCAACCTGTGACGTCCCCAAAACACTATACTTACTATAACTGACTTGGTGCTCACTATAAATGTTAAATCATTAAGTTTATAGATGATTTCATTTATTCATAAACAAAGTTCTCATCTTAATTCCCAAAGATCTTTCATTATTTCATACCAAGTCCTTGTAACATTTTATCCTTAATATTTAGATATTCTATAACTTTACATGTTCCAACATCCACGACATTAAATCATTAGGACGACTCTTGGGAACCTCTCGCGGTGAAATTTTGCATCTTCACCCGTGATAAATGTTTGCATCTTTATCTGTGACAAATGGTTGTATCTTTGTTCGATGCAAAATTCTCTTTCTATGCAGAACATTACCAACTAGTTAAAACCCTCATTCGAAACATATTTGTTTATAGTGATATCTCTTCATATTAATAATCTTGCTTATCCGACATTCAAAATAGTAATAACGAGTTATATCTGGGTCCGAGGAACCTTAACGATGGATTTGACCAGTCAACATCGCTTAGTCTTGTCTCGGATGTACAACACTCCCAAGTTATTTACCAATCCTCATCTAGATAAATAGATCATTATTAATACTATGTTAAGTTTTAACAATTATAGGTTTAATCAAAGTAAAGACGTAATAAGAGAATGTGATAAAACTTGATAATATTTATATAATATTCGGTTACATGTGTAGAACTTATTCTTATTACAAAATGTCATTATTACTACAGTTAAGAACAATTAAGAAAAGCAGTAAACTAATCTATGCGTTTATTCTTTCCTTTCTTCTTTGGGCTAGAGTTCTCGGGTTTGTCTACGAGTTAGGTTTATTTGCAATAGTGAGCTAAGATGATCAGCAAGTCTTAAACACATAGCATATAAGTGAACTCACACTAATATGGATTATAAGGATTCATGGCACAACAATTGATATTACAAATATTTTTAACATAGCAAGACTGAGTGGTGATTAAACCTTGAATTGTTCTTTGTCTTTCGACTTAGAACGATTTACAGTGGATACAGAAAGGGGATCAAC
Organism: Hedera helix; assembly: GCA_947179155.2. Taxonomy (NCBI): domain Eukaryota; kingdom Viridiplantae; phylum Streptophyta; class Magnoliopsida; order Apiales; family Araliaceae; genus Hedera; species Hedera helix. The sequence continues at coordinate 15,138,505 of OX359280.1, forward strand.
CTAACGACATCCTATGTTTGCATAACATACCTACATTGGATAGATCAGGAATATCGATACATATTTGTTCATCTCAGTTTACTTTACATGTTAGGATCACCCCAAGACAACTTAGTTTGATATTATAAAGCATGATTTGAAATATATCATGAATAAACATTTTATTTTGCAAGTTACGTCGAAACAAGAAGCAATAACTCTCATATCAAAGATTTATAACACGTTGCATATAAAAAATCTATAAATCACATAAAAAGCAAGTAAATAAATGTGAAGGATAGAAAATTATCCTTAATACACAATTAGGGTTTTTCAGTAATCGCTTAAAGTGCCTATATAAAGGGTTTCACGTACCCGAATGTTAGTTCATCAAATTTTCTTATTCTATAACCGTTTTTATAACTAAACTAGACTATTTTCATCGGCAGAATGTTTAGGCGGCTTGGCTAACTCAAAACCTTAAATTTTGGTGCCAAAATTCGAGAGTCCCTTTATTTTTCCCAGCTTTAACGTCCTTTACGGTAACTGTCATAACTTTGTCATACGAAAATATTTTGAAGTAATTCTTGAGTTTAAATTGCTTATAATTTCATGATCTAAAACTTTTATCTGTATTTCTAAGGCAGATTCAGATTTTTAGGTTTTGAAAAATGGCAAAGCAGACAGTAAGCATTGTTTGACCAATATTCTTAGGGTTAACCATGTGAAACATAGTACCGTTTGCTTTAAATATTTAAGAAATCATGTTATAAAAGTTAATAATACATTATGACATAAAAATAATAATTCATAAACCTTGTCATAGAATGATTCATGACTTTTGCCCAAGAACACACGAAGAACACGAAGAACGGAAAAACCGTACATGGTAACGACTTATGTTCGCTTTTGGTTTTTGAACTTGAAATAATTTGAGCATTATAACTGCTTACATAAGTGATTATAACATTTTATAATTGAAAAAATTTGGTCATTATAACGACTTGTATAATTGATTATAATAATTTATATTAATTGCTCAAGAACATACGAAGAACACGAAGAACGGAAAAACCGTACATGGCTACAACATACGTTCTTGAGCTTTAAACTACGAAATGAAATTTGACATTATAACTACTATAAAATGAAGAAAGGCTCAAGAACACGTGAAGAACACGGAGAACGACAATCGTACATGGTTACAACTCATGTTCTTGAGCTTTTGAAAATTAAAGACGAAAGAAAATCCAAATATAATAACTACTAGAGATTGTACCTCTTGAATTTGCAAGCTTTAACTATTTCTTTGCAATTTCTTCTCAAGAACTCACTCAGTAATCTTTGATTATAACTTTAATGCTTAGAAATTAGCTTTGGAAAAATGTAACGAATGAATGAAGAACTAGCTCCCTATTTATAGAAAAATCAAATTTCATTAATCGCATTTTTACCCCGGCTTATTACACTTTGCACCCTAGCACTTGCATCATTGCTTACATCACCCTAGCATATTCTTGGAATATTTCTTTAGGGTTGAATCATTACATAAATCACCTTAGTATATTCTTGGAATATTCTTTTAGGGCTTGCATCATCATTGCATCATTGCTTACATCATCCATATTTTCTACGTATTATTTTCGTATAATGTCCGTATACTTTTCGTATTATACGGTATAACTAAATCAGTTAGTCTTGTAGTTCATTTCTAACCAAGTTAGTTCATTCCTAACTAAATTAGTTCATTTTAAGTCTTTTGTTTTAATTGACCTTTATTGATTTAAAAGTCTGACATTACGGAGTTTTGTTCTGTATAAACACTATTTTGTGAAGTGAAAAGTCTGAAAGATTTGGCACGCTTTTCGATGAATAGTATTTTTGACAACTATTTCTCAGAAAATGGTTAGACGATCAAAGAGGAAAAAAATATTATTCTTCTTTTCCCTATTTCGTCCTATTCTCGACGCGCTTTTTGAGAAAAACTTTTATCGGCTATAACGTGTTTTCAATGCGTGGGAAAGATAAATCCTGAAGCAGAATGTCATTTTAACGTATATATTGTAGACACCCAAATTTTGCACTTCTCTACTAACCCTGGCAGGAGGGCAAAGTTGTCACTTGACCCGACATGCGAAAAGGAAGGTGGACCCCAACACGTAGCCACCCCAACGACTTACGGTCAAAGCCGCCACAACGAACAACGAGCATCAGGTTACTTGAGTCAAGGCAAACAGTTGATCCAGAAGAACCTGATTTGATCACAAAAGACGACTAATGGCCACTACGCTTACGATGTTCGGGGGCCTTCCAAAATAATACAGCAGAAATTGGCGATTTAAGATCGCGTGGCACGGAATCGAAAAAAGCAAGCCGGGCAGCCGCTGGTGCACCTGTGGCCACCGACAAAGGGGACAATGCGCGGCTCGAGGAGACAACCCGACAGCCGAGGATTCAGCACATGCGGCTAGCGAACCCAGCCGCAGATGCACCTGTGGCTGCCTGCGGAATGCTATACATTGCCATTTCCACCCGAGAGATAAAAAAAAGAGAGAAACTGTAAGTTTTAGAGAGAGAGAGAGAAAGTGCGCGGGAGGAGAGAGAAATGCTCGGGTCTTTGATAGATTCAAGTAATAAATCCATTTTCTTTTGCTAATTAGTCAAGTGTTCTTGGGGTGTTGTCCGATTCGTGAAATAAGAATCTTTCATCGGTATTTTGCAAGGTGAAAAGGGTGTTCTCTTTGATATTTTATTGCTCGTATTGCTAGTATAATCTTGTGTTTTGGGTCGTTTAATGTAGTATGTTATTATATTGATGATGATCCGTGGATTAGGGGTTATTAACGAGGGTTCCATCGGAGCGTAACTTCCTCCTAATGCCCCGATGATATTTGTACGGTTGTATATCATTTACTGTGGTAATGAATAGTTCGTAGTGTTGGGTTTGCGATCTTTGAGTTGTGTAATGTAATAATAAGTCTAGTACCGTTAGATTTGCCTTGGTATGGTTGTGTAGTGATTTGGGTAACTGTGAGCCTAGGGAGGAGATCCTCGTGATCAAATCCTGATGATGGACATTTTTTGTGGATGTAATCGTTGTATAGGGTCCATGGTTGTATATATGTAATATCGAGCCTTAAAGCGACACCAAACCGTGATCGGGTTAAGGCCCCGTAATAATAAAATATGTGATTGTGGGTGTTTGGGGTTATTTAGACGGCTCACATGTCCATGGGTAGCCTCAACACGTTTTGGATGCTTGTTTTGATTTACGACACAAAAAACGGTTTTCCAAAATAAGGCAAACGATGAAGATTTTCTAAAAAAATGATCAAATTAGGATATTAGATTCACGAGGTTTAAAAATAAAGAGTTTTGGCAAACTTTGATCCTTGTTTGACGTAAAGGCTCCATTTGGTTTTGAAATGTCATAAAAGATGTTTTTGTAAAAAATGAATAAACGCTTTCATTAAACTTTGTGCATAGGGTTAAAGAGTTCTAAAAGTTGCCTTCATTTTATTTGAATTTACTGTTAGAAGGCAATGTATAGTCTCCATTCCTATTTGACAAAAGTTTAAAAAACTATTCTTTTCTAAAAATGACATCTAATAATAAAACCTCATTGTTTTCAAAATTAAAATCAATCTTTATTATAAAAAAAACTAAGCCTTGTCATTCGGGTCAAAATATGTCTAAACGTTTTCCGACAAAACACGTTTTCCATAAAGAATCAAAACGATTTTCACGCAACAAATCACCACAACCATCACCTAGGCACGCACGCACACACACGCAACACACACATTTTTAGGATTTAAGAGGATAGGAAAATATCAAGATTGCGGTAACCATGTTTTCACGGAAGTCGGGGGGTGCCTAACACCTTCCTCTCGCTTAAGCAAGCCCCCGAACTCTATGAATCTCGGTTTGCAGACCAATTAACTCGGAGTCACATATGAGCCATTGCGATTACGAAAACAAAATTCGGATGAGTTGGTACATCCATTTTAAATATACCAACTGTCGGCTCTGGTCAATTGGATCATCATAAAATCGACCTTTTAAACCCCGTCGACATTCAAGCTGACCCTTTTCCAAAAAACACATCTTAATCCAAAGGCTAAAATTGGAAAGGGCATTTATTATTAAAAAACGAAATGACGAAATCCCGGCATCGACATATATAATGCTCGAGGGCCTAGATTAGATTTTCTAGGGTTTAAACCCTAGGGTTTAGGGTTTATGTTTTATCCTCTTTTTTGATTTTTGAAAAAAAAAGTTTTATTCTCCTTTTACGTGCTAAGGTTGGATACTTGAACCGAAACACATAAATAAACAATAACAAAGATTCTATAACACATATAAGATGTAATTCAAGCTTTATTTATTCATAGAAAGTCGGATTACAACTCTCTCGAAAGTTTGGAACATTACAAGTTCATACATTAACAGCTATAATAACTCATATGTTTCATCCTAGTTATTGACCCTTCCTTTATCCTTAACTTTTCTCGATTCTAAGAAACCTTTGAATCTAGCTAAAAACATTTTAATAATAGTAAAAGTGAGCAAAAAATTTGCCTTTCAAGTATTGAACAAACAAAGATACAGTAATTATAAATAAGGTATAAACTTTATGGAATCTTCAGCAATCATAAAAGAATTGTGAAGAAGCTCGAGTAAATAGGATTAAATTATTTTCTTTTAATTTAAGACTCTTTCATACTAAGGGGTAACTATGGACCATGAACCTTTTTGAATTCAACAGTTGTACATACTACGAATTCTGCATGTGTTCCTTAGTTAATTAGCTAGAACTTTTTCCATGAGTGTGAATAGATGATCAGTCTACTAAAACTCTTTGTTATGCATAACATGGAAAATTGACCCTCACTTGTGTCTTGTCAGTCATCTCCAGCTTATCAGTCACATCTGACTTAGATTTTCCCCCTTTATCGGGGTTGTTCAACTTAGTTCGTTTATAATAGTTCACATCAATAAAAATTTGATTTGAATTATGTTTCAAAGAATTTTATTTTTCGGTAAATATTTTCAACGTTTTTTTGCTGATTCAAATATCATTGATGTAATGTCCTAGAATTTCCACGTCATTATAAATTAAATTATTAATTTAATTTCTAACGAGTTAGTTTTACGAGATTATTTAAATCTTTTTATGTGATTAATTAATTACGTAATTAAATAATTATGTAATTAATTACTAGAATTAATTAAAGAGGGTCATTAATATGTTATTAAATTAGTGAACAAACCCTAAAGTTTTATTAAATTAGTGAACAAACCTAAGTTATAACCTTAGTATGAAACTCATATCGAGTGCGTTAGGAAATGAATCGGGAAGATTCATCATGTTGTGTATTTTTGGAGATGGATTGAGAAAATCCATCGAGCCGAGATGTACATGATAAAATATCATTTCATTTCATCAATGAATATATTTTATTGCTGTACTAACGTTTGTTATTTTTATGATATAGGATGGCAGAGATCGGACAGTCGAGTCGCATTGTTGAGGAGGACTATATTGATATCCATATGGATACTGCACAGCCGCGGGTGGCTGCCCCTGTAGAGGAGACAGAGTCATATCCTGAGGAGGGGGATCGTGTGGAACCCGTCTGGGGCGGAGTCATGAGGCCTTACAGTGAGGATGAGGCAGAGTCAGAGGAGTCTGAGGAGGAGGAGTCAGCTGATGGCATGGGCACCACTGCCGCTGACATCATAGAGGGACTGACCACTAGGAACGAGGAGTTGGAGGCAAGGGTCCAGCATTTAGAGGAGCATAATCTGACCCACCAGCACATGGAGGATCAGTATAGGGATGCGGCTTACCAGTTCTCTGGCGAGAACATAGAGCTGAAGGAGAGGATCGTAGGACTGGAGGATCAGGTACAGGAGTACGAGGATTCGGTGGAGCACTTTGCAGTTCTAACACATTAGCTGGTAGATCAGGATGTGGAGCTGCAGGCTAAGTTAGCAGTAGCTGAGACTAGGTTAGTCGAGGCTGAGCTGAAGGTTCAGCAGGTTCAGGCAGAGAAGGCCGCCATCCGTGCACATTGGCAGGAGGCGATAGAGGACCGTATGGAGATGGAGACGCAGCGGGACGCCGCTCATGGTCAGATGATTGAGCTAGAGGAAGAGATCCGCGAGAAGCGGGTGAGGACGGATAGACTTAGCTACGTCTACCGATCTTCATATGGTACACTTCAGAGCAGGGTGCACTACTACCCAGCTGAGGAGGGCCAGTCTATGCACACCATTAGCAGGAATGTGGTAATGGCCATCGAGGATGAGGAGTATGACGACGCGATCCGTAGGGGGATGGGTATTCAGTAGTGGTAGTTGTTTTCTAATTTCATATGTAAATAGACGCAGTAGAACCCAACTTTTATTTTATTAGAGGGTTAATATGTCACTAAATCCCAACTCTGGGAAGTTGTAGGATATGTAAGATCCCATCTTTTGTAGCTTCTCAGGGATAGAAGCATTTATAGCGGTATGCTTTCGATGTAAAGTGCTATGCACTACTGTTTTAGCATATGATTATAAATGCAGTCAAATTTATGTTTATATGTGTGTTGAAATAATTATTTGTATTTTAGCTAAATATTGCCTAAGATACAAAATAATGAAATGAAAAAGATGAAACCAGTATAATAATGTAAATTTTTGTTTATAACAGAAAATGCCGCCACGTAGAGAACCACCAAGAAACCAGGGGGTAGAAGAGTCAGTTAACAACGACGAGGGGGGACACAACGTAGACCCAATGCAAAACTTCGTAGACATGCTAGCTGAGGCAATGCAAAACCGCCACCTAGTAGTAGCAAATCCGCCACCACCACCAAATCAGTTGGCGAATTTCAAAGACTTTAAAGCGGTAGGACTGCCAGAGTTTAGGGGAACGTCGGACCCGATAGAAGCCCAGTCATGGGTAAAGGAAATAGAGAAAGCATTTGTTATCTCTAGAGTGGCTGAGGAGAAAAAGACGATTTTTGCTACCTACATGATGAAGGGAGAAGCCAATTTCTGGTGGGAAGCCAATCAGAATAGGGCTGGCGATGGTGTGGCGCCATGGACAAGATTCAAGGAAATATTCGATGAGAATTATTTTCCGAAGAGTATGAAAAGTAGGATGGAGGTAAAGTTTCTAGAACTAAAGCAGGAGAACATGTCGGTACTGGAGTACGCGGTAAAATTTAATGAGCTGGCCAGGTTCGCTCCACATCAAGTGGACACGGTGGAATGCAAGGCCAGAAGGTTTGAGAATGGATTGAGACCTTGGATATTCAACAAGGTAGCGGTACTGCAGATTGACTCGTTCTCAACTTTGCTAGAGAAGTCAATCATTGATGAAGGAGGAAGCGACGCGTTAACCAAGTACAACCAAGAGAGAAATAAGAAGAAAAATGAAGGGGGAAGCAAGAACAGCAACAGTGGAGGCAATAATAATAGCAACAAGCGTAAATGGGACAGCAACAATAACAAGAGCTCGGGGAATCAACAAGGAAATACCCAGAAGAAGACGGCGTATAATATTTGTGGGAAGAACCATTTCGGGGAGTGCAGGAAAGGGAAGAATACATGTTATAACTGCGGTCAGGTGGGACATATTTCTCCAAATTGTCCCCTCCCAAAGAAAGTGAGAGGCTTTTCTTGCGGAGCATCTGACCACATGATAAAAGATTTCCCTAAAAAGAAGAATGACGGGGGTAGCGGCTACAAGGGCAATAACAACAAATTGGCTATCGGGGGACCGGTACCACAGAACAAGCCGACTGCCCGGACATTCAATATGACGGTGCAAGATGTCATGGGGTCAAAAGACGTGGTGTCAGGTATTATTCCGATCAATAATATAAATGCATATGTATTGTTTGATTCGGGTGCTACCTGTTCATTTGTGTCTGATGATTTCGCTAGACGGTTAGAATTGCCTAGAGACAAACTAGAAAACAATATAAACATAGAAATTGCTAATAAAGAAGTAATTCCGGTAGAGCACATACATAGAAATTGTTGTGCTGAAATCAGGGGTCAGAAGTTAAATGTGAATCTAATTCCAATACGTCTGGGGGAATTCGATGTAATACTTGGGATGGATTGGTTGTTTAACCACGGGGCGATAATTGATTGTCAGAAGAAGTGCATACACCTTAAGACACCAAATAAGTCTAAGGTCGTATTTTATGGCAGCAAATCGTCAAGACAGTCTTCTTGTCTGACGATGATGCAAGCCAAGAAATTATTGAAGAAAGGTTGTGTAGGGTATTTGGCTCATGTGGTTGATACACAAGTGGTGAGTCCCGAGATGGAGCAAATACCAGTAGTTAGGGAGTTTATGGATGTTTTTCCAGATGTACTGTCAGGCTTACCGCCGGACAGAGAAATAGAATTTGCGATTGATTTAGTACCGGGGACAGCGCCGATATCAAAGGCACCGTATAGAATGGCTCCGGTAGAAATGAAAGAGTTGATGGTGTAATTGCAGGAGTTGTTGGATAATAAGTACATTCAGTCAAGTGTTTCTCCATGGGGAGTACCGGTGCTGTTTGTAAAGAAGAAGGATGGATCGATGAGACTGTGTATGGATTATAGGGAGCTGAATAAAGTAACAATTAAGAACAAGTACCCGTTACCACGAATTGACGATCTTTTCGATCAATTGAAAGGGGCGAAGTACTTTTTAAGGATTGACTTAAGGACTGGTTATCATCAGTTGAAAGTCAGGAATAAGGATGTACCCAAGACGGCATTCAGAACTCGATATGGGCATTATGAGTTTCTGGTGATGTCGTTTGGACTAACGAATGCACCAACCGCATTTATGGACATGATGAACAGAATATTCAAGCAATACTTGGATAAATTTGTAGTCGTGTTCGTTGACGATATTTTGGTGTATTCCAAAACGGAGGAAGAGCATGCTGAACACCTAAGATTGGTGTTGGAGATTTTACGGAAGGAGAATTTGTACGCTAAGTTTTCAAAGTGTGAATTCTGGTTGGAAAGAGTTCAATTTTTAGGTCATGTTATTGACAAGGAGGGATTTTCGGTTGATCCGGCGAAGGTTGAATCGGTAATGAATTGGGAACAACCAAGGACGCTGACAGAAGTAAGAAGTTTCTTAGGGTTAACAGGTTACTATCGGAGATTCATTCAAGACTTCTCAAAGATAGCAACACCATTGACCAACTTAACAAGAAAGACGGTAAAATACGTGTGGACGGAGAAGTGTGAGGAAAGTTTTCAGGAGTTAAAGAAAAGACTTAGTAAAGCACCTATATTGACCTTACCAAACGATACAGGAGGTTTTACTGTCTACAGTGATGCATCGCACAAGGGACTTGGCTGTGTGCTTATGCAAAATGGCAAAGTCGTTGCGTATGCGTCTAGACAATTAAAAGATTATGAGAAGGGATATCCTACCCACGACTTGGAATTGGCAGCGGTAGTCTTTGCCCTTAAAATTTGGAGGCATTACTTATATGGAGAGAAATGTGAGATATTCACAGACCACAAGAGTCTAAAGTATATCTTCACACAGAAGGAGTTGAATATGAGGCAACAGAGATGGTTGGAATTGATCAAAGATTATGATTGTGAAATTCTATATCAATCCCGGCAAGGCCAACGTAGTAGCGGATGCTCTGAGTAGAAAGAGCAGGGAGAAATTGTTCGTATTGACAGATAAAGAACAATTGGTTCAAGAAATGGCTCGAATGGAGTTGGAGGTGAGAAATTCAAACGAGTCAATAGAAGTGGAGGCGATCCCAACCTTGTTAGATATGGTGAAAGAGGCTCAAGACAAAGATGAGGAATGTGACAGAATCCGAAAGAGGATGACCGATGGAGAAGAGGTCAAGTTTAAAATTGATAGCGTGGGATTGTTGAGATTTGAAAATCGTGTTTGGGTACCGCTAGTGCCTGAATTACGAGAGAAAATTTTGCAAGAGGCCCACAGTACGAGATACTCGATATATCCGGGAAGTACGAAGATGTATCAAGATCTACGTCAGTATTTTTAGTGGCCGAATTTAAAGAGGGAGGTTGCAGAATGTGTCAGCCGATGCCTAACTTGTCAAAAGGTAAAGGCCGAACATCAGAGACCAAGCGGATTGTTACAGCCGATAGAAATTCCTGAGTGGAAATGGGAGCATATCACAATGGATTTTGTGGTAGGACTTCCAGCAACACAGAAGGGATATGACGTAATTTGGGTGATTGTGGATCGACTAACAAAGTCAACGCACTTTTTGCCGATCAAGATTAGGTTTAGTTTGGATCAGTTGGCCAAATTGTACATTAAAGAGATAATTTCAAGACATGGGGTGCCGGTATCGATTATGTCAGACAGAGATCCGTGCTTCACGTCAAAATTTTGGAGAAGTCTTCAGGAGAGATTGGGGACACAGTTGAGAATGAGTACAGCGCATCATCCGCAGACCGATGGGCAAAGTGAGAGAACAATTCAGACATTGGAAGATATGCTCAGGGCCTGCGTGATGGATTTCAAGGGCAGTTGGGAAATCCATCTATCACTAGTTGAGTTTGCATACAACAACAGTTATCATGCGAGCATAGGTATGTTGCCTTACGAAGGTTTATATGGCAGAAAATGCAGAACACCTCTATGTTGGGATGAGGTAGGAGAACGCCGACTGTTGGGGTCAGAATTGGTTCAACAGACGGTAGAAATTATCAAGGTAATAAGAGTTCGGCTAGTAGCAGCTCAAGACCGTCAAAAGAAATACGTCGATTTACATCAACAGAAACGAGACTTCGAAGTGGGGAGTTTTGTGTTCATGAAGGTATCTCCCTGGAAAGGGAAGATCAGATTTGGAAAGAAGGGGAAACTGAGTCCAAGGTTCATAGGACCGTTCGAAATATTGAGGAGAGTGGGTGAAGTAGCATACGAGGTAGCTTTACCTCCTGAATTGAAACATATTCAAAATGTGTTTCACGTGTCAGTATTGCGGCCATACAAACCAGACTACAAGCACGTTATCTCCTATGAACCAATTCAAGTCGGGAAGGACTTATCATATGAAGAAGTTCCTGTTCAGATACTCGATAGGAAGGAACAGAAACTGAGGAATAAGATAATTCATTCTGTCAAAGTACTTTGGAGAAATCACGCAGTTGAAGAAGCTACGTGGGAACTAAAGGAAGAAATGAGAACGAATTACCCGTTTTTATTTGAGTAACCTTATTTTACAATTCCGAGGACGGAATTTTTATAAGGGGAGGAGAATGTAATGTCCTAGAATTTTCACGTCATTATAAATTAAATTATTAATTTAATTTCTAACGAGTTAGTTTTACGAGATTATTTAAATCTTTTTATGTGATTAATTAATTACGTAATTAAATTATTATGTAATTAATTACTAGAATTAATTAAAGGGCGTCATTAATATGTTATTAAATTAGTGAACAAACCCTAAAGTTTTAATATCAAAATAATTGATAAGTTTCTGTGACGACCCCAAATCCGAGTTCCATAACCTCGAGTTTGGTTCTCACTATTCAACACATTTCTAACAATTAAATACATACATTGCATTTAAATATCGCGGAATAATACATATTGGTTCCCTTCAAAATGTTACAATACCAGGGTCTATCAACCTTAACATAAAAACAGTTCCTATCATAAGGAATTACAAAAGGTTTACCAACCGTAAATACATAATTAAAGATCTAATTAGAATGCATAAGCTAACTTAAGCTCTGGCTTTTCCTTTTCCCTTATCCTTCTTTGAGCAATCGGGTATATCTGAAAATAGTTTATGATATAGGAAGAATGAACAACTAGTTTGCTCAGCAAGTTTAGAACAATCATAGAGATTTAATATATCATGAATGAATGAGAAATGTCATCAATGGTTCAACAATAGATATAACAATTGTGAATGAAACAGGATTCAAATTTTAATAAATAGAATATTTGAATCTTAAAATGTTGAGTGGTCACTAAGGACCCTGAACTAACGAGGGTATAATAGAGTTTCCTCTGACCCTTTGAGTTGTTTGGTTTTCAAGGGGATCAGCCTATTCAGCCCGCTGTATATGCATTACATTTAGTCACTGGCGCCCAAAGTCAATTTCCCGATTGTTCAATTCTCAGACTTAATATAAGAAATCTGCACCCAACAATGGTTTGGATAAGCTTTTAAAAGTATTCAAGTATTGAATTTATAAACGTAATGTCTAGCTGAACTATTAGCTTTTGACATTTTTAATACAGTTCATGAATCAGGAACTAATAAGCTTCAAGTGCACTAAGTGCGATTTTATAAACAATATGGATGTGGGATAATTTTAAATAATTAAACCACTTCAAGCTTTGACAATAAATACAAGTATAGAAACTTGTTCAACAATAAATGAGTATGGTTAGAGAACTTGCCTGTTTGCTTAGCTACAATAAATGTCTAACTTTAACTAACTTGCTTTGAAAGACCTAACATTAATAAAGTCGGTCTAATAATTAGTACGGCGTATTTGCATAACTATACGCTTGATAATGAACTTATTTACCACACATAAGTACTAACACATAATTTACATTAGTCAAAACAATATTATTAACCTTATAGACAAATCATTTTAGGTTAATAATTTAATAAGTTAGAAACTATTTTTCTTAAGTGTTGGACACTTATTAAACCCTTAAACAACTTATTATATTTGTTTAATTAAATCATAATTAAATTCAATTTATTTTATTAACTCAATCTCTATTTAATTAATATTTAATCTTGATTAAATAGAAATTAATTAATTAACTCTAGTTATTATTTAAAATAAATAATAATTAATTGTACTTACTTATTATTTAATTATAATTAAATAATAAATAATTATTGACTTAATTTTAACCTTTTTTAATTTAATATTAATCTACCAATAATTAACTAAGTAATTAACCTTGCTTATTATTTAATTTAAGAAAATTAAATAATAGTTTACTAATCTTAATCCTCTTTAATTATTATTTAATGTCAATTAAATAATAATTAATTATTTAATTAATTTTAATTATTATTTAAGGTTAAATAATAATCAAATCATTCTTATTTATTATTTAAATTAAATAATAAATAATTAAATCTAATAACTTAATTTCCATTAATCGTTATTTAATGCTAATTAAATAATAATTAATTACTTAATTATCCTTATTTATTATTTAATAATATTTAAATAATAAATAATTAATTTTTAAATTTTATCTCTCTTTAAGTATTATTTAATAGGCATTAAATAATTATTGCTAATTTATCATCTTTATTTATTATTAACATTTAAAATAATAAATAAATAATAAATTTATTTAACTTAACCATGATTAGCTAACTAGATTAATATTTAAAATATTTAAATATTAAACTTAATGAAAAATATCTTCCCCAATATTATTTTTGTATTATTATTATTTTTGTTATAATTTTAAATTAATTTTCAAATATTTAAATTAATTAAAATTAACCCGAATGGCATTTCCGTAAATAAGTTGAAAACTGATCCGAGGGCAAAATAGTAATTTCGCCGAGAAAAACACAGAGGGGCATTTTGGTAATTTCGCGGAAACCGATGCTCGCGCATTGCGCGCGTTAGGCTGAAGCAAGACCAAAACGATGCCGTTTTGGAGTCACTGCTTTGGCTTCCGCGTGTACGCGCGGCGTAATTTTTTTTTCTGAGGCTAAACGACGCCGTTTTGTCTCCGCGTCCGACTGCCAAAAGCGCTTGCGCGTATTGCGCGAAAAACCTTTTTCTTTTTTTTTTCTTTTTCTTTTTAGCAGATTGTGAACAGTAACCGGCTATACACACTTCAATTAAAATTATTCCTTCAAGTAAGCTTTAAATCATCAATAAAAATCCAAAAAAAATTACCAATCACTTAATATCAATTTATAACATGAAAATTTAATTTTTCATGATTTAAAATCATTATTTTTTTATAAAAAATTTTACTTCACATAAACTACCACAAATCATAACTTTTTGTGTATAACTCCATTTTGAGTGATTCAAACTTTGTTTTTCTCATGATTTAATGTTCTATAATATTAGAACATCAAACCTAAGTTTTATAAAAATATTTTTGGTCATAAATTTCAAGACTTGATTATACACTATTAAACACATATTTTAGCATACAAATGATACCAAAATACAAACCAAACCTATTAAACTCAAGCATGACATAAATATTACAACTACACATTAATAACTATATTAACATGTTTATACTAACATGATGATTTATTTAATTTAAAAACAAACTACATTTAAAATAACAATTACCTTGTTTTAATGGTTATCTTCATTTTTCTTCCAAAGTAGGTGATGAGGTTTGAAGGCATGAACCAAGAACTCATTCCCTTGGTATTTTTGCTCTCAACTATATTTTTTCTACACTCTCAAATGCTCTCTAGCTTGAAAAATGGAAGAAGAAGAATGATTAACACAAGCTCCTAAATTGTAAGTATACTTACAATTTGGATAGATATAAAATCTATATCTATTAAAATTACCATCATGAGATAGCAAAAATACTTACACAAGAAAGTTAGTCCCTATTTAGTTGGTGAAAAGAGGGATGGTGCCCATGTACAAAAATAAAATAAAGCAAGCAACCATTTATTAAATAAATAAAAAATAAAAAAATAAAAATATCATTTTCTCTCTCCTCACTCACATACACGGCTGATCTCTCTTTCTTGTCCCAATTTGATTGTCACTTTCCATTTTTTAAATAAATAATAGTTTAATTAAGTATTTTTCAAGTGGGCCAATCATTGGGCTTTAATTTAAAATACCAATTGGGCTTCTATTAAATTGTTTGAGCTACTAAATTGTCAAATTTTATTATTCTCCACTTGGGCTACTAATTGACCCATGTTGGGCTAATTTAATAATTTACACATTAATTATTCAACTCATGATTAAATAAATAATTAGATATTAAATTACTAAATATTAAATTACTAAATAGACTAATAAATATTATTATTAATATTTTACTTTATTTACATTAATTAATAATCATATTAATTAATTTATTATATTTAATTCACTCATTATATTCAATTTAATTGAATATTTAATTAATAGGAAACTTATCAATTATTTTGATATTAAAACTTTAGGGTTTGTTCACTAATTTAATAACATATTATTGACCCCCTTTAATTAATTTTAGTAATTAATTACATAATTATTTAATCACATAATTAATTAATCACATAAAAAGATTTAAATAATCTTGTAAAACTAACTCGTTGGAAATTATATTAATAATTTAATTAATAAAGACGTGGAAATTCTAGGACATTACAGTTTCCTATTAATTAAATATTTAATTAAATTGAATATAATGAGTAAATTAAATATAATAAATTAATTAATATGATTATTAATTAATGTAAATAATGTGAAATATTAATAATAATATTTATTAGTCCATTTAGTAATTTAATACTAATGGGTTAGAATATTTAATTATTTATTCAATCTAATTATTTATTTAACCATGGATTGAATAATTAATGTGTAAATTATTAAATTAGCCCAACATGGGTCAATTAGTAGCCCAAGTGAAGAATAATAAAATTTGGCAAATTAGTAGCCCAAACAATTTAATAGGAGCCCAATTGGTATTTTAAATAAAGCCCAAAGCTTGAGCCCACTTGAAATTAAATAGTTTAAATTATTAATTATTTAAAAAGTGGAAAGTGAATCTAATTTTGGGACAAAGAAAAAGAGGTCAGCCGACCATGTTGGTAGATGGGAGAGAAAAAAATGATTTTCTTGCTATTTTAGTTTATTTTCTTATTTATTTAATAATTAGATTGCTTGTATGATTTTTTGTTAGTACATGCATCATCCTTCTTTTCACCTAATGTGTTTAACTTGTGTAAGTATCCAATAGCTAGCATATGATGGTCTAGAGTTTTAGATATAATTTTTGTATTATTATTTTCAAGTATACTTGCATTAGTAAGGCATTTCACTTCATTTTATTTTTCTAAGTCCAAAAGAGAGAGTGGAGAGGAAATTTTAGTGAGAGCAAATTATTTGAAAGAGTAAGGATAAAGAAGGAGGAGGAGTTCATTTTGTTCATGCCTTCAAACCTCATCACCTATTTTGGAAGAAAAAGGAAGATAACTAGTAAATCAAGGTAATGATTATTTTAAATCTAATTTTTGTTTTTAAATTAAATAAACTAACATGTGTGTATAAATATGTTAATATAGTTAATAATGTATGATAGTAATATGTATGTCATGCTTGAGTTTAATATGCTTGGTTTGTATTTTGGTATATTTTATATGCTAAAATATGTGTTTAGAAGTGTATAAACAAGTCTTGGAATTTATGACCAAAAATACTTTTATAAACCTTAGGTTTAATGTTCTAATATTATAGAACATTAAATCATAAGAAAAACAAAGTTTGAATCACTCAAAATGGAGTTATACACAAAAAGTTATGATTTGTGGTAGTTTATGTGATGTAAAATTTTTTTATAAAAAAAGAATGATATTAAATCATGAAAAATTAAATTTTCATGTTATAAATTGATATTAAGTTATTGGTAATTTTTTTGGATTTTTATTGAGGATTTAAAACTTACTTATTGGTATATTTTTATTTAAAATGGATATTGCCGAAACACTGTTCACGTTCTGTAAAGGAAAAAAAATTTAATGCCTTCCGCACAATGCGCGCAAGCTTTCAGCCGACAGACGCGGAGCCAAAACGACGTCGTTTGGCATCAGAGATAATTACTCCGCGCGTTACGTGCGGAAGCCGGCAGTGTGTCCCTCAAAACGGCACCGTTTTGGGGCCTGTTGTTACAGCCGCACAATGCGCGGGAGCCAGTTTCTGGAGAAATTACGATACTGCCCCTCCGTGTTTTTCTCGGTGAAATTACTATTTTGCCCTCGGATCAGTTTTCAACTTATTTACAGAAATGTCATCCGGGTTAAATTTAATTAATTTAAATATTTAAAAACTAATTTAAAATTATAACAAAAATAATAATAATACAAAAATGATATTGAGGATGATATTTTTCATTAAGTTTAATATTTAAATATTTTAAATATTAATCTAGTTAGCTAAATCATGGTTAAATGAAATAAATTTATTATTTATTATTTAAAATGCTAATAATAAATAAAGTTAATAAATTAGCAAATTATTATTTAATTCCTATTAAATAATAATTAAAGATATATAAAAATTTATAAATTAATTATTTAATATTTAAATATTATTAAATAATAAATAAGGATAATTAAGTAATTAATTATTATTTAATCAGCATTAAATAACGATTAATGGAAATTAAGTTATTAGAATAATAATTTATTATTTAATTTAAATAATAAATAAAGATGAATTGATTATTATTTAACCTTAAATAATAATTAAAGAGGATTAAAATTAGTAAACTATTATTTAATTTCCTTAAATTAAATAATAAGTGAGGTTAATTAATTAATTAATTATTAGTGATTAATATTAAATTAAAGAAGATTAAAAATAAATCAATAATTATTTATTATTTAATTATTATTAAATAATAAGTAAGTACAATTAGTTATTATAATAACTAGAGTTAATTAATTAATTTCTATTTAACCAAGATTAAATAGTAATTAAATAGAGATTGAGTTAATAAAATAAAATAAATTTAATTATTCTTTAATTAAACAATTGTAATAAGTTGTTTAAGGGTTTAATAAGTGTCCAACACTTAAGAAAAATATTTCTAACTTATTAAATTATTAACCTAATATGATTGAGGGTCTATAAGGTTAATAATATTGTTTTGACTAATGTAATTTATGTGTTAGTACTTATGTGATAAATAAGTTCATTAGTGAGCGTATAGTTATGCAAATACACCGTACTAATTATTAGACCAACTTTATTAATGTTAGGTCTTTCAAAGCAAGTTAGTTAAAGCTAGACATTTATTGTAGCTGAGTAGACAGGCAAGTTCTCTAACCCTACTCAATTATTATTGAACAAGTTTTTATACTTGTATTTATTGTCAGAGCTTGAAATGGTTTAATTATTTAAAATTATCCCACATCCTTATTGTTTATAAAATCGCACTTGGTGCATTTGAAGCTTATTAGTTCTTGATTCATGAACTGTATTAAAAATGTCTAAAGCTAATAGTTCAGCTAGACATTGCGTTTATAAATTCAATAACATAAATACTTTTAAAAGCTTATCCAAACCATTGTTGGGTGCGGATTTCTTATATTAAGTCTGAGAATTGAACAACCCTAAATTAGGGGATTTTGTGTCGGGAAACCGACTTTGGCGCTGGTGACTAAATGTAATGCATATACAACGGGTTGAATAGGCTGATCCCCTTGAAAACCAAACAACTCAAAGGGTCAGAGGAAACTCTATTATACCCTCGTTAGTTCAGGGTCCTTAGTGACCGCTCAGCATTTTAAGATTCAAATATTCTGTTTATTAAAAATTTGAATCCTGTTTCATTCACAATTGTTATATCTATTGTTGAACCATTGATGACATTTCCCATTCATTCATGATATATTAAATCTCTATGATTATTCTAAACTTGCTGAGCAAACTAGTTGCTCATTCTTGCTATATCATGAACCATTTTTTCAGATAAGTCTGATTGCACAAAAAAGGATAAGGGAAAAGGAAAAGCCAGAGATTAAGTTAGCTTATGCATGCTAACTAGCTATTTAAATGTGTATTTACTGTTGAAGAACCTTTTGTAATTCCTTATGATAGGAACTGCTTTTATGTTAAGGTTGATAGACCTTGGTATTGTAACCTTTTGAAGGGAACCAATATGTATTATTCCGCGATATTTAAATGCAATGTATGTATTTAATTGTTGGTAATGTGTTGAATAGTGAGAACCAAACTCAAGGTTATGGAACCCGAATTTAGGGTCGTCACAATTGACATGTTTCTTAAAACTGTTCATGCATAAATAGAGTCTAGAGTTGCAATAGTTCAATTATAGAACAAGTTTTTAAGAGCACACAACTATCTAGCAGGAATGAATGGCATAGACCTACTTCTTAAACATTTCACGTATAAATGGGTTTTCAAAGCTAGTAAACCAATATATAATAAAACTTTTGAAAGCACATGAGTGTGAATAACAATATTCAATCTCAATACGAAAACATTTCTAAGACTATTTTAGTTAAGAAACTTGCACAAAAAATAAACATGTACTAGTTAGGGGACTTGCACAAAATAAAAGTGTACAAGTTAGGGGACTTGCACAAAATAAAAGCGTACAAGTTGAGGGAACTTACCTAGATCGTCGACTCTACTCGACTCTAACTTCTTTGCTTTCGAACAACCTAAGTTCAGCATAATCGTCTATCTGTTAATCTCTATTAAATTTCACATAATGATCTAATCGATCTAACTTACTAAATTTTTCACAGCTAGGACTCACAAACAATATAATCATCATTATTATTTTATTTGTTCAATCATTTAATATTATTTATTTTTCACACGTCTTCACAAATAAGCTAATCTTATTTTATTTGTTTAAGTATTTCTTGTTCATCATTTATTTTATTTTATTCATTTATTCATAAATAAAATAATACTTATTGTTATTTTATTTATTTAATAATTTTTGATTCACTATTTTATTTCTCAATATTGATCTTTACTACAAATAAAATAATCTCTTTATTATTTTATTTGTTCAATCATTCTTAATTGTTCACACTTTAATTTGTTTATGTTTCATTATCTTACAAATAAATTATTCTTACTTTATTTGTTTATAATTTAGAAAATTTTCAAATAATCTCAATCATTATTCTATTCATTTAATCATCTTCCATTAATCTTTCAAATGAACTTAGTGGTCACTTCTTATTACTCTTTACAAATAAAATAATTTAAATTATTATTTTATTTGTTTAATCTTTTCACATTTTTACAAATAAAATAATCTTTATTTATTATTCTATTTGTTTAATTATTTATTATTTTATAATTTATTTTTTGATATTATTTATTAATTAATTTTTAAAAGTAGTTTCACTTAACATCAGCATTAAGATGATCATAATTTTCTTAATAAGTCTTATTTATCTATTTTTATCACACATATTTGCAGATAAAATCAATTTATATAATTATTCGATTTTTCTTTAATTTTTTTCTTAATTTTTTTAACTCAATCTTATTTATTAAAAATACTTAGATACATTATTATTTTTATTCCTTCTGGAATCACTTATTTAACATTACGTTACACAAAAAATATTTTTCTTTTAACTTTTAAATGTCATTTACTATTTTTAAAAGGGTCGTTTATGCATACAATTGCCACATTTTTCATAATTTGAGATTTTATCAAAATATACTAAAATTCACAAGGTAACTGTTTTATATAAGTATAAACTCTCAGTACATATTTTAGCTAATCGGAGTTACACAACTCCAAAATTTTTAGTTTGAACCTAAAACTTTGATTATTCATATCTCATTCATCCAGAGTCGGATTGAGCTCATTTTTGGACAGGAGTCTGGTTATAACATATACTTTCAAAATCTAGAATACTAGAATTTAACTCACTATTGAGGTCCACGAAAGCAGCAAAAATTAGGGGGTTGACAGTTTTTTTGACAGTTGGATTATTTTGGTAGAAAATTCACCATAAATGAAAGTTTTAATTGTGACAGCCCCAAAATCCGTCTCCAATAACCTCGGATCTGGTCCGTCAGAAATAACCTCAATCCTGAGTTTAACTCCTTACACGAACAACCTTCTCCTTATTATACACAACATTACATAAAAGATAAAATTTAAATTTTTATAAATCATTTACTTAACCTTGTCTCAGAATCGCAATCTTTACATGAATCCTACAACTCAGATCATTTATTCCATGACCTAGTGTATTACAACCAATTGTGAGCAACAAAACTCGCATCCTAACAATAAGTCGACATGACTATTTACTCACTACTTTTAATTACACGAGTTTACAAAAAATTAACACTCGTATTAACTACAATTGCCTTTCAATACTATTACAAGGCTTTACATCCGGGATGGTACCAAATGGTAATTATTCCCACAAAATGCAACTTTAAACAGTTCTAGTGACAACCTTTATTAATAAAATAAACTTCACACATCCTCTTTGCGATTATCGGAATCTTCGAACTCTTCGCCCTTCGCTGAAAATGTTAATTTAAAGCAAGATTGAGCACGACGGCTCAGCAAGTCCAACAGCTAACACATAACACGTAGGTTACATTTAATTTATGCTTTATGCTCCATGCTTGGCATTTACATAGGCATCATGCTTATCATGCGTTGCATTTATAAAATCTACCCATGCTTACCATGCATGTCAATGTTACCATGTTATATAACTCATATAACACATTCGATTCATAGCATTAATTATATATAACATCTATTAACAACATATGATCGTACACAGACACATTTACAATCAGTTAGCACATAACATGCGTGCACATTTAAAGTTTATGCATATAATCCATAATACTGAAAAACTTGCAGGGATAACAAATATCACTGAAAGACTTGCCTGATACACGCATTGACTTACGCTACCAGTCTGAAGTCCTGCGTTCCATCACTAACGCTCATACAATTCCAATTACTGCATCCGCAAGCCCTAAAACGCTTGCCTGCCAATTAGGAAGGTGCATGAGAACTTAGTTGTCATTCACAAAAGAATTGACTCTTCCACACGGCAGTTCTCATCTATTAACTCAAAATTTATTAGACAATATTATCCTCCTTGGATAATATTTTAATTATGGATTAGTATTATTATACATTAATAATACATCACTACGTTACCAACTGTACTAAAGTACGGAACACCACCTTAATTGGTTACTAATATTATTAATCCCTTAATAATATTCTCTCAATTACCAATATTATTAATCTAGTAATAATATTTTAACACCATTAAATATTTAATAATAATTTACACCTTTAGTAAATTTAAAGACTTAAACAATTTAAATATAATTTGTTTAATCACTTCATTATTCCTTTAATTTCTTCACATTATTTATTTAATATTAATTAAATAAACAATTTACTCACTTAACTTTACTTGTTTATTTACCTACACATAAACAATTATTTCATTAACCTTAATTCCCTTTTATTATTATTTAATTTAATATCCTTTAAATAGTAATTAACTAATTAATCACCCTTATTTGTTTAAAAAAAATAAATAAGTAATTACCTTTTTATATTTATCATTCTTTAATTATTATTTAATACCTCTTAAATAATAATTAATTACTTACCCATCCTTATTCATTATTGAATATAACTCACTTTAATTATTGCTGCACAATAATTAATTAAATACCTTGTTTCAATTACAATGAAACCTTTATCGTTATCATTAATCATTTGATATTAATTACTCATTGTCTAATATTATTAATCTGTTAATAATATTTTAGTTAATAAAACATTTCCTGAAACCGGCGACTGAACCGAGGTTCAGGGCCTGAATACACAGTCTGGGCTGGCAGCTCTACGATCGTCGAGTGGGGGCCACTCAACGATTTTCCAAGACTGGTCCAGACTGTTCTACGACTCGGCGAGTACAAAGTACTCTACGATCTCGAGTGGACTCTACGATTTCCAGTGACTAAGGCCACTCTACGATTTTCAGTGACTCGGGTCACTCTACGATTTTTAGTGACTAGTGTCACTCTACGATTTTCAGTGACTAGGGTCACTCTACGATTTTCAGTGACTAGGGTCACTCTACGATTTGTGAGTGGGAACCACTCGACGATTCACCAGTCTAGTTTAGACTGCTCGACGATCCCTTGTGCGAGCTTACTCTACGATCTACCGAGTAACTAAACGAAGTCACTCTATGATTTACACCTAAGCTAACGGCTTAGTTCTTTCTCAATATTATAGTGGGCTCTACGATTTCCGATTGAGGCCACTCTACGATTTTCAGGTTTACCCTACTATTCTTTCTCCTGACTTGGTTAAGTCATTCATTGGCTGAAGGGTGAGTTCTATGATCAGAGTGCAACCACTCTACGATTCTTACCGCAACTAAGGAAAATTTCCAGATTTACACTAGCTTCATACAACATACTAAAACTCATTTTAACCTTTCTGGTTTACTCTTTAGACTAACAAAACGTCTAACATATTACTTAAAGAGGTTCTGATTCAATCATTAACTAGTTTCAACAACATTTGACTACCAAGTTTACATTACTCTCATTTAAACACCTCATATGCAACTCTAGCATATTCTGCTTCCTTAATCCAACATAACATAAAACTAGTTAAATCAAAATAACCGGATAATACCTTCAATCTTTGACAGATGATTTACATTCAGATTCTGCCTTCTCCGAACAACATGAACTCCTCTGAAGTTTGCATTTACTTCTCAAGCTCCATATCTCTCTTAGCCTAAATGAACGCGAAGGGGAAATGAGGGAATGACTGAGGTTATACTACACTCTCTCAGCCTTAAACAACTCTGAGGAGTTGGACCCTATAGCCTCCCCTATGCCTGACTTGTTCCTTCTTTTCGCAGCACTGATTCCTTGAGCTTTGCACAAACTGCGCGTGCTCTGCTTTTTCTGAGGTTTTGTCCCTAAAGGAGTGACACTCTTACTTTTCCACCGGGTTATGTTATTACTCTTGGGCTGGGCTGCTATTTGTTTTGTTAATTAAACAAATGGGTGGCCCAATTGTTACTTACATTGCAACTAAGCTTTGGGTTGCCCAAATTAAATTCCTAGTGGAAATATAAAATATTAATACCCCACTATCAATAACTTTCCAAATGGAAATAAATATAACATTATTAATGTTTACAAAATCTCATTAATTAATAACCATATTAATTAAGTTACATATCTAGCTTAACTTGGTAGCTATTTAATTAAATAATCACATAGCTCATTTACCCTATTAGACTTTGATATCATACAACCTAGGTTGGTCCATTAATTTAAAACCCATTAATTGAACCTTCCTTAAATTCCTTTAATTATCTCAACACATAATTAAATAAATCAAGCCATCATATAATGATTTAATTTAATCCCCTAGAAATTTACAATTACAACCAATAATTCCATTTCTCTATATTAAAAATATTTCGGGTCGCTACATTAATATTTTTCATTCGTTCCACTTGGATTGTTTAGAGAAATCGTAGATCATCTAATGCAAAAAATTTACAAATCGCAAAAATAATAAGCACACAGAGAGTTATGTCTGTCCAAATTGCTGTCCTGTTTTAGGGTTTTACGGGTAAAGTGTTTGTATTATTATTTTCATTCAACTTTAAGCTTTTAAACATTTTTAACACATACAAGCATATAACCTCCATCAAAACCACTTTATAACTTTGGAATCAACCATGATTCTCACACATAAGATCCTCCCACAACCAAGCATGCATAGACAACTTATAACCTAACTTACACTAGTTTAACTTATAAAAAAAATTAAAGTTAAGGATTTATACCTTCTTGAAGCAACATTTCTTCTAGCAAAGAACTTAGTTAGGCTCTCCACTTCCTCTTCCTTAATATCAGGCTATCCTTCCTCCTCTAGAACTCAATTTTGCAAGAGTTTCCCCTAGGTTTGTCTTTTTGCCACAAACTCTCTATTTTCTCTCTAATACTCTCCAACTCTTAAACTTAGCAAATGACTGCAAATGAATTTGGGAGAGTCCTATTTATAGGCCTCTTTAAAATACACATACTGTTCATATACATGTACAAGTACATATATTTTATCCATTCTAGATGAGTATTAACCAATGGAAAAAGTTTGAACTTTTTGTGTTCTTTAGAAAGACACTTTGAGTGTGAGTTTTGTGTGTGTTGATCAAAGCTACTGGATGTCATTTAGCTTTTCAAACTATCTATCTAAAGGGAAGAGAGCATCAAGAACAAGGTTTAAAAATGTTCTTCACCTTAGTCTTTAAGTTCTTTGTTATATATATATATATATATATATATATATATATATATATATATATATATATGGAAAAAAAATCTAGTTTCTTTAAACTATATGGCTAAGTATCCATATATTATGGTAGATCTAAAGTTATGTTGTCATTTAATACACTATGGGTTCATATATGCTATTATGTTGGTGAATATGTCAATAATCATATTTATCAGAAGAAAATCCTAACTAAATGTGTGGTTTGATGGTTTGTGATCTAAGTTGTAAAAGTTATATATGTGATTTATTTGTCTTGTATGGTATATTTATGAGTATCGGATGTAATGAGACTTGAATCATCAAAATCTATGTTGACATGAAGAAGTTGTGTGGTTTTTATGAAATTGTGTTATTCATGCTTCATATTTCACATGTAATCACAACTCATGCTTTTCACATATCACAAATATCATCAATAAATCTGCATATCAATAATATAAAAAAATCACGTTGTAGCATATTAATGCACATAGGAGGAAGTTCTGAAAAACTTGCTTGGTTCACTTCTACCATTTACGCTTATGTCGTCTTTCGTTCAACCTACAATTTATATATAAAATTGACATAATCATTAGTTACAATGACTATTAATTAGTCTTAACTTAAGACCTTAACTTCAAATTATTAATTAACTCTTTAGTTGTCCGACAAATGAACCTTTATGTTTCGGACAAAAACCCTAGCCCAAACCTAATTGGACATATCGAGTACACTTAACCAACTTACGCATTCATTACATATTCTTTGTATGACTTAGTTTTAATAAGCTGTCTAGATTAGTCACAAACGGACTATTAACTTTGGTTTAATTCAATTAAAGTTTCTTCTTTTACATAACTTAATGATTCAGACATTTAATAATGTATCAAATACTTCAAAATATTATCTATCTTTGATAATACACAACTACGTTTAAAAATTATGAATTATTTAATAATATTTTACTCACGTATTAATATTATTTACCATTTAATAATATTTTAATCACTTATTAATATTATTAACCATTTAATAATATTTTAATCACATATTAATACTATTAACCATTTAATAATATTTTAACCACTTATTAATATTATTAACCATTTAATAATATTTTAATCACTTACTAATATTATTCATCATTTAATAATATTTTAATAATTTACAAATATTATTCACCATTTGATACTATATTAATCTCTTAGAAATATTATTTACCATTTGATAATATTTTAATCACTTATAAATATTATTCACCATTTGATAATATTTTAATCTCTTATTAATATTACTAACAATTTAATAATATTTTAATCACATATTAATATTACTAACCATTTAATAATATTTTAATCAATTATTAATATTATTAACTATTTAATACTATTTTAATCTCTTACTAATATTATTCATCATTTAATAATATTTTAATCATTTACAAATATTATTCACCATTTGATAATATTTTAATCATTTACAAATATTATTCACCATTTGAAAATATTTTAATCTCTTATTAATATTATTAACCATTTAATAATATTTTAATCACTTATTAATGTTATTAATTATTTAATAACATTTTTATCATGTACTAATGTTATTAATCATTTAATAACTTTTTAATCATATACTAATATTATTGATTATTTAGTAATATTTTAATAATCTTCAAACAATATGAATAGTTAACTTTTTTATTGTGTTAACTTTAGTCTTTATTTTAAACATTTAGCTACCATTAATTCACAAATAAATTCTACATATATAAGTTTAGTATCCAAACACATTCATTTTACACTTATTTTAACTTAATTTATCAAGGAAAACTCGATCCGGGCTGACCCGACTTTACCCGACCTGACTCGACCCGGAGAGCCCAAAATCTGTTTGGCAGATTGATTGAGCGCAGCTGCGTCCACACTGAGCGCAGGTGCGCTCGGCCAGTCGATCCAAAAGTCAACTTTTTGACTACTCGACCCTCCGACGCTCCGACAGCTATAACGTCTTCATTCTAAAATATTTTGGGGTGATTTTTTAGTCCATTCTCATCAGAATTTCCCTCTCCACAATTTCTCTTTGGATCACAAATCCAAATTCCGAACGGAACTAGACTAAAAACTGCTCACAAGGACAAAGTGAAAACTAACTTCACAAATCCTTGGTTTTAATGGTTCATACTTGAATAAAATAAAGTCTACACATCCAAATGATACCAACTTAGTGTTGTTGTCTTCCTAACTTCTTGTTTTACAATATTTCATGGTTCGATTACATTTTTGAAAACGTATTGACAAAAAATTTTAAGATCGAACCACTTAGGATTTTACCAGTAATACAATATGGAATTTTCTTCCATTTATTTGCTTACCACACATACTAGTACTTGTATTAAATATATTAAACCATGAATCTTCCTATATATTATAGATTTAGACTTCTATAGCATCAAAATAATTTTTGATCGGTTAAAAATATATTTTAACCGTTCAAATCATATCTAAACTATAAAAATGAACTAAGGAAGAGATAGAGCACTGTTGAACCTCTTGGACATGGATGCTCTTCTTCTTCTTGATATAATCTTGCTAAGGACTCCTCATTGACTATTCTCTAGCACTTTTTCTTGGTGGAATCATCAATCTCCCAAAGTTTGTTTGTTTTTCTCTAGAATGCTCTCTATTTTCTCTCTAGTTGCTCTAGAAATTGTCTAACCAACACAACACATAGATGAGTTACTCTATTTATAGCACTTCTCTAGACATACTTAACATTTCTTAATCAACTAATGCTAGTCAATTAGGAGCTTAATTCATGCTTACTATAACAAGGAATGACTAGCTTGATGGACACTTGGATTGACATCTATCAAGATAGTTTACAAGCTACCAATGGAGTGACATTTAAGCAACCAAATGCAACAAGTCATCATGTGGGCCCCCTAAATCTCAGCAAAATGGGATTAAATCTCCCATTTTTACTTTATTATATATATATATTATATATATAAATGTTGACCAATTTTGGCTGTCATTTGGGCTCCACATTAGACTCTAGGGTTTAAATATATTGGGCTCTTCCATTTAATTTGTTTGGGTTCAATTTAATTATTCTATTGGGCTAACATTAAATACCCTATGTTACATTTAATTAAAAGAAGCATTGAGTTTGATTAATTATAACTTGAATCAAGGTTTAATTAATTACATGGATTACTAAGCTAATATCTTTAACTTAGTTTAATACATCAATTGAAATTATAATATAATCCAATTAGCCTTGCCTATAATTATTCTACCACCTTGTGTTACTCAATTAATTTATCCATAGTTAATTCCCATCATCATACTTACTTACCTAGCAATTAACCAACGTTTGGTTAATGTTCTCTCTTGTCTACTAACTAGGGTTGTTCAATCAACCTACAATTTATATATAAATTTGACATAATCATTAGTTATAATGGCTATTAATTAGTTTTAACTTAAGACCTTAACTTCAAATTATTAATTAACTCTTTAGTTGTCCGACAAATGAACCTTTACGTTCCGGACAAAAATCCTAGCCCAAACCTAATTGGACATGTCGGGTACACTTAACCAACTTACGCATTTATTACATATTCTTCGTACAACCTACTTTTAATAAGCTGTCTAGATTAGTCACAAACGGACTATTTACTTTGGTTTAATTCAATTAAACTTTCTTCTTTTACATAACTTAATGATTCAGACATTTAGTAATGTACCAAATACTTCGAAATATTATCTATCTTTGATAATATACAACTACGTTTAAATATTATTAATTATTTAATAATATTTTACTCACGTATTAATATTATTTACCATTTAATAATATTTTAATCATTTATTAATATTAATAACCATTTAATAATATTTTAATCACATATTAATATTATTAACCATTTAATAATATTTTAATCACTTACTAATATTATTCATCATTTAATAATATCTTAATCATTTAGAAATATTATTCACCATTTGATAATATTTTAATCTCTTATAAATATTATTCACCATTTAATAATATTTTAATTGTAATGACCCCAAATCCGGGTTTCTTTAACCTCGGATCCAGTTAAACACTAGTACTACTTTTCTTTACTGTTCATGAATTACAACAATATTGTAATTGCTAAATAATCATTTATTTACAATTTTACATCATCTCTTTCTATTCCAGAATCGCAATCTTTAAAATCCTATTACCACTTTGAGATCATATGCATAATGACTCAATCACACCATCATATTATCCTTATACATAAAGGACAACGTCTGAAAATGATATTAAAAATAATATATAAATGTTCTCTTAATATTTTAAGTTTGCTAATCTATAGCACAACAAAACATAAATTCTTCATATATACTTACACAAGTAAATGAATTAATCTACCCCAAGGTTTTACTACGAAAGCACTTACGCTTCAATCTTGATGACTCGTTAGTCAATCTTCATCTTTGCCTCTACCGAAGTAATCAGCTTCTTCAAGCTACTCTGTAATGTTTTGTTTTAAGCAAGGGTGAACACGACGGCTCAGCAAGTCTAACAGTTTCACATAACATGTAAAACAGTTCAATCATGCTTCATGCTTCATGCATACTATGCTTTGCAGTACATACATATCTCATGCATAACATGCCTTGCATTTAATCTACGCTTCATGTCTAGTATCTATCATGACATACAGTGCAATGAGAACAATTGTCTTAAATAAACTACCACATATCAACAATTCAAGTCAACTTGTTTCACAAAGGCACATTAAAATATCTTTGCACATAACTACGTATGAGCAGCTTACAGTTTAATAATAAACTTATAAATCATGCACATAATGCAACAGATTCTGAAAAACTTGACTGATTCGCTTATACCATTTACGCTTATTTGCGTCTTTCGTTCAACCTACAATTTATATAGGAAATTGAAATAATCATTAGATATAATGACTATTACTTAGCCTTTATATAAGACTCTAACTTTAAATTATTAACTCTTAAGATGTCCGACAAACGAACACTTAAGTTTCGGACAAAAACACTATACAATCTCCATACAACCTGCTTTTAATAAGTTGTCTAAATTAGTCACAAAGGACTATTTACATTGGTTTAAGTCAATTAAATTTTCTTCTTAATGATTTGGACATTTAATAATGTACCAAATACCTCAAAATATCATCTACTTTTGATAATATATAAATACATTCAAATATTATTAACCATTTAATAATATTTTAATCCCTTATTAATATTATTAACTATTTAATAATATTTTTAATCTCTTACTAATATTATTCACCATTTGATAATATTTTAATCTATTATTAATATTATTAACCATTTAATAATATTTTAATCACTTATTAATATTATTAACCATTTAATAATATTTTAATCTCTTATTAATATTATTAACCATTTAATAATATTTAATCACTTATTAATATTATTAACTATTTCATAATATTTTAATCACTTATTAATATTATTAACCATTTAATAATATTTTAATCATTTATTAATATTATTAACCATTTAATAATATTTTAATCACTTACTAATGTCATTAATTATTTAATAACATTTTCATCATATACTAATGTTAGTACTCATTTCATAACATTTTAGTTACTTACATATTTAATCATTTAACAATATTTTAACAATCCTCAAATCCTTTAAATAATAATCTCTTAATTAATTAACCCCATTTATTATTTAATATTAATTAACTATTTATTATTCAATATTAATTAAATAATAAATAATTATTTTATTAACTTCATAGCCTTCTTTATTTATTATATAATAATAAATAATTAGTTATTGTATTTATTTGCTTTAATTATTATTTACTATCAATTAAATAATAATTAATTATAATAATAGTTTTTATTTACTTTATTTATTATTTATTATAAATAATAAATAATTATTAAACTTGGGTCTCAAATTAATTATATTAATTTTTAAGCATTTTTATCCATTTTGGACTTAAATGACCCGAACCGGCCCGACCTGAATGACCCGACCCGACCCGGAACGGAAAAGTGAACTGTCTGTAAACAGTGTCAAGGGCCCCAGCCCTCCTTTATAGTGCAAAACAAGGGCCCCGACCCTTGTGTTGCAGAAACTGCTAAAATGCCATTTTTCAGATTTTTCAACTTTTGCTCATTTGATTAAACTGCCATAACTCCTTCATTACAAAACATTTTGGAGTGATTCTTGAGTCCATTATCATTAGAATTTCCCCCTATACAACTTCTCTTTAGATCATAAATCCAAATTCCAAACGGAACTATACTCAAAATGGCTCACAAGAAAAAAGTGAAAATTAACTTCACAATCCTTAGTTTTAAAAATCATATTTTAACCATAACAACTCATATGAACATTATACCAACTAGGTTTTGTTCTCAACTCATATAATTACCATACCAAAGAAGAAAATATCATACACAACCTCTAGCTTTCAAAATGAAAGCTATAAATCACAACCCCAACTAGGGTTTATCGGTAAAAATCGCAATATGGAATTTTCTTCCATTTATTTGCATAACGCACATACCAATACTTGTTTTAAACATACTAAACCATGAATCTACCTATATATCATAGATTTAGACTTCTAGAGTATCAAAATAACTTTTGATTGGTTAAAATTATGTTTTAACCGTTTAAATCATATATAAACTATAAAAATGAACTAAAGAGGGTTTAGAACACTTTTTAACCTCATATACATGGATGCTCTCCTTCCTCTTGACATGATCTTGGCTTATGACTTCCTCTTATCCATTCGTTAGCAAATTTCCTTGGTGGAACATCCATCTCCCAAAGCTTGTTTACTTTTCTCTAGAACTCTCTCTCTCTCTTTTCTCTCTTGGAGTTCTTGAAAAATGACTAACCAACATACTAAGAGTGTGATGGATGCTATATATAGACCCTCCCTAATCACCATCAACCTTCACTAATTAACTAGTGTTGGTGAATTTAGGTACTAATTGTGCTTACTATAGCATGGAATGACCACATGAGTGACCTTTTGAATGTTCACTTGAAAGACTAGGGTTGGTGGGGAGTTGTTGAACAACTTTGCACTCCAAAATCACCAACAAACAACCTTTTTGACCATGTGAGCCCCAAAATTCGGGATTTACATTTATATTACACCAATTTGACTTTATTTTTATATCTTATATCATTATATAAGTATCCATATATATATACACCAATGTATATATATTGACCACAACTTTTACTACCATTTGAGCTCCGCATTGGACTTTAGGATTTAATATATTGGGCTCATCCAATTAATTGGTTTGGGCTCAATTTAATTATTGCATTGGGCTAACATTAAATACCTTATGTTATATTTAATTAAAACAAGCATTGAGCTAGTTTAATTATTACATGGATCAAAGTTTAATTAATTATTTGGACTACTAGGTTAATTCATTTGAGCTAGATTCATACCTCATTTAGATTTAAAATATAATTCAATTAGACTTACCTTTAATTATTCTACCACATTGGGTTACATAATTAACTCAACCATAGTTAATTCTCAACACTACCTTCTTTCCTCTAGCAATTAACCAATGTTTGGTTAATGCTCTCTCATGTCTACCAACTATGGTTATTCAATTAACCTTACATTAGTTAATTCTTTACATTCAATCAATACTTAAAAAAAATATTCTCCCAACACATTGACCATCATTTAACTTTAATGTGTTTGGGCTACATGGACTACTTTGCATTGGGCTTTCTTATTTAATTACTTGGGCTACCCAACACAATTCACACATCTTCCATAACTTGGGCTTGATAATTTATTTAATTGGACTACCACCCAATTATATACAATACTTGTCAACATTAATTAATTGGACTTATATTAATTACCACTTGGATTATTAATCAACATAACATTTGAGCTTATTATTTAATTACCCACTTCATACCAATATTCTCATATTAGGCTAACATCTATAATCTTTTTGGGCTAGTCCACTAGTAGTAATTAAATTACTTGGACTCTATACCACAACTTAATAATTAAGTTAATTACTTAATCAATTAACTTTTTAATATTATCGTTCTAGACCAACTTTCTAGTTTTTATATAACTTTAACTCTTAACTAATATAATTAACATAATTAATTATATTTCATGACTTTCCTTCTTACTTCATATTTAAACTAATTAATTTATTAGTTTTATTGAGTATTAATTTACTCATCTTCTTGTTTGGCTAACAAACACAACTCTAGGAATATATAACTATGTATATATATATCCTTATAACCGTCTTCACTTCTCAAATGAATTTATTTTCTTAATAAATTCTCTATATGCATCATTACAATATTCCCATATTTAATTTCTAACAAATAAATTATGTTAAAAAAAAAAAAATGTTCACCCGAATTCTACACATCTCACTTTTCAAACTCTAGGTTTTAAACTATAACCTTTAATTATTTATTTCAATTCTTATTTACAATTTTTGTAAATATCTGGGATATTACATTAATCATTTATAAATATTATTCCCCATTTGATAATATTTTAATATCTTATTAATATTATTAACCATTTAATATTTTAATCACTTATTAATAATATTAATCATTTAATAATATTTTAATCTCTTACTAATATTATTCATCATTTAATAATATTTTAATCATTTACAAATATTATTCACCATTTGATAATATTTTAATCATTTATAAATATTATTCACCATTTGATAATATTTTAATCTCTTATTAATATTATTAACAATTTAATAATATTTTAATCACTTATTAATGTTATTTATTATTTAATTATATTTTTATCATGTACTAATGTTATTAATCATTTAATAACTTTTTAATCATATACTAATATTATTGATTATTTAATAATATTTTAATAATCTTCAAACAATATCAATAGTTAACTTTTTAATTGTGTTAACTTTTAGTCTTTATTTTAAACATTTAGCTACCATTAATTCACTAATAAATTCTACATATATAAGTTTAATATCCAAACACATTCATTTTACACTTATTTTAACTTAATTTATCAAGGAAAACTTTATCCGGGCCGACCCGTCCCAGACCGACCCGACCCGGAGTGCCCAAAATCTGTTTGGGCGCAGCTACGCCCACACTGAGCGCGGTGCGCTCGGCCAGTCGGTCCAAAAGTCAACTTTTTGATTAGTCGACCCTCCAACGCTCCGACAGCTATAACGTCTTCATTTTAAAACATTTTGGGGTGATTCTTTAGTCCATTCTCATCAGAATTTCTCTCTCTACAATTTCTCTTTGGATCACAAATCCAAATTCCAAATGGAACTATACTAAAAATTGCTCGCAACGACAAAGTAAAAACTAACTTCACAAATCCTTGGTTTTAATGGTTCATACTTGAATAAAATAAAGTCTACACATCCAAATGACACCAACTTAGTGTTGTTGTCTTCATAACTTCTTGTTTTACAATATTTCATGGTTCGATTACATTTTTGAAAATGTTTTGACAAGAAATTTTAAGATCGAACCACTTAGGATTTTACCGGTAATACAATGTGAAATTTTCTTCCATTTATTTGCTTACCACACATACCAGTGCTTGTATTAAACATATTAAACCACGAATCTTCCTATATATTATAGATTTAGACTTCTATAGCATCAAAATAATTTTTGATCGGTTAAAAATATATTTTAACCATTCAAATCATATCTAAACTATAAAAATGAACTAAAGAAGAGATAGAGCACTTTTGAACCTCTTGGACACGGATGCTCTTCTTCTTCTTGATATAATCTTGCTAAGGAATCCTCATTGACTATTCTCTAGCACTTTTTCTTGGTGGAATCATCAATCTCCCAAAGTTTGCTTGTTTTTCTTTAGAATGCTCTTTATTTTCTCTCTAGTTGCTCTAGAAATTGTCTAACCAACACAACACATAGATGAGTTACTCTATTTATAGCACTTCTATAGACATACTTAACATTTGTTAATCAACTAATGCTAGTTAATTAGGAGCTTAATTCATACTTACTATAGCAAGGAATGACTAGCTTGATGGACACTTGGATTGACATCTATCAAGATAGTTTTCAAGCTACCAATGGAGTGACATTTAAGCAACCAAATGCAACAAGCCATCAGTGGCCCCCCTAAATCTCAGTAAAATGGGATTAAATCTCCTATTTTTACTTTATTTTTTAAAGCTTAGATATACATATATACATCTATATATATAAATGTTGACCAATTTTGACTATCATTTGGGCTCCACATTGGACTCTAGGGTTTAAATATATTGGACTCTTTCATTTAATTTTGTTGGGCTCAATTTAATTATTCTATTGGGCTAACATTAAATACTCTATGTTACATTTAATTAAAACAAGCATTGGGCTTGATTAATTATAACTTGAATCAAGGTTTAATTAATTACATGAACTACTAGGTTAATTTATTTAACTTAGTTTAATACATCAATTGGACTTATAATATAATCCAATTAGTCTTGCCTATAATTATTCTACCACCTTGTGTTACTCAATTAACTTATCCATAGTTAATTCTCATCATCATATTTACTTACCTAGCAATTAACCAACGTTTGGTTAATGCTCTCTCTTGTCTACTAACTAGGGTTGTTCAATTAACCCTACATTAGTTAATTCTCTACACTTAAAAATATTTCCCAACACTTTGACCAACATTGGACTTTTAAGTGTTTGGGCTACATAACTTACTTTGCGTTGGGCTCTCTTATTTAATTATTTGGGCTACCCAACACAATTCATATATCATTTATAACTTGGGCTTGATAATTAATTTAATTGGACTACCACACTACTTGCCAACATAATTTAATTGGACTTATATTAATTACCTTTTTATAATTACCAACAAGACTTACAACAATTTAAAATATTTGCTTGTCTTAATCCATAATTGGATTCTATACAACAATTCTATAATTAAGTTAATTACTTAATTAATTACTTCTCATTCTTGCCATCCTAGGCAATCATTCTAGCATTTCTATAACTTTAACTCATAACTAATATAATTAACCTAATTAATTATATTTCATGACTTTCCTTCTTACATCATATTTAAACTAATTAATTTATTAGTTTTAATTGAGTATTAATTTACTCATCTTTTTATTTGTCTAACAAACACACTTTAGGTATATATAATTTAATATAACCATCTTTCTTTCTCAATTGAATTTATTTTCTTAATAAATTCTCTACATGCATTATTACAATATCCTCACATTTAATTTCTAACAAGTAAATCATTTAAAAAAAAATGTTTACCCATTTTCTACACACCTTACTTCTCAAATTCCAGGTTTTAAACTATAACATTTAATTAATATTTAAAAATCTTATTTACAAACCTTGTAAAAATTTGGGATATTACAAGAAGTTCCTGTTTGCTCCAAAGATTCATAACGATATGTGAGTTTGGTAAATAGCGGAGAAGCATCCAATATTTTCACACACTCTATATGGTTAGGGTCTTCAAAAGTAGACGTTCCAATGATTGAAGTTTCCAAAGGGTCAAATACACAAGTTTTCATAAATACTTCATTTACTGCCCCATCAATCACATCAGCCCTATAACAATCCTTAGAGTCACTCAAAAACTTCATAAACTTGAAGACATTGAATGTTATTTCTTGATCCTAAACCTTCATAGTGAGCTCTCCCTTTTGGACATCAATAATAGTTCTCCTGGTAGCTAGAAATATACGCCATAATATAATAGGCACCTCCCAGTCCTTCTCAAAGTCCAGAACTATAAAGTCAGCTGGAAAGATGCACTTGTCAACCTTTACCAACACATCTTCCACTATTCCTTTAGGGTATGTCAGAGATCTATTAGCCAATTGTAGATTAACATTGGTGGGCGTGGCTTCATTCAACCCCAACTTCTTATAGATAGACAAAGGGCATAAGATTAATGCTTTCTCCTAGATCACATAACGTTTTGCCATTAAATTCACTTCTAATAGAACAAGGAATGGTGAAACTCCTAGGGTCCTTAAGCTTTGGAGGAAGCTTCTTCTGAAGAATTGCGCTGCATTCCTCTGTTAGCGAGACCGTCTCATAGTCACCAAGTTTTCTCTTCTTGGACAGTATATCTTTCATGAACTTTATATAGCTTGGCATTTGTTCCAAAGCTTTAGCAAATGAAATATTTATGTGAAGCTTTTTCAAGACCTCCAAGAACTTAGAAAATTGTTTATCAAGTTTTTTTTTTGTGCTTCCTTTGAGGAAATGACATAGGTTGTACTCTTGGAATAGTCTTGTTGACTATTGGGACTGGCTCTTGGACTTCTTCTGCCAGAATTTCTAGCTCTCCACTTGTTGTATTTTCTTCCTCAACAACAACTTCCTCCTCCATTGGGTTTGGTGTAGTGGTTTCTCCAGTAGTATTCATTAAAGGTCTACCACTATGTAGTGTAACTACCTTGCATTGCTCCTTGTCTTCCCTATTTGGATTGACCTCAGTGTCACTAGGCAAGGTTCCTTTCGGAAGATTGTTGATAGGGCTCGTAAGTTGTCCCACTTGGTTTTCAATATTCCGAATAGCAACATCTTGGTTATTGATGTGACACCCCAGGATTTTATAGAAATTCTAAATGAGGATATTGAGGAATTAAATAAAGGTTGTGAGATAAAACGTGGTTTAAATGATAGAATGTATTAAGGAATGATTAAATATGATGTATTGTGTGAGCAATGTGATAGAAATGACCAATGGGATTAAGTTGATGATTAAGAGAGAAACTCTTGATATAAGAGAGGGTCTATATATCGTATATAGATCAATTATTTATGTAAAGTGTATTAATAACGTAGTAGATCATGAAATTATAATATAAATGAATTTTGAGGATTAATTGGTAATCTAAAGGATTAAAGATGAACGATTTATGGTAAGACTTATATTAATGTAGCTTGGAATGAATCAGTGTTGGACACTATTGTGTCAGCAAGAATTAGTTTGAAGGTATGAATATGTGCGTATGTAAATTTGATTTGATAAAGAAAGAAGAGTTAAGGTTAGAGAATAATGGAATCGAGGTTTTAATTATGAATGTTAATAATGAGGTTAATGAATGGGCCTGGAAAAGCGAAGGTATGACAATGAAGAGATAAAGTAAGTATGTATGTGCAGTGAAGAAGGGACCATATAGTCAAATCGATTTATTAAGGATTTATGAAATATTATGCGTATAATATGTGAATATATAGAATTTACGAAGAAATTGGTCGTTATTGATTGAAACGAAGTTGAGCATATAAACGATGTGTAAATACAGAATGTAATACCTCGAGAATGAGTAAAAAGTATGTTAGATGCAAGAATGGAGCAAATTTGGCATATTTATGTGAAGTAAATAAGTAAAGGGATGAAAAGTCGCAGAAAATGTATTATGAGTGAATAAAGGTAAACGATGACGGATTTTGGTAGTTCGATTGAGGTTCGCTTCTCGAGGAAGCGGTTTATGGACAAATGAACAATTTGGCTATATTGGAATGTCGGGATTTAAAAATGTGAAATGTGGAACCAAAGGTGGTTTGTAGTAAATGTAGAATGGAAAATTATGAAAATTACCAATTATTGTAGAAATTAATATGTAATTAATGAAATAATATTTTGAAGTATGACAAGTGTTATGGGACAAGTCAATTATGGATCATTTGATGATAGAATAAAATGGGAGTATGATGAAACAAGTTTGGATCAAAATGACATTAAAATGGATAAGTTATGATTTAATTGGGAATTAAATTTCCTAGATTTTGTGACTAAGGACCATTATACCCTTAACAAATTTGGAAAATGACATTGGTATCCTTAAATGGTGCAATGACCATTATGTCCTTAACTAGCCATGTGAAATGACATAAATACCCAACTAAGCATGAGTTAACTTAACCAATATATGGTTAAGTGTTGGAGGAGATAAGTAACACATATATGTGTATATGCTAGTAAATTTTCAGCATTTTGGTTCAAGCTTCATTCGAAAGTGCTAGAAGAGAGAGAGAGCAAGAGAGCAAAAGGGAAGAGCAAGCTAGAGTTTGGCCAAGAGATCAAGAAGTAGCTATAAAAGTGAGCAAGAGATGTAAGGGAAGCCATCAAAGTGAAGATTGTAAGGCTAGCAAGCTTGATGTCAAGGAAAAGAAAACCTACAAGAAGGTATATGCATGTTTAAATTATCAAAAGTTAGTTTGTATGTGTTTTCTTGTAAGAACAAGAGAAGCCATGCTTGAATTTATGGCTAGATGTAAAGATTATGTGATTTATGAGAACCTATGTACTATATGTGTGGTAAATTATGAACCCTAAGTTCAAGTTGATAGAGCTAAGATTATATACAACTCAAGTTCATATTTAAGGCTAAAAACCATGAATTTTTGGGTTGATCATGTGTAATATGTTGATGGATTTGATGAAACCCTAGTTATAGAGGTTGAATATGTTTGATTCATGTAAGAATTTTATTAGATAGTGTTAAAGTTGCAACAAAGGTTGGAAATCATGACTTGTTTGAAGAGATTACAAATATTAGGCTATACTTTTTGTGTAGACAACGTAATAATCTGTAAAGTGCATTTATACATGCATATAGAAGTTATGTGGACCTATGAAGTTGTTAAATGTATAGGTGTTGGTCCATGTGATACTTGGAGATTAAAGTGTCAAGTGAGTTTAAGTTTTAAAATTTGAAAGTTTTGAAAAATTTATGAAAATCCAACCAAGGTGTGATTTTTGGCAATTTTGAGGAATTAAAGGTGAAATGAGTCCAAACACTTAAGTTTTATGATAATACACATGTTAGAGTCAATTTGGTAATCAACGGAGTTCAATTTGAGCGAAATGGCGATTCGAACGATCGGAATCGATCGTTTCGATTCAAAATGAATTTTAACGGACAAAAATTGCCTCGTGTGAAGTTTTACGGTTTTGAAAGTTGGGACATGTCATATATAAGTTATATGAACTATGACAAGTGTTGGAATGGAGTTTTAAAGCTTATGGCCAAAAATCACAAAGTTGGTAAAACTTGGTTTTTAAAGTTGAAAATTTTCCAAGTCTGAAACTGAGTTGAACCAGCCTCCTATGGACTAGTGTATCTATGATTTAGAGAAGCCAAATGAGACAATAGAAAATTTTATAAAATACTATGGTATGAGGTCTACATGTGTACCAAATTTGGTGTCAATTGGATGTACGGTTAAAGAATTAAAATTCACCAAAGTAGCAGCAAAAATCAAAATTTCAGATTTTTGGGCCACGGCCTAGGCCAGATTTTTGTAGGCAAAACCACGGCCGGGGCCAAGTTTGGTTGAGAGGTCACGACCGGGGCCGTAGTTTCTTAGGCCAAAAGCCGGCCGGGGCCATGGAGGACAGAGTTTAAAAAAATGATATTTTTGACCCGAAATGAAATGTTTTGATACTAAATGATAGAGATAAGTTATGTAAACCCTAGATTGATAAAAATAGACTATGTAAAGGGTGTTGTGGTATAATGAGATAATGAATGGCATAATATAACATGCCTAAAGCCAAGCCAAAGCATGTTTAGGGTTGTGAAAAAGGTCGGGAACAAGGTAGGATGTATTATTAACCTATGTAAGATATAATACATCAAATGTAAAATGATTTGAGACGAATGGACGTGTATTTATGAGATAAGTTTGATAAGTTATATAAGCTATGATCCTATAATAATGAATATAGGTTGCATGTTTACAGATAACACTCTAAATGAGCAAGCCGACAAGACGGATATGAAGGGACGACGGAAAGTAAAGGTTAAGTTAAATAAAAGCGTACAGGCAAGTTTTTTAGACTTAAGTGTATTAGATATTCTATGTAAGTTATGTGATGATATGTGAGTTGAATGTGCCTTATGTGCAAATATGTGGTTTAAGTGCTAAATGAATTACGTGACATTAAACATAGTATGTTAAGATAAAGGATGCATGATGCATAATATGAATTGTGAGCATGCAAGGTGTTAGCTGAATTACTTGCTGAGCGTTATGCTCATTCTTGCTATAAACTAACTTTTCAGGTAAAGTACAAGAAGGCCGGAGGCTCTGGTGCAGCTAAAGGTACAGAGTGTTAAACACATGGATAAACGTGAATGAAATTTGATAAATGTGAAATGTTTATGTATATTTGATAAATGTTAAACCTATAGGGAAGTAAAGGATGTATGGTTTGTAAATCCATATAGTTAAAGGTGCATGTATGTATTATTTAAAGTAGAAGTGGTAATGAGGCTGTATGATTGTAATAATGACGTAAGTCGAGTATGGATATAATGAAACTCGCATGTATGGTTTAGATGTATGTATACAAGTATATGTGAACAGGAACAAACATATATAAATAGGGCCTTAAACGAATAGATCATGGCAAAATTTTGTTGACAGGTTAAATCATAATAATATATATGATTATAGAAATTGTAATAGACTAGGTCACAATTAAATAATGGTTGACCTAAGTTCTAATGAAGAGTTAGTAAACATTGCGATCCTGAGACAGGTTTAAGGAATGTAAGTTAAATAAGTTTTAAGATAAAAAAAAAATATGGACCGAATTTATGGTTAACTCAATAGTTTTAAAGGTCAAAGGTCAAGGTTTGATGCATGGGATCCCGGTTAATGTGGTTTAAGGTTTATGATTATGTCATCCAGAATAGAATGGATATAATTAAAGGAAGGTGGGATCTCCGGGCTATCACAGTTGGTATCAGAGCAGTTGGATTATAGACCTTAGGTAATAGTACCTTAGGCTATGATCTTTGTGTGTGAAGGAAGGAATAGTAAAGTAAGAGACTCTAGATGAGATGAGTTAATAAGAAATGAATTTGGGAATTCAGGATCAAGAAATGATAATGATATCTTAAGATAAGATAATGAGAAATGATAAAGGATCAAAAGCAATCAATGTTATGAAAATGGACTCTTAATGAGTTGTGAAAAGTATGATATGATTTGATAAAATTCATATCAGATTAAAGAAAAGCAAAGGAAAAGCTGAGTAAACGCTAGAGTGAGGAATGTTAGGGTATGTGGGATTCTTCATTGAGGACTCATGGTAGTGGCTGAGTGTGCATTTCCTCGGTATGGGACGGGGATTTGTACTCACTTAGCTTCCTGTCGTGATAATCAGTGGAGGTCCAGCGTCACGGTAAGAAGTGAGAAGAGTTAAGTAAGAAAGATTAAGGTTAGTTGCGTGTTTTGAAAACCGACACGTATGGAAAGTTCGTGACTCATGATTATGTGGTGGAGCCCCTCAGCGAATGGGCGACGATAGTCTGACTAGGACAAGCTCCTTAAACCATATGATTGTGGTAAGTTCCTGAGCCCAAATGCGTGGCAAGTTTGATGAACAGGGTTGTGTTAGAGTAGAGAGCCATAAGTTAAGAAATATAGTTCTTAGATATTGGCTAAGATCAAGGATATATAAAGAGATAGTATTATAAGAAAGGATTGAATGAGTTAATGAAGGAATTAAAGAAGAGATCATTAGGATTGGGTAGGCAATCCACTCTTCTAGCTATGCTAGACCATTCATGTTTTTAAAATGTGTTTATTTTCGCACGCTGGTGCAATGAAAATGTTTAATCAAGTATCAAAAGTGATTTTTAAAATTCCGTGATTCATGGGTCAATGTCAATTGATTCGGCTAGACCAAAGTTATTTGAAAATTTCAAAATGTATTTATGAAATCATTGTCACACTGTTGAATATGGTGTGAAATGATAAAATGGCGGAATTCTCAACGTACTTTCATTACGGTACGGTATTAAGAGGTCTAAAAGTGACCGAATTCTCAACGTACTGCTAAGATAGTGCGGTATTATGAAGCCTTTTTAAAAGATTTTCTTGGGTTCAAGTTTTGAACCAACGACAGTGAAAGTGAACTTTTGAAAAGTTCAAGTTATAGCAAATGAACAGTTTATTGATGTGAGTCTATGCCATTTGTTTCGGCTAGACCATTCTACTAAATAAATTAGTAAATGTTGTTGAAATCCAGAAAATGGATAAAGCAAAATATTTTTCAAGGCTGAGGTGAACAACCTTAAAAAGGGGATATGGTATAGGGGTTGGATAACACGGCTCAACCCAAAGGAAAAGGAAAAATGTTGTGCACAACAAAAGCGGTACAATAGGTTGATCACCTAGCGTACCAATTGGGTATGACAATCTTTGTGGTTGCTCATATTCTTAACGAATATACGGTCTTATGACCTTTGGATATTTCAGTCTTAATGACTATTAATATTCTTAACGTTTTCATGGTAAATGACCCTTGGGTATTAGCAGTCTTTGTGACTGTTATTATTCTTAACGTGTTCATTGGTCTTTATGACCCCTCAGCAAAAGCAAAAGTTTATTTTGAAAGCAAAAGTTTATCTTGATAGCAAAAGTTTTATGTTTATGAAAAAGCTTTTCTTATTTATTCATACTGCTTCACAGTTATTGAACAATTGTGGAGATTCCTGAAAGACATTCCAATCTTCTGGAATGAATGTTAGAAAGGTGTAAGATGGGTAGAGAGAGGAGATAATGTAAGGCTTAGTGAAAGCCAAGTTATGTTGAATTGAATGTAAAGGTTAGTGAAAACCTAGTTGAGATGAAGTGAATGCAAAGAAAGTTATGTATCTTTCAAATGAATAAGGAATGAGTACACAGCAATTTCGAGGACGAAATTTTTTGAAGGAGGGGTGAATGCGACACCCCAAGATTTTATAGAAATTCTAAATGAGGATATTGAGGAATTAAATAAAGGTTGTGAGATAAAACGTGGTTTAAATGATAGAATGTATTAAGGAATGATTAAATATGACATACCACTACTACACTATGCACATGTTTCACTCCCATAGTGTTAATTTTCCTAGCAAGTGCAGCCACTTGTGCAGATAAAGATGAAACTGCATCCACTTCATGCATTCACGCTACTTTCCTTGGAGTCAACCTCTCAGAAGGCCACTGATAATTATTTATTGCCATGGTTTCCAACAACTCATATGCCTCATCATAACTTTTCCTCATTAAGGCTCCGTCAGTTGCGACATCAATACTTTATCGGGTAGAACTTGACAAGCCATTATAAAATGTCTGTACTTATAACCACTTAGGTATACCATGGTGGGGACATCTTCTAAAAAGATTCTTAAAATGCTCCGAAATCCTGCTGTGAAAAGGTTGTAATATCATTCGCATTCTTGCTGTTTTAGCAGGCGAAAAGAACTTCGCCAAGAATTTTTGAGCTACATTAGCCCAGGTGCTAATGGAGCCCACTGGTAGAGAATGCAACGACTCATATGCCTCATCATAACTCTTCCCTATTAAGGTTCCGCTAGCTACAACATCAATACTTTGTCGGGTAGAACTTAACAAGCCGTTATAAAATGTTTGTACTTGTAACTACTTAGGTATGCCATGGCGGGGACATCTTCTAAGAATATTCTTAAAACACTCCCACGTCTCATAGAATGACTTAGAATCCTACTATGAAAAGGTTGTAATGTTATTCACATTCTTGCTGTTTTAGTAGGCAGAAAGAACTTTGCCAAGAATTTCTGAGCTAGATTAGCCCAGGTGCTAATGGAGCCCGCTGGTAGAGAATGCAACCAACTCTTTGCCTTATCATGCAGAGTGAAAGGAAACAGTCGAAGTCTGAGAGCATCTTTGAATACTCCTTGATATCTGAAAGTGTCACAGATTTCTAGAAAGTTTACCAAATGAGCATTCAGGTCATCAT
This sequence comes from Hedera helix, assembly GCA_947179155.2. Lineage (NCBI taxonomy): Eukaryota > Viridiplantae > Streptophyta > Magnoliopsida > Apiales > Araliaceae > Hedera > Hedera helix. The sequence goes on from OX359280.1 coordinate 15,183,434, forward strand.
TTGGCATCCCACCGAACTGCACATGATTCTGAATCATTTGAAAAGTGTCCGGCTTGATCTCAAAGTTAGTAACTATAATAGTTGGCCTATTAATGCTCGTATGGATATCTATGACTTGTGGCATAGCATATTCCCACAAAGTTTTATGATCTTCTTCTGCCATTGTATCTTGGTTGTGTATAACTTGACCCCTCCTTTCTTTTCGCAGTCTTTGCAAAGTTCTTTCAATCTCAGGATTAAAAGTTACAAGATTCGGATCTTGAAAAGGTTGCATACAAAATCAAGAGTACCTGAAAAATTAAACAGACATAACCGTTTAAATTAAGATTATAGTTATAGAGCTTAATATTGCAGAGAAATTAGATAAATAACTCCTCGACAACGGCGCCAAAAACTTGACGGTCATTTTCACGATTAATATTAACGTGCAAGTATACACGGCCTTTAAGTAGTATAAAGTATTTTTATGTCGATCCCACAGAGAGTCAACACTAACATTTTCTAAATATTAAACTTATAACAAACCAATCCTATTTAAACATTGGTTAAAGTTGGTGATTTTTGATTAACACAGATTTTTAAAATAAATAAAACACGGTAACTAATATCAGTTTTAGACAAGCTAAGACCATAACTTCATCCAATACTTCGTTAAAACCTCACACCCCTCCTTTTAATTAACAGATCAAACGAATGATAGTTAGAGAATAAAATCACTCATAAACCTTTTTTGATAGTTAAATGATTACATCTTACTAACTAGATCACTATATTCCTATGTGATACTAATTAAGCAAGACGACAATATAAACTAATTCTCAATAAGACTACACAAGATATCACGATATATTCCTATCCAAGATACACATTAGGTACTCCATCCAAAGATAAAGAATCCTACAAGTGTTATCATGTTTTAGGTAAGCTATTTAATCCATTTTTCAATATCATAAACAACACTGTAATACTTACAAGGTAAGTAATCCATACATGAAGTACAAAACATGATAATCATTCATTTTTAATTCATACACATTAAAATGAGAGATATTCAATTAAAACTAAGTAATGAGCTCAATTGTGATCTTAGAAAGGAAGTTAGTTCATAACTAAATGAATAAAAATCATTCACAAGTTACTCATTAGTCTTAAACTACACAAAATGAAGACAAAATAGATGAATGAAAGTTCTTATGACACAAGTTTCATGCAAGTAAACTCTCTTCACTATGAAGCAATCCAAGCTAGACAAATCTTCTTGCTCTTGAGCTTAAAACCAATCCAAGTTGCTTTGTAGACTTGAAAAACTAAAGACAAGCTGCTCTGAAGAATAAAATCTGATCCTCTTAGGTTAAGTAAACCTTAGAGTTACATAGCAAAAATCTCGCCTGTGGACAGCATGGACCTCTACGGCGGTGCTCTCTACCGCTGTGGTAGTGGTCTTGGCTAAAAATTACTGAAATGCCCTTTTAGCCTAAAAACCCTGCAAATCACAGATAAGACATCAAGAACCATGAAAAACATAAATGTAAGCATAAATAACTCTCAAAAACTCACAAATCATTAATCCATAAGTACTAATTCGCGGGTATAAACTCTCTTCACCCAATGCTTAATTTAATGTCAAGTAGCATGTATTTGTTAATATTAGCCCAATGAACGGAAATAATTGAGCCCAAACAAATTAAATAAATGAGCCCAATAGAATAAATTCTAGAGTCTAATGTGGAGCCCAATGTGAACTCAAATATAGTCAATATATATATAAGCATTGTTGGAATAAAATTTAAATAAAAAAAATGGGAGCAAAAATAAGCCATTTGACCGGCACATGTGGACCCCTTTGGGGTGGAGTGTTAGCTCACTTGTTGCTCGAAAATCTCACATTGACATAGTTGGTAAAGCACTACTACCAACCCTAGTCCTCTCATGTAAAAAAATCCCTAAAATCTAGCAATTTATGAGCTTAAAGATAAGATGAGTTGGTGTTTTTGTAGACTTATAGATTATATATGTATACATTTTGGATGATAGCTTTTGACTATAAATAAGACTACTCTCCAAGCATGGCAAGACTTTAGTTCATTTGCTAGATTTCCTAGAGAAAAAATAGAGAGAACTTCTTAGAGAGAAATTTTGAGAATACTCTTGAAAGTTTGAGAGTTAGAAGTATAGAGGTTTGATCTAGTAGCCAAGGTGAAGCTTTCAAGTTTTGTTTCATACTTTGGTAGGAGAAGAAGAAGAGCAACCAAAGAGGTTTAAAAGTTTCCTAGACCTTTGTCTTTTCATTTCTATGGGTTGATAGCAAATGTCTTTGCCATGGTTGGTTGTGGGAGAAATTTATGTTGTGGAAACCGTGTAGGATTTCAAAGGTATAAGGATGCAGTTTTGATATAATATATCTGTGTCTATGTGATATATGTATGTTAGGTAATTTTAAAAGGTCAAAATATATTTTTAACTGTTCAAAACTTATTTTGATGCTTTACAATAGTAGATCTATGATATATATGTAGATTCATGTTTATATATGTTCAACATGTGTATTAACATGCTTGATATGTAAATAAATGGAAGATATGTACATATAAAGATTTACCGGTAAAACCCTAACTAGCTATGTGTTATAAATAGTTGTAGTTTTAGTTTAAAATGTACAAGTTAGTTATTTAATTTTTATGGCTAGAATGTTAGATTTATGAGTTATAAAGGTAACTCAACTTGAATCTTTGAAAGATGTGGTAAAATGTGCAAGTTATGGTCTTTATCGTAAAATATGTCATTTTTAAAACCCTAGTCGATCGATCCTAAATTTTTTGTCAAAAATATTTTTGAAAATGTGATTGATCCATGAAATATTGAAAAAAAGAAGAAGTTAAGAAGATAATAAATTTGTTTTGATGTCTTTTGGATGTGTATATTTCATTTTATAAAATATTGAACCAAAGATATCAAAAGTGGAAAATTAGGGTTTGAAAAAACAGAACTACCGCCGCAACGACAAATCTCATCATCGCAGCGGTGAAACATTCTGTAGGACACTGCCGCAGAGGTGGTCCCCAACGCCACAACAATTGTCTGAATTTTAAAAAAAATTAACTATAATGAACTGGGTCGGGTCGGGCCATAGAAAACGGGTCGAGTCGGATCTTCTGAAAATGAAACGGGTCAGAATATATAAATTTATATAATATTAATATTTGACAAGAACTAAATAATTAAAATATTATTAAAATGATTAATAATATTAGTAAAGTTATAAAATATTATTAAATGATTAATAATATTAGAAAATTAAAAAAATATTATTAAATAATTAATGATATTAGAAAACCAATAAAATATTATTAAATGAGTAATAATATTAATAAATTAATAAAATATTATCAAATGATTAATAAATATTATAAAATTAATAAAATATTATTAAACGATTAATAAATATTAAAAAATTAATAAAATATTATTAAATAATTAATAATATTATAAAACTAATAAAATATTATTAAATGAGTAATAGTATTAGAAAATAAATAAAATGTTATTAAATGATTAGTAAATATTAGAAAATTAATAAAATATTATTAAATAAATAATAATATTAGGAATTGAATAAAATATTATTAAATAATTAATAATATTAGTAAATAAATAAAATATTATTAAAAGATTAATAATATTAGATTAGAAGTTTAATCTATATTAAATGATTAATATAGGTTTTATGTGATTAAAATATTATCAAATGATGATAATATTTCCATGTGTTTAATATATCTTTAATTATTTATTTGTTTGATTAAGTGTTAGCAAATTAAGTTATATAAAAATTATTATATGAACCTAGATATGATACTAATTGGAAGATCAGCTTTATTAATTGTTAGCTCTTTTCAAATGACATTAAATTGTATTAATTAGTTGTAATCAACAATCAAAACAAGCTTCTTGTACTTAAACTTGTATTTATTTTGCAAGAGTTTTAAGTGGTTTAATTATTGAAAATTAATCTATATCCATGTTGTTTATGTATTCGCAAATAGTGCATTTGAAACTTTATAATTCGTTTGATTTATGAACTATTTAAGAATGTCTAAGCTAATTGTTTCGGCTAGACACCGCATGTATAAATTTATTAACTTGAATATTTTTAAAAATTTATCCTAACCATTGGTTGGTGTCAATTCTTATAGTAAGACTGAGAACGAACAACCCTAAATAAAGGGATTATATTTGGGAAACAAAACTTTGCGCAAGATGTTTGAATGTCAAGCATATACATAGGGTATAAGAGGCTGATCCACTTCAATACCAAAATAATAAAAGTGTCAGATTACATATCTGATTTACTATAATGACCATGAATATTACAACACATTGTAAATATAATTAAGAAATATTTATCGATGTAGTGAATTAAATTTTTATTTTTGTTATGCATAATCATATTTGTGTGTATGAGGTTTTGATTAAAGGGAAGTTCATTCGGTGGATTTATTTAAATCAAATTGACTAACCTAGAAATATTAATATCGATGACCGATAAGCTAGAAACCCTAATCAACAATCCAATTGAATGTAGTAGGGTTTATAGTTAAACCAATTATTTGATAGACTAAATTAATTTATTAAAGGCAAGTTTAATTGGATTATATAATTAATCCAAGTGTGATATTTAATAATAGTAGTCCGTGAATTTTTAAATGTTAACCCTAATGTGGTAGAATTATTTCTTGTTAATAATTAGCATCGTGTGATTTAATTGATAACCCAATCAAGTTAAATGCTTAGCCCAATGTTGGAGGAATTGTCTAGCCTATTAATTTAATTATTGAAGGCCCGGGTGAATTTAATTGGGAGCCCAATGAATTAAATTTCTAGAGCCCAATCATATTTGTGTTGGTGTATATGTATATATATATATATATATATATCAATATATACATATATTACCAACTTGCAGCTATTAAAATAAAAAGTTAAATTAATACTTATGTTAGTTATATGTATCATTTTTATGGCGAGAGTGACTGGATTGCTCACTTTGAAGCTAAATAAAGCTGAGCGAAATAGTAGGGTTCCATATCACCTATTAGTTTTCGAATTTCAAAGAAACAACAAAACGATTAGACAATTTCCTTAAGTGAAGACTTATGTGAGTTGTACGCATCATTTTGGTTGCGAGAATGATTGGATTGCTCGGTTTTTTTCTTGACAAGTTAGAACGAAGTAATAGGACTCTAAGTCATATATTTGCTTGAGAATTTGAAGGAAATAATGAAACAACGACAATGTTTCCTTAAAGGAAGACTTGCGTGAGTTGTAAGAATTATTTTAGTTGTGAGGTCGATTCAATTGCTCCTTTTGACGACAAACAAGTTAGAACGAAGTAAGTGGACACTAAATCACCTATTTGTTTGGAATGTTACAGGAATTCGGTAATGTTTAGAAGGTTTCCTTAAATAAATACTCGGGTTAGTTGTAAGCATCTTTTTGATTGCGAGTGTCATTGGATTCCTCCTTTTGAAGCTAAACATAGTAAAACGAAGTAGTAGGGCTTTAAAGCACCTATTCGTTTGTGGATTTAAAGAAACAACCAGAATGTTTCCTTAAATTAACACTTGTGTTAGTTATACATATCATTTTGATGGCGAGAGTGACTGGATTGCTCACTTTGAAGCTAAATAAAGTTAAGCGAAATAGTAGGGTTCCATATCACCTATTAGTTTCTGAATTTCAAAGAAACAACAAAACGATTAGACAATATTTTTAAGTGAAGACTTATGTGAGTTGTACGCATAATTTTGGTTACGAGAATGATTAGATTGCTCGGTTTGTTGCTTGACAAATTAGAACGAAGTAATAGGACTCTAAGTCACATATTTGCTTGAGAATTTAAATGAAATAATGAAACGATGACAATGTTTCCTTAAAGGAAGACTTGTGTGAGTTGTAAGAATCATTTTAGTTGCGAGGTTGATTCAATTGCTCCTTTTGACGATAAACAAGTTAGAACGAAGTAAGAGGACACTAAATCACCTATTTTGTTTGCAATATTAAAGGAAATTCAGAAATATTTAGAAGGTTTCCTTAAAAAAATACTCGGGTTAGTTGTATACATCATTTTTGATTGCGAGTGTTATTGGATTGCTCCTTTTGAAGCTAAACGTAGTAAAACGAAGTAGTAGGGCTTTAAAGCACCTATTCGTTTGTGGATTCAAAGAGACAACCAGAATGTTTCCTTAAATTAACACTTGTGTTAGTTATACATATCATTGTGATGGCGAGAGTGACTGCATTGCTCACTTTGAAGCTAAATAAAGTTGAGCGAAATAGTAGGGTTCTATATCACCTATTAGTTTTCGAATTTCAAAGAAACAACAAAACGATTAGACAATTATTTTAAGTGAAGACTTACGTGAGTTGTACACATCATTTTTGTTTGCGAGAATGATTGGATTGCTAGGTTTGTTGCATGACAAATTAGAATTAATTAATAGGACTCTAAATCACATATTTGCTTGAGAATTTGAAGGAAATAATGAAACGACGACAATGTTTCCTTAAAGGAAGACTTGCGTGAGTTGTAAGAATCATTTTAGTTGCGAGGTTGATTCAATTGCTCCCTTTGACGATAAACAAGTTAGAACGAAGTAAGAGAACACTAAATTACCTATTTGTTTGCAATATTAAAGGAAATTCGGAAATATTTAGAAGCTTTTCTTAAATAAATACTCGGGGTTAGTTGTAAGCATCATTTTGATTGTGAGTGTTATTAGATTGCTACGTTTGAAGCTAAACATATTAAAACGAAGTAGTAGGGCTTTAACGTACCTATTCGTTTGTGGATTTAAAGAAACAACAGAATTTTTTACATAAATTAACACTTGTGTTAGTTACACGTATCATTTTGATGGCGATATTGACTGGATTCCTCACTTTGAAGCTAAATAAAGTTGAGCGAAATAGTAGGGTTCCATATCACCTATTAGTTTCCGAATTTCAAAGAAACAACAAAACGATGAGACAATTTTTTTAAGTGAAGACTTATGTGAGTTTTACGCATCATTTTGGTTGCGAGAATGATTGGATTGCTCGGTTTGTTTCTTGACAAATTAGAACGAAGTAATAGGACTCTAAGTCACATATTTGCTTGAGAATTTAAATGAAATAATGAAACGACGACAATGTTTCCTTAAAGGAAGACTTGTGTGAGTTGTAAGAATCATTTTAGTTGTGAGATCGATTCAATTGCTCCTTTTGACGATGAACAAGTTAGAACGAAGTAAGTGGACACTAAATCACCTATTTGTTCGCAATATTAAAGGAAATTCGGTAATATTTAGAAGGTTTCCTTAAATAAATACCCGGGTTAGTTGTAAGCGTCATTTTGATTGCGAGTGTTATTAGATTGCTCCTTTTGAAGCTAAACGTAGTAAAACGAAGTAGTAGGGCTTTAAAGCACCTATTCGTTTGTGGATTTAAAGAAACAACCAGAATGTTTCCTTAAATTAACACTTGTATTAGTTATACGTATCATTTTGATGGCGAGAGTGACTGGATTGCTCACTTCGAAGCTAAATAAAGTTGAGCGAAATAGTAGGGTTCCATATCACCTATTAGTTTTTGAATTTCAAAGAAACAACAAAACGATTAGACAATTTTTTTAAATGAAGACTTATGTGAGTTGTATGCATCATTTTGCCTGCGAGAATGATTGGATTGCTCGATTTGTTTCTTGACAAATTAGAACGAAGTAATACGACTCTAAATCACATATTTGCTTGAGAATTTGAAGGAAATAATGAAACAACGACAATGTTTCCTTAAAGGAAGACTTGCGTGAGTTGTAAGAATTATTTTAGTTGTGAGATCGATTCAATTGCTCCTTTTGACGATGAACAAGTTAGAACGAAGTAAGTGGAAACTAAATCACCTTTTTGTTTGCAATATTAAAGGAAATTCGGTAATGTTTAGTAGATTTCCTTAAATAAATACTCGGGTTAGTTGTAAGCATCATTTTTGATTGCGAATGTTATTGGATTGCTTCTTTTGAAGCTAAACGTAGTAAAACAAAGTAGTAGGGCTTTAAAGCACCTATTCATTTGTGGATTTAAAGAAACAACCAAAATGTTTCCATAATTAACACTTGTGTTAGTTATACGTATCATTTTGATGGCGAGAGTGACTGGATTGCTTACTTTGAAACTAAATAAAGTTGAGCAAAATAGTAGGGTTCCATTGTGACGACCCCAAATCCGGGTTCTTTAGCCTCGGGTTTGGTTCTCACTGTACAATACTTAACAACAATGAAATACATATATTGTATTCAAACTACGCGGAATAATACAAAAGGTTCCTTATATAAAGGCTACACTTCCCAAGGTCTATTAACCTTAAATTGTAACATTACATATCTTAAGGGAAATACAAAAGATTTACAACAGTAATTACATAACCGCAATTTAAACTAGCATGTAATTACTACAACTAAGCATTCGCTTTCCCCTTGCCTTTGTTCGATTTAGAGCTTTCGGGATTGGCTGAAATATAGTCATGATATAGCAAGAATGAGCAACTAAATGGCTCAGCAAGTTTATAAACAACAATCATACGATATATCATGATGAAGGGAAATAACTTCAAGGTTTCAACAATAGCAATTGTGAAAGATAACAAGAATCAATGTTCAATAAAAGAAGGAATTGACTCTTTACTGCTGAGTGGTCTTTAATGACCATGAACTGCTACTAAGGTAGAACAGACATACAATGTCTGACTCCTTGTTAAAATAACGGGACACTTGAGGGGATCAGTCCTCTCATGTCCTATGTATATGCATCACATTTAGTTTTCTTGCGCGCTGTCGGGTCTCCGACAAATAAAAATCCCCTTTAACTAGGGTTGTTCTATCTCAGTCTTACTGTAAGAATCCGCACCAACCAATGGTTTGGATAAGCTTTTATAATATTCAATTAAATGAATTTAACATGCATTTGTCTAGCCGAAACAATTAGCTTAGACGTTCTTAGACAGTTTGCAAAAGCACTATGTGCGAATACAATAATCAATAATGATGTGAAGTAATTTTTGATAATTAATTCACTCAAAGGTCTGTCAAGTAACTACGGGTGTAGAATACTTGCTCAACAATAATTGAAATGTAAATACGGTTGAAAAATATCTGCAACAATAAATACAAGTTTAAGGGTAGAAAACTTGCCTGTCTGCACAGCTACAATAAATGTCTAGCTTTAACTACTTGCTTTGAAAGACCTAACATTAATAAAGTCGGTCTAATAATTAGCACGACGTATTTGCATAACTATACGCTTGATAATGAACTTATTTACCACACATACACTAACACATAATTTACATCAGTCAAAACAATATTATTAACCTTATAAACCCTTAATCATATTAGGTTAATAAGTTAGAAAATATTTTTCTTAAGTGTTGGACACTTATTAAACCTTTAAACAACTTATTATAATTGTTTTATTAACTCAATCTCTTTTTAATTACTATTTAATATTGATTAAATAGAAATTAATTAAATAACTCTAGTTATTATATAAAATAATTAATAACTAATTGTACTTACTTATTATTTAATTATAATTAAATAATAAATAATTATTAACTTAGTTTTAACCTTCTTTAATTTAATGTTAATCAACCAATAATTAACCAAGTAATTAACCTTACTTATTATTTAATTAAGAAAATTAAATAATAGTTTACTAATCTTAATCCTCTTTAATTATTATTTAATGTCAATTAAATAATAATTAATTATTTAATTAATTTTAATTATTATTTAAGGTTAAATAATAATCAAATCATTCTTATTTATTATTTAAATTAAATAATAAATTATTACTCTAATAAGTTAATTCCCATTAATCGTTATTTAAATGCTAATTAAATAATAATTAATTACTTAATTATCCTTATTTATTATTTAATAATATTTAAATAATAAATAATTAATTTATAAATTTTATCTCTCTTTAAGTATTATTTAATAGGCATTAAATAATAATTGGTAATTTATCATCTTTATTTATTATTAACATTTAAAATAATAAATAAATAATAAATTTATTTAACTTAACCATGGTTTAACTAACTAGATTAATATTTAAAATATTTAAACATTAAACTTAATGAAAAATATCCTCCCCAATATTATTTTTGTATTATAATTATTTTTGTTATAATTTTAAATTAGTTTTTAAATATTTAAATTATTTAAATTTAACCCGAATGGCATTTCCGTAATTAAATTGAAAACTGAACCGAGGGCAGAATGGTAATTCTGCCAAGAAAAACGCGGAGGGGCAATTTGGTAATTTCGCAGAAAATTTCTTACCGCGCATGGCGCGCGTTTCCGATTTTTTACGGCCCAAAACGGTGCCGTTTTGAAGTCCGTCTGCTGGCTTCCGCGCGAATGCGCGGAGTAATTTACTTCTTATGTCAAACGACGTCGTTTGGCTCGCGGTCAGGCAGTGAACAGTGGCGCGCATTGCGCGGCCAGAGTTTTTTATTTTTTTCTCCCAGCAGAGAGTGAACAGTGACCAGAAATACACACTTTAATAAAAACTATACCATCAAGTAAGCTTTAAATCCTCAATAAAAATCCAAAAAAATTACCAATCACCTTATATTAATTTATAACATGAAAAATTAATTTTTCATGATTTAATATCATTATTTTTTTATAAAATTTTTTACATCACATAAACTACCACAACTCATAACTTTTTGTGTATAACTCCATTTTAAATGATTCAAACTTTGTTTTTCTCATGATTTAATGTTCTATAATATTAGAACATCAAACCTAAGTTTTATAAAAATATTTTTGGACATAAATTTCAAAACTTGTTTACACACTATTAAATACATATTTTAGCATATAAAATATACCAAAATACAAACCAAACATATTAAACTCAAGCATGGCATAAATATTACAACTACACATTAATAACTATATTAACATGTTTATACTAACATGATGATTTATTTAATTTAAAAACAAAACTTCATTTAAAATAACCATTACCTTGATTTAATGGCTATTCTTCTTTTTCTTCCAAAATAAGTGGTGAAAGAAGATGACATGCACCAAGAACTCCTTCTCCTCTCTTAGTATTTTACTCTCACTAATTTCTCACTCTCAAATGCTCTCTAGCTCTCTCTTTTTTGGACTTAGAAAAATAATGAAATGTAGAAGTCTTACAAATGCAAGTATACTCCTACAAAATATTAGATACACAAATTGTATATATTAATCTAGACCATCATGCACCTATATTGGATACTTACACAAGAAAATTAGTCCATACTTAGTTGGTGAGAATTTTGTGGGAAAAGACTTTCCCAAAAACCAAAACAAGCAACCTAATATTAAATAAAGGAAAAATAAAAGAAATTCAAAACATCACTTTTCTCTCTCCTTTCCAACATGTCGGCTGATGGATCAATATATGTCCCAAATTCTTTGTCATTTTGCTTAATTTAATAATTAAATAGTTTAATTAAGTATTTTTCAAGTGGGCCAATCATTGGGCTTTAATTTAAAATACCAATTGGGCTCCTATTAAATTGTTTGGGCTACTAAATTGTCAAATTTTATTATTCTACACTTGGGCTACTAATTGACCCATGTTGGGCTAATTTAATAATTTACACATCAATTATTCAATCCATGATTAAATAAATAATTAGATTGAATAAATAATTAAATATTCTAACCCATAAGTATTAAATTACTAAATGGACTAATAAATATTATTATTAATATTTCACATTATTTACATTAATTAATAATCATATTAATTAATTTATTATATTTAATTCACTCATTATATTCAATTTAATTGAATATTTAATTAATAGGAAACTTATCAATTATTTTGATATTAAAACCTTAGGGTTTGTTCACTAATTTAATAACATATTAGTGACCCCCTTTAATTAATTTTAGTAATTAATTACATAATTTTTTTTAATCACATAATTAATCAATCACATAAAAGGATTTAAATAATCTCGTAAAACTAACTCGTTGGAAATTAAATTAATAATTTAATTAATAAAGACGTGGAAATTCTAGGACATTACATTCTCCCCTCCTTATAAAAATTCCGTCCTCGGAATTGTAAAAATAAGGTTACTCAAATAAAAACGGGTAATTTGCCCTCATTTCCTCCTCTAATTCCCACGTAGCTTCTTCAATGGCGTGATTCCTCCAAAGTACTTTGACAGAATGAATTATCTTATTTCTCAGTTTCTGTTCCTTCCTATCGAGTATCTGAACAGGAACTTCTTCATATGATAAGTCCTTACCAACTTGAATTGGTTCATAGGAGATAACGTGCTTGTAGTCTGGTTTGTATGGCCGCAATACTGACACGTGAAACACATTGTGAATATGTTCCAATTCAGGAGGTAAAGCTACCTCGTATGCTACTTCACCCACTCTCCTCAATATTTCGAACGGTCCTATGAACCTTGGACTCAGTTTCCCCTTCTTTCCAAATCTGATCTTCCCTTTCCAGGGAGATACCTTAATGAACACAAAACTCCCCACTTCGAAGTCTCGTTTCTGTCGATGTAAATCGGCGTATTTCTTTTGACGGTCTTGAGCTGCTACTAGCCGAGCTCTTATTACCTTGATAATTTCTACCGTCTGTTGAACCAATTCTGGCCCCAACAGTCGGCGTTCTCCTACCTCATCCCAACATAGAGGTGTTCTGCATTTTCTGCCATATAAAGCTTCGTAAGGCGGCATACCTATGCTCGCATGATAACTGTTGTTGTATGCAAACTCAACTAGTGGTAGATGGATTTCCCAACTGCCCTTGAAATCCATCACACAGGCCCTGAGCATATCTTCCAATGTCTGAATTGTTCTCTCACTTTGCCCATCGGTCTGCGGATGATACGCTGTACTCATTCTCAACTGTGTCCCCAATCTCTCTTGAAGACTCCTCCAAAATTTTGACGTGAAGCGCGGATCTCTGTCTGACACAATCGATACCGGCACCCCATGTCTTGAAACTATCTCTTTGATGTACAATTTGGCCAACTGATCCAAACTGAACCTAATCTTGATCGGCAAAAAGTGCGCTGACTTTGTTAGTCGATCCACAATCACCCATATTGCGTCAAATCCCTTCTGTGTTGCTGGAAGTCCTACCACAAAATCCATTGTGATATGCTCCCATTTCCACTCAGGAATCTCTAACGGCTGTAGTAATCCACTTGGTCTCTGATGTTCAGCCTTTACCCTTTGACAAGTTAGACATCGGCTGACACATTCTGCGACCTCCCTTTTTAAATTCGGCCACCAAAAATGCTGACGCAGATCTTGATACATCTTCGTACTTCCCGGATGTATCGAGTATCTCGTACTGTGGGCCTCTTGCAAGATCTCTTCTCGTAGTTCGGGCACTAGCGGCACCCAAACACGATTTTCAAATCTTAGCAATCCCATGCTATCTTCCTTGAACTTGACCTCTTCCCCTTCGGTCATTCTCATCCTTATTCTGACACATTCTTCATCTTTGTCTTGAGCCTCTTTTACCCGATCTAACAGGGTTGGGCTTGCTTCCACTTCCATTGACTCATTTGGATTTCTTACCTCCAACTCCATTCGAGCCATCTCTTGAACCAATTGTTCCTGATCTGTCAAAATGAACAATTTCTCCCTGCTCTTTCTGCTTAGAGCATCTGCTACTACGTTGGCCTTGCCGGGATGATATAGAATTTCACAATCATAGTCTTTGATCAATTCTAACCATCTCCGTTGCCTCATATTTAACTCCTTCTGTGTGAAGATATACTTCAGATTCTTGTGGTCCGTGAATATCTCACATTTCTCTCCATATAAATAATGTCTCCAGATTTTAAGGGCAAACACTACCGCAGCCAGCTCCAAGTCGTGGGTAAGGTATCCCTTCTCGTAATCCTTCAACTGTCTGGACGCATACGCAACGACCTTGCCGTTTTGCATAAGCACACAACCAAGTCCCTTGTGCGATGCATCACTGTAGACCGTAAAACCTCCCGTATCGTCTGGTAAAGTCAATACAGGTGCTTCACTAAGTCTCTTCTTTAGCTCCTGAAAACTCTCCTCACACTTCTCCGTCCATACGTATTTCACCGTCTTCCTCGTTAGATTGGTCAGCGGTGTTGCTATCTTTGAAAAATCTTGAATAAATCTCCGATAGTAACCCGCTAACCCCAAGAAACTTCTTACCTCCGTCGGCGTCCTTGGTTGCTCCCAATTCATCACTGCTTCCACCTTTGCTGGATCTACTGAAACTCCTTCCTTGTCAATGACATGACCTAAAAATTGAACTCTCTCCAACCAGAATTCACACTTCGAAAATTTAGCATACAACTGCTCCTTCCGTAAAATCTCCAACACCAATCTTAGGTGTTCAGCATGCTCCTCCTCCGTTTTAGAATACACCAGAATATCGTCAATGAACACAACAACAAATTTATCCAAGTACTGCTTGAATATTCTGTTCATCATGTCCATAAATGCGGCTGGCGCATTCGTCAGTCCAAACGACATCACCAGAAACTCATAATGCCCATATCGAGTTCTGAATGCCGTCTTGGGTACATCCTCCTTCCTGACTTTCAACTGATGATAACCAGTCCTCAAGTCAATCTTTGAAAAGTACTTCGCCCCTTTCAATTGATCGAAAAGATCGTCAATTCGTGGCAACGGGTACTTGTTCTTAATTGTCACCTTATTCAGCTCTCTGTAATCCATACATAATCTCATCGATCCATCCTTCTTCTTTACAAACAGCACCGGTGCTCCCCATGGAGAAACACTTGGCTGGATGTACTTATTATCCAACAACTCCTGTAATTGCACCATCAACTCTTTCATTTCTACCGGAGCCATTCTATATGGTGCCTTTGATATCGACGCTGTCCCCGGTACTAAATCAATCGCAAATTCTATTTCTCTGTCCGGCGGTAAGCCTGGCAATACATCTGGAAAAACATCCATAAACTCCCTAACTACTGGTATTTGCTCCATCTCGGGACTCACCACTTGTGTATCAACCACATGAGCCAAATACCCTACACAACCTTTCTTTAATAATTTTTTGGCTTGCATCATCGTCAGACAAGATGACTGTCTTGACGATTTGCTGCCATAAAATACGACCTTAGACTTATTTGGTGTCTTAAGGTGTATGCACTTCTTCTGACAATCAATTATCGCCCCGTGGTTAAACAACCAATCCATCCCAAGTATTACATCAAATTCCCCCAGACGTATTGGAATTAGACTCACATTAAATTTCTGACCCCTGATTTCAGCACAACAATTTCTATGTACATACTCTACCGGAATCACTTCTTTATTTGCCACTTCTATGTTCATTGGGTTCTCTAGTTTTTCTCTAGGCAATTCTAACCGTCTAGCGAATTCATCAGACACAAATGAACAGGTAGCACCCGAATCAAATAATACATAAGCATTTATATCATTGATCGGAATAATACCTGACACCACGTCTTTTGATTCGACGGCGTCCTGCACCGTCATGTTGAAAGTCCGTGCCGTTGGTTTGTTCTGTGGCACCGGCCCTCCAATGGTCAGTTTGGCGTTGTTGTTGCTTCCCCTAAAGCCCGAACTCCCTCCGGTGTTCTTCTTCTTCGGACAATCTTTAAACTGATGGTCCATGGCCCCGCAGGCGAAACAACCTCCCTTTCTTTTTGGTGTGGGACAATTAGGAGCGATGTGCCCCTCTTGCCCACAGTTGTAACAGACATTCCTTCCCTTCATGCACTCCCCGGAGTGATTCTTCCCGCATTGACTGCATTTGCTTGCTTTCTTTGACTCACTGCCCTGGGGTGTCCCCGAACTGCTGTTGTTATTCCACTTGCGTTTGTTCGAGTTGCTGCCCCCGCTGCTACCTTCTCTGTTTCCCCCATCGCTTCTCTTCTTGTTCCGTTCTTGATTGTGCTTATTCAAAGCTTCATTTCCACCCTCAGCTATGATAGCTTTCTCCAGCAGTGTTGCAAAATTTGTGATCTGGAGAACAGCTACCCGACTGTAAACCCATGGTTTCAGCCCCTGTTCGAATCGTCTGGCGCGTCTTGCCTCGGTGTCCACCTGGTGTGAAGCAAATCTTGCCAATTCATTGAACTTGGCGGCGTATTCTGATACGGACAAGTTCCCCTGCTTAAGCTCTAGGAATTTAATTTCCATCCTAGCCTTTGTACTCTCTGGAAAGTAGTTTTCCAAGAATACCTCTTTGAATCGCGCCCACGCGATCGTTCCCTCCCCTGCTCTACTCTTATTGGCCTTCCACCAGTGGCTGGCCTCTCCTTTCATCATGAAGGTAGCAAATGAGGTCATTTGCTCCTCCCTAACTCGTGCAACCTCGAAGACTTTTTCCATCTCCTCTATCCAGGTTTGTGCTTCTATAGGATCTGTGGTCCCTTTGAACTCGGGTGGTCCTATCAGTTTGAAGTCTTTAAAGGTTGCTAGTGGAGCGGCAGGGTTTGTTGCTCC